>CM032446.1:196847035-197169535 GCA_019049505.1 Pachyrhynchus sulphureomaculatus
AGAAAGATTGCTTCGAACCGATGCGCAAACAAGTGACGCATTTTGGATTTTACGTGATTTCGCCTGAAACTTTTTTAAAATAAGTCGTAGGCAAAGGTTTCCTCTACCGATATGCTAGCATCGGATCTACCAAAAATGAATTATCGCGGACACGTTCTTACTTGACAGACTATATTTATTCTTTAATTAGATATGTATTTATGAAATATATTAAATCTTAGATATCCTAAGGTTTCGTCTCTTTTAAATAAAACCCTTACCTAGGCTAACTTGATTAGGTTGCTGACATGTAAATATAGTCATGTAACAGTAGTTTTAGTATCTAGCTTATTCAATTAAAGATATAAAATATATAAGATATGTAAATTAAATTGGTGATATATTTATTAATTCTTAATTTGACATTAACTTACTTTCAAAAGTTTTTCGAAATTGTTAATAAATTTGAAAAATATGAATCTTAGCAATACTCAAAAGCTTCTGGGTAGTAGAATCTTTTTTACCAATATTTTTTAAAGCTAATGCCAAAGTTGAATTTCAATTAAAACTAGTAATAAAAAAATTTCTTAATGTTGTAAACTTTTTGCAGGCCACCTTATGTTATTTGTTAAATGTCTTTTTTTTGATTTCTTTAATTCATCCAACCTACCTCAATGAATGACCTTTACCTAACTTTTATATATTAACATTTTTTTATATCCCAAAAACAAAAATGTCAGGCCATGGCCTAAAAATTTTAATCACGAAGGGGATATTAACACTTAAGTAATAAAAGGTTTGATGACACTAATCATTAAAAACAAATATAGTCATTTAAAATTGTAATTTTATCCCAAATTAAATAAAAATACAACATAAATATGTCATGGAAACAACAATAACATTCTTTTTAAAGGAATAACTGTTATCACAGTGTTATCGATGCCTTTATATTTCAAGCCGTATGGAAAACTGTTTTAGGAATATTTTCAGTTACATAAGTGCACTTTAAAACCAATTAGGAAACACGTGACAATCGGAGGAAAAAGCTAAGTAATCTTAGATATGCGGATGATACTGTTATACTTGTAACGTCAATATAACACCTAGAATCAGTTATGGAGTACCTGGAAATCACTAGCAAAAACTATGGATTGACAATTAATAGGGCGAAAACAAAAGTAAAGACTAAATGAAATTACTGGTTTCACTGTTGTAGACAATTTTAAGTATTTGGGATCCCTTATAACTAACAATGGTGGCTGTAAAGCGGAAGTAAGAAGACGTTTGGCTACAGCTAGAAACTCGACGATCAAACTCACTAAGGTTTGGAAAGATCCAGCTGTTACAAGAAACAAGTTAAGATGCTATCCAGCCTCCTCATAGCAACTTACGCATCGGAAACATGGAACATTAAACAAGCTGACAAAAGACAAATCGACGCGTTTGAGATGGGGGCATATCGAAGAATCCTCAGAGTATCATATACTGAGCACCATACTAATGTATCTACCATATTCTTGAAGAGTTTAGTATAAGTGACCGACTTTCAAATAGAATTACTAGACAGTACCTGTCATATTTTGGTCACATTATGAGGAAAGTCGATGCCATGGAGAAGCTTGTAGTAAAGGGGAAGGTAAAAGGTAGAAGATCAAGAGGACGGTCTCCAACAAGATAGTCTGACCAAATAAGATCTCTTCTTGGTTTGGGTATGCACGAGTCAAGTCAGGTCGCGCAGGATCGAGATGCCTCGAGAATGACTGTTGAGGTAGCAACTGCATAGTGCCACCGATACTCCTATTGGGGAGAAAGGACTCAGAGAGAGAGAGAGAGAGAGGAAAGATTGAATATTTTTTTATACTTCTGTAAGTTTTTTTTCGGGACTAAATCACTTAATCGCATCAAGGAATAAATGTTCATTTGCATAACTTTTCAGCAAATAAAGCAAAAATGGTAAAGTGAGTTATCCAGTTACAAATACAGACTCACTTTTTTTTATATGCCAAGTTAAGGTTAAATTTTTGAAGGTGCAGATTTCTAACATGCCAATGTCCTAAAAAATTTGATATAGGTACATATTAAGATGTGATTCTGTCTGAAAATATCAATATGTCAAAACTATACGGTGTGTCTCAAAGTGAACAGGGTTTTTTCAAAATAGCCAATATTAGTGTGGTCACCTATTGGATATACGAGGCTGGTTTAAAAAGTCCGTGCAAAGTCCGAGAGATGGCACTACCGGCGCGTATCGAGGTCATGTTTAGTTAGTAGCATCTCTTGAATGAATGCACACCAAGTTTCAGCCATATTGGTCTATTTCTTTGTGTTTGGCATTCGTGTGAATCAAGGAAGTCGAGTGATTTTCAAGAAATGGACGAAAAAGAATTTCGTGTGGTGATTAAACATTACTTTATGAAAGGCAAAACGCCTCAGGAGACTAAAGAGAAGCTTGATAAACATTATGGTGACTCTGCACCTTCGATTAGAACAGTTTATAAGTGGTTTCAAAATTTTCGGACTGGCCATATGGGCACAAGTGACGCTGAACGTTCTGGACGGCCTGTGGAGGTTACGACTCCAGAAATCATTGATCAAATCCATGATATGGTGATGGATGACAGAAGAGTTAAGGTGCGTGAGATTGCTAGTGCTGTGGGCATCTCGACTGAACGGGTACATAATATTTTGCATAAACATTTGGACATGAGAAAGCTATCCGCAAGATGGGTGCCGCGATTGCTCACGCTTGACCAAAAACGGAATCGTGTGAAGTGTTGCAAGGATGGTTTTTGCAGCTGTTCCAGAAGAATCCGGAGGACTTTAAGCGTCGTTTCGTCAATGTGGATAAAACATGGATACATTATTATACTCCTGAGACCAAACAACAATCTAAACAATGGGTTACCAAGGGGGAATCTGCACCAAAAAAGACGAAGACCGTTCCTTTGGCCGGAAAGGTTATGGCGACTGTCTTTTGGGATTCGCAAGGGATAATCCTCATCGACTATCTGGAAAAGGGTAAAACTATTACAGGTGAATATTATTCATCGTTATTGGACCGTTTGAAAACCGAGCTGCAAGAAAAACGCCCGCGATTGGCCCACAAGAAAGTCCTTTTCCATCACGACAACGCATCAGCACACACCTCAGCAGTTGTGGTCGCAAAATTAATGGAAATAGGATTCCAACTCGTTTCACATCCCCTCTATTCTCCAGACTTGGCTTCCTCGGACTACTATTTGTTCCCCAATTTGAAGAAATGGCTGGCGGGACAAAGATTTTATTCAAACGAGGAGGTGATTGCAGACACTAATGGATATTTTGCAGACTTGGACAAATCCTATTATTCGGAAGGGATCAACAAACTAGAACATCGTTGGACGAAGTGTATAAGCCTAAAAGGAGACTATGTCGAAAAATAAAAAAGGTTTACCCCAAACACATAAGTAGTTTTTATTTTTGCACGGACTTTTCAAACCAGCCTCGTACAATGCCTTGGAAAGGTACATCTTTCATTGCTTCAGGTTTCATGTCAATCCGATGAATAGAAGTTAAGACAGAACGCCTAAAGTGACAGTGTGTCACTTTAGGCGTCGAATGTTGAACATCGAACAAAGAGCGAATATTAAGTTTTGTGTAAAACTTGATAACACATTTTTCGAAACTTATCGACTCCCATTCCTCCCAAAGCGGCGCATGCTAGAAATACACGTCGCGCTGGTGCTTCACATCCGTATGAGGTTCAGCTTGTTACTCCGCGTACAACGCTTTTCAAGCAGTCTTTCATATGGAGAATAGCATCCCTTTGGAATAATTTGCCCAGCGCTGTGTTTTCCACCGAGTACAATTTACAGCGATTCAAGAACAACGTGAATCGCTTTTTCTGCACACATGCCGCTCTTGGAGCGCTTTAAGGACTTCCCTGCAGTACGTGTGCTAGACCCATAATATATATATATATATATATATATATATATATATATATATATATATATATATATATATATATATATATATATATATATGTTTTTTCTACTTAAAGGCTAATTGCAACATTGTTGATAACTGCAGTGTTTCACATTGCACGCAGCGAAGTGCAGCTGCAAGTTTTCTACTATATAAGTGACGTCAAAGTGAATAAATTGCCACAATTTTTTTGTATGTGTAAAAGAGCATTTCGTTTATCGGCTAAATCACAAATTTCGATAATACTAAAATAGGGGAAGTTATTTCGGTAAATCAAAGGTAATAAATGACTTTGTTACTCCCTTGTTACTTTTACTTTTAAATTATTTTCAGTTTCTGGGTGTCTATTATATTAAATATGGATTATTATAAACTATTTGTTATTTTATTCACACTGATATGACTAACAAACATGCACTAAATACGGCGGTTAGTGGTAAATTACTTTGAATCTTGATCTATCAAGACGTCAATATTTTTAAAACGGCAGTTCACGATATGCGCAATAAAAAATTACTAACTTACATTATATTTAAACAAGCACACCGATATAGGGTTTTTGTTCCCTTAAACCCCAAATTACCACACCGTAGATTAAGGCCAATCTCTACATGTCCTAGTATTTTGGGACATCGATGGTCTGTTCTGGATTCAGTTCTGTTTGGTTAAGTTTGAGTGCTTGTTTAAAACTATACTTTCGTTTTCCCCGAGAGTTAAAATAATAAATGCTGCAACAAATTTACGTATACGTAGAAGTTTCTGATATATAAGCATATTTTGGAACTAGTTCTTCAATAAATGGGTCTTAAGATGGTACAGGATACCATTATTTTTTCAATTTCTTTACCATTTGAAAAAAATATCTTACTTATTCTATAGCGCAGGATTACAAAAATGTTTTTTATCTGCCGAAGACTAGACTAGGTCTCTTAGATGCTTTCGAGGGCGCTGAAAATGAATTCAGTTTTAGTTATGCTTTCTGTCACCTCTCATTTTTTTCCTCATTTCAAAAACCGCTATTTTAGATGTTTTTTTTTTTTTCAAAATATAATACGCCGAGGAAACGTGGATTTTATGTATCAGATGACCAAGACTACATATATACCTGTGGGTTAGTAGACTTCCATAAACGCAAAAACCATCCAAACCCATAACATGTTTATGGTGATTACTATCTATTCCGTAGCAGAGTGAGTAAATTTTAAAGGAGGTCGTGAGGACCTAAATGACGATGAACATGTTGGTCAATCAAAATGTGTGATAGGAAAACATCGTAATTTCCCGTGAATTCACCAAAAAGGAGCCGAAATTTTCAAAGGAGATGGCATTAAATATGTCCAAAGCATCAATCCATAGCATTTTGATTGAGTATTTGGGGCTTAGAGAGATTTGCGCACGGTTTGTAACCACACAAATTGACTGATGACACAAAATTGTTTCGAATTCAGCATTAAAGACTTGATTAAAGAGTCACATAATTACAAAAACTTCAAATATTTGTTTCTAACTAACGGTGAGATGTGATGTTTTCAATATAATCCAGAAACTAAAACTCTGAATGAAAGCACCCAAGCAAAAAAAATCCGAAAAAAATCGTTTGGAGAAGTCAAAAGTAAAAACAATGTTCAATGTTTTCTACGATTCGGAGGATATAGGAGTAGTGCACAAGGAATTAATTTTACTTAGCCAAACGGTTAATGCTGTATAAATCTAGGTGTTACGAAGCGTTTATTGTCGCGTGTTCGTCGTATGTGGACACAATATCGTGAAGGTGAAAGTTGGCGACTGTTACACGATAATGCGTCATCTCGTCGATCAACGCTTGCTACTGATTTTTTGACCAAAAATGACATTTTAACCATAAACCATTCACCTGATTTGGCTACGTGCAACTTCTATCTAATTCAAAATAACCGGTTAAGTGCAAGTTGAATTTGCGCAATTAGTGTTCCGTACGTTGATTGCTTTTAAAATAAAAAATTTTGTTACGGAGATATAAAATGATCAGTGACTTCACAAAACACATCCCAAATGAGTTTTCAACAAATTTTTATTGAAAACTGATGACCTTGAATTTTTTTTTTATATACCAGATAAATTATTAAAGGTAATGCACTCGTGATAATTTTCGTTCAATCTACACCCCGTGGAGAATATTCCAGAATTTTTTCAAAATTTTTTGATGAGTACTTTTTGAGGTAAGGCGGGTGGACAACGATTTTTCGCGATTTTTTAAAAATATTACAAAGAAAGATGCGCGCAAGTATTACATTATAATATATATTTTTTACTCGTGTTTTCACAAGCTTTTATTTGACACCACCCTCGATGACCTAGTAAAAAAATTTTTTTTCACTTACGATTTCACCCCCCAAAACTACCCCTTAAGTCAAAATTTAACTTTCAAAACTAGATGGTTCTGATGAGGCCATCAATTTCTATATCATTACCAAATTTCAACTTTCTATGACAAATAGTTTCGGAGAAAATCGGGTGTGACAGATAGACAGACAGACGGACAGACATCGAAGTCATCTTATAAGTGTTCCATACGGAACACTAAAAAAACCGACCAAGTGCATGTCAGACTTGCGCAATTAGTGTTCCGTACGGTGATTGCTTTTAAAATAAAAAAATTATTACCCTTAATGAGTTTTCAACAAAGTTCGTTTCCGATCTTTTTTCAAAACTTATGACTTGAAACTTTTGTTTTCTTTTTTGTATACCAGGTAAATTATCACTCGTGATAATTTTCGTTCAATCTACATCTTGTAGAGAATATTCCAGAGTTTTTTCGAAATTTTTTGATCAGTACTTTTCGAGGTAAGGGGAGGGATAGCGATTGTAAAGTCTGCGCAAGTATTACTTCATATATATTTTTGAACTTGTTTTTACAAGCTTTCATTTGACACCTCATTCGATGACTTGGTAGAATTTTTTTTATTCACTTCCAATTCATTCCCAAAACTAATCCCATCAGTCAAAATTTAACTTTCAAAACTACACTGCTTTGATAGGGCCATCAATTCCTATATTTGTGCCAAATTTTAACTTTTTATGTCAAATAGTTTCCGAGAAAATCGAGCGTGTCAGACGGATAGTCGGACAGATAGACACCGAAGTGATCTTATAAGTGTTCTATATGGAACACTAAAAATTAAATTTGTCGATGAAAGAAAAGTGTTATACGGACATTGAAGACATCCAAAAGGAGTCGACCAGTATAATGAAGGACATCCTAAAAGATGAGCTCAAAAAATTTATTTAAATTGCTTATTAACCGTACAAGATACCGAAGGGGCAATTTTGAACATGAGCCAAAACAATAAGTTTTTTTTTCATTTTGAAAAAGTCCTGTTTACTTTGAGACACACTGTGTATTATTATCTCAAAAAAAATGAAAAAATGAGAAGGACATTTCAAAGTCATTGAAAATAATGAAAATGTAATATGATTTTTATATTCCTTGACTCCAATAAACCTGGAAAAGACATATCTCACGATAACTAATCTACATATGTCATACATCTTTAAAACTATATAAAGTCAGTCTAAAAAGTCTCCATACACCACCTGCTTTCTATACTATTTTTCTGTTATGTTTAACTAACTAATTGGAACTATGAGAAAACATGTTTAAATTAATATTTGAAACTTATCCAACAAGGATTAGTATTAAAAACAACTACGGAACATTTTATTTAGAAGTTACATCATTGCTATAAAAATGTAAACAAAATTAATGTAAAAAAAGTCTCCATACACTTAACAATTACCGATAATAGTTTGACGGAGTTTAACGGAAAATAACAACTTTGTTTAAACTAATATTTAGTGGGACCGCCGGTTTCCTTGAAAATCTCCTGTAACCTTTTTATCATGTTTGCAACCAGCTTTTTAGTAACTTCTGCTGACATGTTCTCCCATTCGTTCAATATTCTGTTTTTTAATTCTTCTCTATTTGAAACATTATGTTTGCGAACGCGTCTTTTAAGTTCCTTTCACAAATACTCGATGGGGTTAACATCGGGTGATTGCGGAGGTGTATGAAGCTGTTTTCGCACATTATAGATCATGGATATTCTCGCAGCAAGTTGCGGTATGTTTCAGGTCATTTTCCTGTTGGAAAACGTATCTTTTTTCAAGCGCTAATTTTTGGACACTTTCTCTTAAATTGTCTCTCAAAATGTTCAGATAAACATGCTGATCCATGGTACCACTAATCAAATGTAAATTTCCCACCCCTCCAGCGAACATGTATCTCCAAAGCAGAACACAGCCACCCCATTGTCTCACCCTGGAACAAATGTTTTTAATATCGAATGCGGTATTCTTCTTTAGTTGTGCCATCAGACCCAAAAAGGTTAATTTTCCAAAATTCAGAAGGTTTAGTAACGTATTCCCTAACAAAAGCTAACCGTTTTTTGCGATTAGCTTCCGAAATTAATAGCTTCTTCCTGGCTGCACCCCCCTTATAGCCTGCCCTGTGTAAACAATTTCTCACTGTTTGTGAACAAACATTTTTCGAAAATAGTTTCCGTACGTCTTCTTTTAATTTTGGTGCACTTTTCTTGAGATCTGTAATTATTTGTCTAATAATACTAGCCTCTTCACGTGGAGTCAGTTTCTTGGGACGACCGGAGCGTGGTCGAATTTTATATGAACTCGTTGATTTATACTGGTTTACAATGTACTGAACAGTAGCATGCGACTTTTTAACAATTTTTCCTATATTTCTGTAGGATTTTCCATCTTTCCACAAATCAATTATGATCTTTCGAACTTGAAATGAAATTTCACAATTTCTCTCACCCATTTTTAATAAAACTCACTGCAAAATTACTAAGAACAAGTGACAGCTTCTAAAGTATGGCCGAAAATTATTCATTTCTTTTCAGTTTAGCGAGCAATATATAGCTTGATAAAATGCGGCTTATTATAACGTATTTTTTTCAATGCAGTTCTTTTTTGACATTAATTTTGTTTACATTTTTATAACAATGATGTAACTTCTAAATCAAATGTTCCGTAGTTGTTTTTAATACTAATCCTCGTTGGTCAGGTTTCAAATATTAATTTAAACATGTTTTCTCTCAATTAATTACTTAAACCTAACAGAAAAATAGTATAGAAAGCAGGTGGTGTATGGAGGCTTTTTGGACTAACTATATATCCCTTAAACCTTCCTTATAAAAATGCAAAAAGGAATGGAAACTCGGTTCGTGTCCGATACCTGGTATAATGCTATAAACTACCGTCTGACTGAGGTTCCCTGAAATTAGTCATATAGTATTAAATTACTACCTGGAACAAAATCATAGCTTCTGTGCCGGGGAAGAAAAATAAAGCTAAAAGATAAGTGATAGCAATTTATTATACCAAGCCTGTAGAAAATAAAATATATAATTGTACAGTGACAATGTAGTGAAATGATGTAAATGCAAAACCAAGCACTACCGCAGTAAACGTAATAAATGTAGTAAAAATAATAAAATAACCTGTAAATGGGGCAAATGTAGTTAATAAAAATATTTAAAAAATATAACAATAACGGAATAGCAAGTATTCGTTTTTACTCCCACTGTAATCAATGTGGTTCAAAATGTTACTCATTGAAAAATAACCAGACGTTACGACAACTACCCGCTGTTAACTTATTCTTTAGGCTTGAATTAGCTGGAGACCCTACAGAAAATGAAGTTAGCCAAATTACAACGCAATAGTCTAAGTCTCACTATGTACTTAAGTTGAGCACACCACAGATTCCTAAGATACATTAGTCTCAATTTGGCAGAAAAAAACACTAAGTAAGTCGGGAAAGTAAAAGGCCAAATACATACTGGCACCTGCAGTAATAACTCATCACTCCTACACACCCAGTCATAAAAATTCTGAAATTATCGTAGTACTTAAAATGTTCACCATGATCAGCTGAGTAGTATACTCGAACAATAAATTATAACCATTCTATTTATAAAACTACATATAATATTATATCAACCAATAAGTATTCATCATATGATCATTTATTCCTATTCTGGAAAGGTTTGTACTTTAAAAAAAAGGTAGATCAAATATTCTGGCTATTTGAAAGTAACGAACACAAATAAACAACAAAATGTCTCGAGCTATAACACTTGATACTCTCAAGACATTTGACTGTGTTTGACATGATAGATTAATCATTGCAAGTAATAGTTGATGGACTTTCACTGTCAGCGCCAGTGTACTATACTGATACTATCCTATCATCTACCATCTTTCTTCTTTACATTAAGGATCTGCTAAAACTTCATTATATGGCGTTGCTCCTGATGACACGCTTGTTTCTGCATTCATCTCGAATGTTCGAAAACTAACTGTGCATGTATACATCCACGGACAACAAAAAAGTATCCTGATCTTTAGAAATTTCTGTGTTAGGACAGTCAGACGTTAGTTACTATGGGATACTCTGTTTCTTTAGCATGGTAATTTAACTTGCTAGGCTTTAGCTCGGAAGAAAATGTGTTTTGTATGATTTTGTATGTATAGCAACGAAAGCTTCTCAAAAGATTTAAATATTATTTCGTAAACTGGATGCTCCACAACAGCTTTTAATTCAACGCGAAGAACAAATTCAACCAACGATGCTTTAATATTTGAAGCTCTGCTCCAAAACATCCTTTGCATCTGTTGCATTCTATTTACAAGAAAGGGGGGATTTAACACTAGCTTGAAATCTTGACCCATTGGAGAAGTTGTTAAGTGATGATACTTTCATGAAAAGTGTTTGATAGATTGATTCCTCCCAGAGGGTTGCATGCTACGATATACGCCGCACTAATACATCATATACTCATGAGATTCAGCTTGTCACTCCTTGTACTACCCTCTTCAAGCGTTTTTTTTATATGGATAACTGCACCTCTCAGCAAGGAACTGCCCTGGAATGTACCAGGTGTACAAGTATGAAACGCGTTTTTTTTTTTCTAAAAAAACATCTTAAATTCGGAAGAATGATAAAAAGTGCTTTATTCAAAGTATGCTCCATCGCTTGTTATACATTTTTTCCATCTTTCGGGCAATTTGTGAATACCACGCCAGTAAAAATCTTCCCCTTTTGCTGCGAACCATTCATCGAGCCATTTTTTCACATCTTCGTACGAACCAAAGCGCTGCTCAGCAAGTGCGTGACCCATCGATGCAAACAAATGGTAATCGGAAGGAGCCAAGTCTGGTGAGTAAGCCGCATGGGGTAGAACTTCCCAGCTGAGTGCTTCCAACGTGTCACGAACTGGTTTTGCCGTATGTGATGGAGCATTGTCATGAAGAAAAATGACTTGGTGTTTCCTCTTTCGGTATTCTGGCCTTTTCTCAAGCAGCGAACGGTTCAAATCGGTCAATTGTTGTTGGTAACGTTTAGTATTAACCGTTTCCCCAGGTTTTAACAGCTCATAATAGACCACGCCCCTCTGGTCCCACCAAATACAGAGCATCGTCTTTCTGCCAAAGCGATTCGGTCTTGCGGTCGATGTGGATAGTGCGCCTGGGTTCTACCCATGATTTTTGCGCTTGGGATTCTCAAAATAAATCCACTTTTCATCCTCTGTAACTATACGATGCAAAAACGACTTCCTTTTGTACCGAGCGAGCAAAATGTCACACGTGTTTTTGCGATTCTGAATCTTTCCCATCTCTCGTAGCTTATTGACTAACGCCCAATTGCTCGGCGAGTTGTTTTTGTGTTTGCGAATCATTTTCGTCCAACAATGCTTGCAATTCCACATCTTCGTATTTTTTGGCGGTTTTCCACGTTGCTTGTCTGTAACATCGAAGTCACCACTTTTGAAACGCCAAAACCATCGTTCACACGTATCTTGCGATGCAGCATGTTCACCATAAGCTTCTCGAAGTAATCGGTATAATTCAACAGCAATTTTCTTCAAATGAAAACAAAAAATTAATGCTGTCCGCGAATGCTCTTTGTTCGGTATAAATTTCGACATATTGAACACAACAACACAACACTATGCACACACTTGTCCAATTTATCACTCGTGCGCGTCTGACACTTGTTGATGACACAACAAAATGGCGCAGTGTCAAATTTTTATAGCACAAACTGCATCTGTTGTCTGAAATCCGCATTTCATACTTGTACACTTGATATTTGGCAATATTTTCACCCTTCCTTCCTAAAAGCGATATCACTCAAGAACTATGATCGACATACAGGCCGACAGAAGTTAGAAATTCTTTTTTTCTTGGAAACTAAATAAGGAATAAATGAAAGAAAGAGATCAGGTGTTGGTAAGTCTAGGAGAAATAACTTATATCCAACACTGTTGCCTAGCTGGACACTGCAGATCTAATGCACAAACTCGCAATGCAAGCAACGAAAAGAACACAATTGTTTTAGCCAATTTAAATTCTAAACAACCTGAAAGTTATTTAATTGTGGTGATTGCATTGCATAGATTATTTTGGCCAACCGGTGTATTCTGCAACAACTGTAGTAAAATTGCAGAACAGCGCGTAAAGTGATCTCAAATTTATATTACACTGCGTTACAAATTTTTAAAAAAAATTAAGTACCCACTTAAATTTTTCCTGTTTATTTATTCATACACACCACTTATTAAGAATACATAAGTACTTTTTGTCTATCACGTACTGTTTTTTAGGTACGATAGTTAACAATTTTAAGTAAAATAATTAAGGAGTAAAGTACAGTGTACACGTAGCTTCATTAAATTTTCCAATAATTCGAATAAAACTGCTAAAAAAACTTATTATTAATACATTTGGACACAACTAAATATAAAATATATGGTAAAAAGTTTATATTGTACATATTTGATGGAAAAAAAGAGAAATGGGAATGGAGGAAATGAATTTTTAAAGACATTCGGCAACACATCTTTTTGTATGCTCTTAACAAATCGTTCACTAAGAGTTCTGCATTCTCGGCTCTATGATTTCCTAAAAAACCTTTTATCACGGCTTTTAAGGATGTCCATGCGCATAGTTCTTCGTCATTTAGTATTTGATCAAATCTGTTGTTTTTCATTAATAGGCGTATTTGTGGACCAATAAAAATACCTTCTTTCAACTTTGCGTCACTTAATCTTGGAAAAATAGATTTTAAATATAAAAATCCTTCGCCATTTTTATCCATCGCTTTCACAAAATTCTTCATTAAGCCGAGTTTTATGTGTAGAGGAGGTAAAATGACGTCTTCGGGGTTGATTAAAGGCAAGTATTTTACATTTGACTTCCCACACACAAATTCCGTTCGTTTTGGCCAGTCTTTGATCAAATAGTGCTTATCAGTAGCTCTGCTGTCCCACATGCAAAGAAAGCAGCAGTACTTAGTAAATCCACCTTGCAAACCAAGTAACATAGCTATTACTTTGAGGTCAGCGCACACTTTACACTTAAAATTTTTGTATTTAATTAAATCCAATATTGATTTCATATTTTCGTATGTCTCTTTTAAAACAGTTGAATAAGCCACTGGTATTGACGGATATTTATTACCATTATGAAGTAAAACTGCCTTCAGACTTGTTTTCGGACCATCAATAAAAAGACGCCATTCATTTGTATCATAGGGAATTTCTAACTCACTCATCAAAGATACAATATTCACAGAAGGGTACTCGATATTATGCTTAATTTTATTTCAAAATACTCGTACATCAGTCATGCAGAAGTAGCAATCGTTAAAATGATTACTGGGTTCGCGCCACACAGTCGGTACTGCAAATGGCATAGATGTTTTGTTTCCGTTCAACCACGACAGGCGAGTAGCATAACATGATACGCAAAACAGTTGCGGAATCCAGGGTTTATCTTGATGTACAGTACGTCCAAAATATAGAAAATACGCAGTACATACTTTTTCAGATATTTTTTTCCTTGAGACTTGAGAATGTACTGTCCACACACGTAACAAAACTTGTTTGGTAAAGTTTTGCACTGACGACGACTACTTTTTCAGTATTCATCTTTAAAACTGTATTATGACACTCTTAATCAGGTAATCTCAAAGAAACTAACAAGAAATGAACATATCTTCTCAATAGATTATCTAGCGATTACATTTATTAATATGAACAATATGAGGGTAGGTTAAGAAAAGGTTATCGGTGTGTACCCTAAAAACAAGACGTGATAGAAATAAAAGACATCCACTGCTTACATACTATAACTAATAGGAAACTATAATAGCAATCAGTTTTTTCGGGTACCAAAAATGACAATAATTAACAAGTATTATTTAATAAAATTATTAGCCGGTTTTTGCTTATTAGTCATGGTAGATACATATACTCGAAATACTGAATATTTTTAATTTAATGTAACGAAACTACCTGAAAGGAAGTCATTATTTGAACATCCTGTATAAAGCAATTTTTTGTAACACAAAAAATATTGAGGTTATATTTTAAAAACTTAAATCACGAAAAAGATACTAACACTTAAAATAATAGGTTTGATGATATCAATCATCAAAATTATCATGTCAAATTTTGATTTGTATCTCAATGTAAATAAAAGACAAATAAACATCAGACGGAAAAAACAACAATAACATTCATTCTTCCACTTTACAAGATTGGCGACCTCGCGTAGTGTAAAAGTCGCGAAGAAATATACCATATGCATTCTCTATCCGTACTTCCTCGAGTAAACATAAAGCACCGACAGTACTATCATAAACGAGCTATAGTCAAAATATTGTTTTTAAAATGCTATCGAATTTTTATCAAATCGGAATGGTGTTATTATTGACAGTTCTTATTGGAATGTTGGAATTTGTGGGCGCCAAGCCTGCATATACCCCAGTGAAATATTATGCCAGCAAATACGACCATATTGATGTTGAAGCGATTTTGAATAATAAAAGAATGGTCAACTACTATGCTACATGTTTATTGGGCAAGGGAGTGTGCCCACCAGAGGGGATTGAATTTAAAAGTAAGTAGCTACCTTTGACAATATTTAGTTAGAATTAAATAAATATGCGTGGAAAGTCTTAACTTCTTTTCAGCTTATTTAAAAAGAAAAATGTTTTTTATAAGTAACGGACATTGAATGCAATCCGCGATTATTTTACCGTTTAAGAAAAATACTCTAAGATAGAGCATTTTAAATTATACCAGTCACATGAATATTTTATTACTGGGTATACGAATTAATTGAGTGCTTAAATCTAATATATTTTAATAAAATGTCCAATTTTGTACTGACCTTAAAAGATAATTGCAATACAATATTTTATATGCATTATGATGCAAGAAAATACATATAGAAAATAATTTTTGCAGTTTATTTTGATATATATGATGATATACGGTGATGACTGAAATGGAAGTAAATAAACAATACGTTATAAAATATTAGCAAAAGAAAACTGCTCAATTTTTAACATCAATAGATGTAGAATTGTAACTGAAGCTGCACTGTACAGGGTGAGTTAACGATAGAGTAAAGTTCATTATCTCATTTGTTTCGGGAATAACGAAAAAAAAAAAAATATTAAATACAATAGTTTTAGGGAATGTTAAGGTGCATAGTTTAAAATTATTTTTGAATATACAGGGTACTTCAAAAAAGTGTTGCCGATATAACATGTTTTTTTTTTTTAAATGGAGCATCCTATTTTCTAATTTATTTTTAAATCCTGCTTAAAATTTTATAACTTTTTTATTAATAATATTATATATCTAAACCTATTAGTTTTTCTAATATTTCAATTTTTTTTTTTTTAAAAATACTACTAAAAATTGCCAGTAGCGCCATTGTTTCTGAAGGTTTTTGTTTATGGGTCTAGCACCCGTGCTGCAGGGAAAAAGTGATTCACGTTGTTCTTGAATCGCTGTAAATTGTACTAGGTGGGAAACGCAGCGCTGGGCAAATTATTCCAAAGGGATGATGTTTTCCATATAAAAGACTGCTTGAAAAGCGTTGTACGCGGAGAAACAAGCTGAACGTCATACGGATGTGAAGCACCAGCGCGACGTGTATTTCTAACATGCACCGCTTTGGGAGGAATTAAGCGGGCTACATCCTTCGAACATTTTCCATGAAAATACTTGTAGAACAGACTCAAGTCGCCAACCGTTCTTCGATGTTCCAGCGAATCAAGGCCGCCGGTCAGTTCCGGGTCTCCAATCAGACGAACAGCTCTTCTCTGAACAGAATCCAACAAATGCAGTGTATGTTTGGGAGCGGAGCCCCAAACATGGAAGCAGTATTCCATAGTTGGTCGAATTTGAGCTTTGTAAAGAATTAACAGTTGTTGTGGAGTGTAAAGCTTTCTGGTTCGAAATAATATTCCTAACTTTTGAGAATCTCTCCTTGCTATGCCTGCAACATGTTCATGCTAGGACATATTTGCTCCCAAACTAACGCCCAATAAATTGAGCGACGATGCTAGGGGAATGGAGTGCTCCGACATAACTATGTCGGGTTCAGCAACGTTAACTTTTTTAGAAAAAACTGCAGCCTGTGTTTTTGTAGCGTTAAATTCCACTTGGTTACTGTCTCCCCAAGATAGAATTTCTTCAGGTCTTTGTTAAGTTGAACGACCTCCTGCTGTCTGCGGATATTCGCCTGAGCAGCCGATGTCTGAGTGTTCAAAGTGAATGAAGAGATAAGCGTACTGTTGTCTGCAAAGCTGTATATCGGATTCCCGGTCTTTGCCAGCAGATCGTTAATG
This sequence comes from Pachyrhynchus sulphureomaculatus, assembly GCA_019049505.1. Classification (NCBI taxonomy): domain Eukaryota; kingdom Metazoa; phylum Arthropoda; class Insecta; order Coleoptera; family Curculionidae; genus Pachyrhynchus; species Pachyrhynchus sulphureomaculatus. Next base: position 196,863,693 of record CM032446.1, read on the forward strand.
TAAATGAGAAAGAGAGTAGGAGACAGTATGGAGCCTTGGGGCAGACCGGCGTGGATTGTAAAGGTGTCGACCGCCACTTGTAAAGAGGCGGTCGACGGATAAGGAAACATGAGAGTCACAAACAGAACAACAGACATACCACAAGAGCGTAGCTTAGCCAACAGTCTATGTTCTGAAGGTGGAATACTCATAATTGGTACGAGCTTCCTATAGAGATGAGAAAAAAGATATATGTAAAGAAATTTGAGTTAGATGCTACAGGATGTTCAAAATAAATTTATGCCTTTCGACTATTTTGGATTCCAAAATTTCACATTTTTTAAATGGCACACCAACTATTAGAAATAGGTATATGACATACTTAATAAAAGTTGGAGGGTTTTGTAAAATCTACCAGAAAAAATAATAATATACAGGGTGTGCCGTTTAAAAAATTTGAAATTTTTCAATTTAAAGTAGTCGAAATGCATAAATTTATTTTGTAGCATCTAACTCAAATTTCTTTACATATATCTTTTTTTTTCATCTCTTTAGAACGCGCATACCAATTATAAGTATTACACCTTTAGAAACAATGGCGCTAATGGCAATTTTTTACAAAATTGAAAATTAGTATTTTTTAAAACAGGAATTTTGATAGTAGTAAGTTAAAACTAAGTGTTAGTATAGAGTATGTTCTTCGGAGAGGGAAAAACGGTACATACGATGGTGGATTGAAGTCTCGCAAAAAACAAGTAAACGAGCTAAATAACATTTTTTTACGAAAACGTAATTTTTTTTCTCAACATAATTTCTATTGAACTTAATACGCTTGGTCTATTATATATTTACACAGAAAATAAAATCGTTCCGATACTCGTCTACAGCACAGTTAACCTCTTCATTTGATAAAGATTTTTCTCCTGAAGCCAATTTTTAAGGTTAGGAAACAAGAAAATATCACTTGAGTCCAATTCTTGGGAATAGGGTGGGCCAGAAACTATTTCGAAGCCCAGCTCGTGCACTCTTGCTATTATAACGGCGGATGTGTGAGCAGGCGCATTGTCCTAATAAAGGAGTACTTTTTTGCGCGTTAATCTTGGTCGCTTTCTCTTCAATTCACTATGCAAACGGACTAATAACGTTGTGTACTAAGAGTCAGTTACTGTTTTAACCGTTTCCAAATAGTCAATCACGATGATATCCTAAAAAATAGTTGCCATCACTTTTTCCACTAAAAAAATTGTTTTCGCTTTGTTCGGTTTATTTTTGCCTTTGTCAACCCACTCTTTAGACTGCCGTTTCGCCTCGGGAGTATAATGGTGGATCCACGTTTCATCTATGGTCACAAAACGATGTCCTTCGAATTACGCTTCAACTTTTCATTTGTCTAGTAATAAATGGTCTTGAGTACTGTCGTAGAGTCCCCATCAGTTTCCTTGAGTTCAGTTTCTATTTGGGCCACTGTCCAATTTTTTTAATAAAAATATTTTATAACTGTACGAAACTCAGTTTTATCCATTTCTATGAAATGATCACTTACAATAGCTGCCTTTAAAGAGCCACGCGTTATATTAGTTTGAAACTTGGAACACAACCGTTAAAAGAATAACGCTTACTATTTACACATATCCAATTTCTTAGCCATGGAAATACATGTGAAATATCATGCCGCTTAACAAAATTTCTCTCGATTTCGTAGAAATTTACCGGACCCCAATTCACCCTTGTATTAAATATTTATTTAAAATGATTCTAACAAAAAGCAAGTACAACGACAATGTGAAAGTATATACTAATTCAAAGGATCTAAAAAATCGTTGAAACCAAAGCAAATAATACTATAAGGGAGTAAAAACTACTCGAAACTGATAACAAAATATAACAGCAAGTCTGTTTATTTGCTCCGAAATGTGTTCTTATTACTATTACAATTAAACGGAAATCGATTATGTTAGATAATCAACAACTCATTATAGTCACTGCATTTCCGTTTTAAGATTATGACCTCATGTATGATTTTCTACCTTAGTTTCTTTCAGTACAACGGTAAGTTTCATTCATAACTTAATATATATAAACTCTAATTTCTCATTTTTGTAGTTTTCTCCTCTTTGTGCAATTATTTGCTTTAATTTAAACATTATTTTAGTTAAGTTATAATTATATTTTCTTGGGAATGTATTTAAGCTAGGGATTCTTCTTTGCCGTCCCTAAAACTTGAGCAAAACATTCATGTGAGACAAACATTCGTTTGTTCCTAGTACTTGTAATAACTTTTCGCAGTTTTATTAGTAATATTCGTTTTAACTTTTTGGCAACATAGTTATATGTATTAGGCATATTTTAGATAAATGTATTATCAAATATATCTGACATAAGTATAAGCGGAATATATCAAAATTCATGATCAGTGATAAATTAATGGAATTAACAAGAACCAAAAAATTCAAGAGGCCGTGTCGGCAACTTATCACAATTTAAAAAATCCTTCGCCAGGAGATCATGGAACTAACTTAAGTCAGTTTTTCAGCACTAAATTTTTAGCTTAATGTCCTATTACTCCAATATACTCTCACACTTTTTTTTTCTCTCTTTTGCTTTCTACCTCTATTTTTTTCTTATGAAAGTTGCTTGAAATTTATATTGATGTATTTTACGAACCAGACCTTGACAGTTATCACGGAGGAAATAATTTATGAGTGAATCTGTTTCCTCAGCCATGGAAATACTTTCTAAAATAACAACCTTATGAGACTAATTTCTTTTTGGCTTTATGTACATATTTTGGGAATGAAGAATGTTTTTTTTTTAAGAAACTTTAATTTTTTTTCTTTTTCTTCTTGATGCCTTGTCCGTTCAGCGGACGTTGGCAATTAACAATGTTATAGGGACCTTATTTATGGTAGCTCGGAAGAATTCTACTGATGTTTTATTATCTTAGATTTTTTAGCAACGATGTACGTCTTCGGCCAGGCCCTCTCTTGCTAGGCTATATTTTTCATTTCTCATTATATGTCCAAAGTAAGAGAACTTGCGTATTTTTACGTCTCTGAGGAGTTTTGGCTCATTCTCCTTAGGACCCCTATATTAGTGATATCCTCTATCTAACTAATTTTTATTATACGGAAGTATAGCCATATCTCAAATGTATCGATTAATTTCTATGTGGCCTCCGTTACTGTCCATGATTCTTCACTCACTTTATTACCCTTTTATGAAGTCTTAGGATCAAATCCTTACTGCACAATATATTTTTCATCCTGAGGAAGGTAACTCTAGCTTTTTCAGTTCTTTGTTTATTTCTTTTGAACGGTCCTAATCTTCTGCATGGTCCACTTTTTCAAATATTTTGTTGTACACATTGCTTGTTACTCCGCGTACAACGCTTTTCAAGCAGCCTTTTATATGGAGGACATCATTCCTTTGAAATAATTTGCCCAGGGCTGTGTTTACTACCGAGTATAGAGATTCAAGAATAGCCTGAATCGCTTATTTCGCACACTTGCCGCTACCGGGCGCTTTAGGGACTGCCCTGTAACACTTGTGCTAGACCCATAAAAAAAAATAAAACACATAAAGTGGATTCACACCATGGCGTTTCTTACTGATTATCGTTTATTTAGTTCTTGTTGTATTTAATCACAACTCAAATTCATTTTAAGTGCATTAACAATCTGTTGAAGGAAAACCGCATGTCCTTAAAAGTATTTGCCAATATAAAGGTATCATTGGTATATCGAATGTTATTGATCACTGTTAATAGAGATAGCTTCAGACACGTCTTTGAATGCTTCATTGAATAATTTCTCAGAGTATATGTTAAACAATAATGGAGACAGTATGCATCCCTGTAGAACTTCGCGCTGGATTTTCCCTTCTTCAGTTTTTTCCTCCAGTCCTACCGAAGCTTTCTAGTTCCAGTACCGATTTTCTATTATTCGTATATTTCAGATTTCTTCAAAATGTCCCCGGTCGAAGGCTTTCTCAAAGGCTATAAAATAAGCATTAAGCTCACAGGTAATTTTTACTACTTTTTAATCAGAAATCACAATAGTAAGCAAATATTAAGTTGGAAATGTGTGATTTTTTAAAGAAATTTTATTTTAAACAAAAATTCTTAATAAAAAAATGTAGACTTTCACGACCGATCGTACGTGAGTCATGAATCTGGGCTACTTAGTCTACCTACTACGTGGCAAAACTTTTGGACCACGACTCAACAGCGTAAAATTATATCCATGACTCAAAAATCTTAATAATAAACAAGTCTCATGGATAAACTGATTAAGCAAATTTGTCATGGAGGGAGCTTGTAAAACAGAATCTAAAAACATAAAAATATCATAATGTATTTGCTCCTTCGTTCATATTTGCCTGAAGACACATAATGATTATAAAGATTTAGTTCCATAAGATTATTATTTCGCGAAGATGTATCTGTTTGATCATTTATCTTAAGTTAAGTGAACAGTAAAAGAACAATTTTTTTTTTCGTATACTAGTAAACTCCACATTTATTTTATTATATCAAGATGATTTGCTATCACTGTAGCTTTATCACTCTTGATAAAGCTACAGTGACAGCGAAACATGTTGATATAATAAAATAAATGTAAAGTTTACCAGTAAATGAAAAAAAATTGTTGTTTTGCTGTTCACTTAACTTTAGCTTAATGGATCTTCACCAAGTATCGGCCAAAACAATCCAGTGATCATTTATGATACTTGATTGTTAATGATTACTTATCATTGATTTCTACCTTTAAGTAACAAAATAAAGTGGATATACTACACTATATAAATTGTTTTTATCATGATAAAAAACTAGGACTCTTAAATTTTACGACAGTAAGTGGAACATCCTAAATACTTTTTTTACTAATATGTAATAATAATTCTATAATTATTTTGACATACATACCTTAAAATGATTATACCGAATTTAGACCATCAACGAGATACTATGGTTAATTTAACAAGCATAGTAACTAATAATTTCACGTAATATTTAAATCTATTAATAACAACTTTCTCTAAAAATATAGGTACCATTTAATTTTGGATATTCATAGCATTAAAAAATAAAATTGAAATGAAAACTTTCTTTCCTCTTATACTAAAATAAAGTTTTGTCAACATCATACATACTCACATTCCTCTTTCCGTTATTAGGTATTGTCAGTTGATTGTACATTTGGTTACATTTGGTACTTTGTTTTTAAGACAGAACAAATTAACATACAGTCTGTTATGTAAGAAGGTGACCGCGATAATTCATTTTTGGTATATACAATTCTAACGATTCAACAAAAAATCGGTAGAGGGAACCTTTGTCTATGACCCATTTTTAGTAAAAGTATCAGTCGATTCCGAACTTTCGTCGAAATAACTTAAAATCCAAAATAAGTCACGTCGGTTCGAGGCAGTCTTTCTTTGTTCCCATCTAAAGGGGCCTAGAATGACACGACAGCTAAATATATTAAAAAGTCGGTATCGTTTGTGGAGAAGTGAGTAAATCGTTTTAAGGAGACGAAAAATGGCGACGACTTGCCAAATTGTGGCTCGGTAAGCAAGTCATTCTGAAAGTTAAAAAACGAATCGTATCTTTGTTTTCACGAGACCCGAAATTGACGCTGCGTCAAGAAGCGGCAAAATTAAGAAAATCGGGTTTAAATGAGACCATTCAACAACATCGTCGTGCTCATGATGTCAAATTCCAAAGCACGAAAACGTTTGATCCTTTGTAAAGAGAAAGCTCAGAGGAAAGACTCTGAGGACTTTGACTCAGTTGTCTCGCGAGTTTCGAAAAATTTGCAGATTATGCAGAAAATCTCGTCGACAGAATGCCTCGAAGATGCCAGGCGATTAGTGATGCAGGAGGCGATTAGAGAACTTACTAAGGTAATTGCGCCGTTGTTAGCACACTAAAGAATACATTGATGGCAAAAATTTTTCTCGAAACACATTTTTTCAAGAATAAGAGCGGTCACGTTCTTACTTGACAGATTGTATAGCCACTTAGTCGGTCTACTCGTACACCCATTTAAATTACAATTATTGGAATGAAATGCATCAGGAATTTCATTATCAAGACTTCATCAGACGGTCGTTTGTGGTTGACCATATTATTATAATTCAAACAATTTTCGTTTTGACTTGATGTAGTCCTTATACTCTCAATCATTTATAAAATATTCATCAATCATCCAGTAATTCATTAATGATAGTTGATAATTTATTGATATTGTTTAAATTGTAGAACGTTAATCAAGATTAGTCGTATGATGTGGTCTTTAGAGAACATTAAAAATTAACAAAACGTAGACAACTCTTTATTTTTTCCTTTTACTGTTATTTATTATTTATTACGTTGTAACTGTTTTAGCTTGATTTGACCTACCGATTTAGGTTTTTCGGAGCTAGATTTACATTAAATATGTGAAATTCTAATGTCAACATATTACAGTATCGTATTCTTATAAATTTACACTTAAAATGGGTCTAAACTGGGATACCCAAAATAAAGTTTTGAAATTAAAGATTCCACAAAAAATTCAATAAACTTCCAAACATAATTAATGCTGTGAACTACGTGGTTGACACTGCTGCGAGCGACATAAGCAGCACGACTAAAGTGACAAAACAACACATTACGACGTGGTTTTTCTGTGTTTTTAGTTGCCTTTAGTGTTACGAATAGAACGATAAAACTAAAAGAACACATTTTAATGTGTAATTTTGACCTTGTTGCTTTAGTTGTATCACTGGTGTCGTTCGTGGCCATCGTCCAAATAGTACACCAAACATAAGTCACAGTCTTCGCACATATTGGCCAACATGTTTGATTTAACAAGTAGGGTTCAACATGCTGGCCTCAATATGTCGAAGTGAAGAGACTTCGGTGTAGTTTAACTACTAAACCAATGTCAATTTTATCGGCAGGTATATAGGTTTTTGCCAAACGAGGTATTTTAATGAAGCTAGACACCAAAAAGGCTTCTGGCGCTGACGGAATACCTGCCATAGTTCTCAAAAACTGTGCAAGAGTACTAACACCAGTTTTCTGTAGACTTTTCAACCTATCCTACAGAAAGGGAATATTTCCATGCTGCTGGAAATGTGCCACGGTTCAGCCGATACCTAAAAAAGGCAAGAAGACCTTGCCAAATAACCATCGACCAGTCGCACTGCTTTCAATAATATTGAAAGTCATGGAAAAGGTTATCAATCAGCATCTTCTAAAATATCTTGGACGATTCAATATTATTAGCGAACACCAGTATGGCTTTCGTAAACATAGATCAACAGGATATCTTCTGACTTATGTAACATATATTTAGAACAACGCAATTGAACACTTTGAAGAATCTCGAGCGGTTGTTCTTGACATATCCAAGGCATTCGACCGTATTAGGCACGATGGACTGTTGGCTAAGCTACGCTCTTGTCGTATGTCTGAAAAGTTCTGTTTGTCACTCTCATGTTTCCTCAGAGAGCGTTCTTTACGAGTGGCGGTCGACGGATTTCTTTCTAACACCTTCACAATCAACGCCGGTGTGCCCCAAGGCTCCATACTGTCTCCTGCTCTCTTTCTCATTTACATTAACGATCTGCTGGAAAAGACCGCGAATCCAATCTACAGCTTTGCAGACGACAGTACGCTTGTCTCTTCATTCACTTTGAACGCTCTGACATCGGCTGCTTAGGTGAATATCCGCAGACAGCAGGAGGTCGTTCAACTTAAAAAAGACCTGGAAGAAATTCTGTCTCGGGGTGACAGTAGCCAAGTGGAATTTAACGCTACAAAAACCCAGGCGGCAGTTTTTTCTAAAAAAGATAACGTTGCTGAACCCGACATGGTTATGTCGGGGCACTCCATTCCCCTAGCATCATCGCTCAATTTGTTGGGCGTTAGTTTGGTAGCAAATATGTCCTGGCATGAACATGTTGCAGGCACAGCAAGGAGAGCTTCTCAAAAGAATATTATTTCGAACCAGAAAGCTTTACACTTCACAACAACTGTTAATTGTTTACAAAGCTCAAATTCGACCAACTATGGAATACTGCTCCCATGTTTGGGGCTCCGCTCCCAAACATACACTGCATTTGTTGGATTCTGTTCAGAGAAGAGCTGTTCGTCTGATTGGAGACCCGGAACTGACCGGCAGCCTTGATTCGCTGGAACATCGAAGAATGGTTGGCGACTTGAGTCTGTTCTAAAAGTATTTTCATGGAAAGTGTTTGAAGGATGTAGCCCGCTTAATTCCTCCCAAAGCGGCGCATGCTAGAAATACACGTCGCGCTGGTGCTTCACATCCGTATGAGGTTCAGCTTGTTACTCCGCGTACAACGCTTTTCAAGCAGTCTTTTATATGGAGAATAGCATCCCTTTGGAATAATTTGCCCAGCGCTGTGTTTTCCACCGAGTACAATTTACAGCGATTCAAGAACAACGTGAATCGCTTTTTCTGCACACATGCCGCTCTTGGAGCGCTTTAGGGACTTCCCTGCAGCACGTGTGCTAGACCCATAATATATATATATATATATATATATATATATATATATATATATATATATATATATATATAATGTTTTTCTACTTAAAGGCTAATTGCGACATTGTTGATAATTGCAGTGTTTCACATTGCACGCAGCGAAGTGCACCTGCAAGTTTTCTACTATATAAGTGACGTCAATGTGAATAAATTGCCACAATTTTTTTGTATGTGTAAAAGAGCATTTCGTTTATCGGCTAAATCACAAATTTCGATAATACTAAAAAAGTTATTTCGGAAAATCAAAGGTAATAAATGACTTTGTTACTCCCTTGTTACTTTTACTTTTAAATTATTTTCAGTTTCTGGGTGTCTATTATATTAAATATGGATTATTATAAACTATTTGTTATTTTATTCACACTGATATGACTAACAAACATGCACTAAATACGGCGGTTAGTGGTAAATTACTTTGAATCTTGATCTATCAAGACGTCGATATTTTTAAAACGGCAGTTCACGATATGCGCAATAAAAAATTACTAACTTACATTATATTTAAACAAGCGCTATACAAAAATTTAAAAAATACATTTTTTACCAGCACACCGATATAGGGTTTTTGTTCCCTTAAACCCCAAATTACCACACCGTAGATTAAGGCCAATCTCTACATGTCCTAATATTTTGGGACATCGATGATCTGTTCTGGATTCAGTTCTGTTTTGTTAAGTTTGAGTGCTTGTTTAAAACTATACTTTCGTTTTCCCCGAGAGTTAAAATAATAAATGCTGCAACAAATTTACGTATACGTAGAAGTTTCTGATATATAAGCATATTTTGGAACTAGTTCTTCAATAAATGGGTCTTAAGATGGTACAGGATACCATTATTTTTTCAATTTTTTTACCATTTGAAAAAATATCTTACTTATTCTATAGCGCAGGATTACAAAAATGTTTTTTATCTACCGAAGACTAGACTAGGTCTCTTATATGTTATGCTTTCGAGGGCGCTGAAAATGAATTCAGTTTTAGTTATGCTTTCTGTCACCTCTCATTTTTTCCTCACTTCAAAAAACGCTATTTTAGATGTTTTTTTCAAAATATAATACGCCGAGGAAACGTGGATTTTATGTATCAGATGACCATGACTACATATATACCTGTGGGTTAGTAGACTTCCATAAACGCAAAACCATCCAAACCCATAACCCCATAAGTCCATAAACACCGTAAACTAAGGTATGAAAGCATATATAACCATGGAACTTGAGGCATATGTGGATCTTATAAATCAGATGACAAGACAAGTGAGCCAAACCAGCAGATATGACTCCGTAACCCCATATATAGCCCCCCAACCCTATACCCTTGAGCCCAATAACCCAATGGCCCTATAACCAGAAAACCCTTAGCGTTCAGACTCCTATAACACCATAACTCTGAGCGTGCAGACTTCTATATAACCATAAATTCCTGGGCTTACAGACTCATATAACTCTATAACCTGATAGCCCCATAACCTTATATGCTCATAACCCTATATCCCCATAACCTCAAAATGTTCATATATTTTTACCTGATCTCTTTTCAATTCTCGTTTATTTCTTGTTTCTGGTATAAGTGCTCCTGCTATACAGGTAAATCCTGGGAGAAATAGTACCTCCACGTGATCTGGGACGGGTGACGCTAGATCTACTTCATGAAATTAAAAAGTGCAGTGCTTCGGATTTGGGTTGAAGGACTACGGGTTCGAAGGATTATGGTTTCATGGATACCTCCTAACCCACAGTCTTAGCACGCCCCTGGTCATTTAGTTATAGATGTGTGCACTCCCCTAGTTATGTGGTTATAGAAATCTGCACGTCTAGGCTTATGTGGTTATAGGGATATTGAGCTATTGAGTACAAGGGTATGTGGCTGTGGGGTTATGGTGTTATGAGGTTATGGGGTTAGGTGAATCTAATGGTTTGCTTCACTTATCTTGTCATCTGATTCGTAAGACTCACATTTCCCTCGAATTTCTTGGTTATACGTGCCTTCATACCTTGGTTCTTGGTGCTTTGTTCATACCTTGGTTCATGGTGTTTTGGGCTTATAGGGTTGGATGGTTTTGGGTTCATGGAATCCTGCTAATCTACAGTCTTGGTCATCTAATATGTAAAATCCACGTTTCCCCCGAGTTTTGTGGTTATATATGTCTTCAACACCTCTAAAATAGCGTTTTTTTGAGGTTAGGAAAAAATGAGAGGTGACAGAGCAAGACTAAAAGTGAATTCGTTTTCAGCGACCCCGAAAATATATAGAAGACCTGGTCTAATCTTCGGCACATGAAATATTTTTTTGTTGTCCTGTGTAGTTATTTGTACTCTCTACGATATACCCTGTTGTTGAAATGAATGTTAGAACTTCATAGGAAGTACTAGAATCCTAGTTGTCTAATTGTGAATTCATACCTCACCACAAACTTTGATTTTGTTGGCATATCGACTTTAGTCTACTCTATTAATACTTTAGGGGAAAGTGGTTCATGAGCTACACTGCTAGGAATACACGTCGCTCTAATACAATACGTCCGGTTGATATTCAGCTGACCCACTATCTTCATGAACTTTTTTAAATGGAGAACTTCATTTCTTGGAATGAACCGCCCAGGATTCTGTTTTCCATAGTTAACAACCTGCAGATATTTAGAACAAACCAAAATCGCAATTTCCACACACGTGCGTAGCGATTTTGGATGTCTCCTGCATAGAATAGAAAAAATATAGGTAATTTCAAATATGTATTTTAAAATAATTTACCTGTGGCAGATTTTATAACTTCGTATCAAAAGAGTGGTCATTTTCTCTTACGAACCTTAAAAACTACGTTTAGAATATCTGCTGTATTCTTACTTACCTCACTAAGTAGCTAAGCGATTATTTTACTACTCAAAAATCGCTCGCCAATATTATGGCATTTCTTCGCGTTTCAGCTTTCCATAATCAGAGGAATCATAGTTCTATTGATCGGTTTATAAGTCTATTAATCTGTGATAGCGATAACTTCCGAGTAAATCGAGATATCTAATTTAATTTTGGTAAATATGTGGTACTTAAATTGGAGAAGAAACATATAGTTTTTGAGCGACCTGACTTTAAGAGAAGGTAGTAGAAGGGGTTATGGTAGATAGATTTATCAAAGTATTACTTCCTTTTTTTAAAATGTAGAGAAGTAGTGCTTGAATTATTTCTTAGGGTAATAAATTTAAATATAGTATTCATTTTAGAATTTGCGTATGCTTTTTGCCAAATATCCTATCTGGGGCCTTAAAATTAATTTGAGCACTAGTGTACATTTAATAAGTATCGAATCATAACATTGTATAATTTTTTTCCTGAATTCTTAATAACATATTAGCTTCATTGTCTTTACATATTATATAATATTGTTTTAGATTTTGATTTAATTATTTAATATTCAAGGTTATGTGGTTTGGTATATTGAAATTCCCCACTAAAAAAACTCTAAACTCTATGATGCTGAAAAAAAAGTCATAAATTACAGGTTTTTTTTTAAGTGTTCCGTTTGAATGTCTAACTATATAATAATGATCATTATATATGGCTATATTTTTTACAAGATTTAGTTAAAAATGTAAACTAATATAACAACTGAAAATAGCTTTTAAGAAGAATACACAAGACAGAACAAATGCGATACCATATACATACACTACCCTCAGAATGTATTTGCCCATCTAGAAATTTCAATGTAACTGCCAAAATTTAATACCTAATTAAACCCTTTTACTATATTAGGTAAATTTAATTGTTCTTAACAAGTGTCCATCATAAAATTGTTTAGATAAGCCTTTTTGGTGAAATCACAAATTAAAAACCAATTAGAACAAATTTCCAAGCTTTGCGTGATAATCGTTTTAAGGCGATTTCTGAGAATTCCAGTTGAAGTAAGAACTCATTTCAAGTTTCTAGGGATTATGGAAATTCCTAGTGACATTTTATGATAAAAACTATGCTATAAATACCATTGCTCTTGTGGAAATTAACCATTCGCAAACAGTATTTTATCATTGATACATGCTCAATTGTTTTGTGAAAATGCCAAAAACGAAAGAAGTTTCCGTTGAAAATCGGGCTCTGATAATTGCCAGACATCAAAATGGTCACTCGAGTCGACAAATCGCGAGTGATATGAGGATGCCAAGGAGAACGGTAGACTACATCGTAAAAAAATTTTCTGCGGGATATGGAATTTCAACCAAAAATGTTCAGGAAGGCCTCGAAAAACGACTCCTGTTGAAGACAGAGCTATAACAATATCCGGCAAACATAATCGTCAACTAACCGCACCAGAAATGACGGCTCAAGTAAACCTGGAGCGGCCCATCCCCATCAGCGTAACAACCGTGGTGGAGGTTCAGTAATAGTTTGGGGTTGTTTTGGCAACGGTAAAGTTGGAAAAATCTTTAGGATAGAAGGGATTATGCAAAAAGAACAGTATCAAGAAATTTCGCTAACTCAAATGCTTCCTTCTGGAAGAGATATTTTTCAGGCGAACTTTATTTTTCAGTATAACAACGACCGTAAATATTCGGCTAAACAAATTAGACCAATGGAAATGCGATGACGTCCTGGAAGTGATGAGTTGGCCTCCACAATCACCCGACTTGAACCCCATCGAATTGCTGTTGGACCATTAGGACAGATGTGTTTCGAAAACTCAATTCAACATCAGAAAATCACTTGTGGGAACTTATACAAGCAGAATTGGTTAAAATAACCGAAGAGACTCTGAAGAAACTACTGGACAGAATGTAGAAATTCTGTAAACCGGTAATTAAAAACAAAGGAGGTCACATAGATGAGAAAAATCCTGGAAAATCATGAATATTTTTCTGATCTTCTAGACTGTAAATAATATGAAAATAAATAATAATTCATTAAAATTATATATATATATATATATATATATATATATATATATATATATATATATATATATATATATATATATATTATCTGGGTTTTTTTGTTGTCTTGGGACTGAAATAACTAAGTGGGCAAATACTTTCTGACGGTAGTGTAAGTGTATAAATTCTATTAAAAATCTTCAATCCTATGAATAAAAATCCGCAGCCTAGTCATTTAATGTCAGTTTTGTCATAATTTATGATAATTGAGAAACTTATATTTCATGCTGTCCGCTGCACTGCACCTTATATCAATTATTTCCACACTATAGTACAAGGCTGGGAAGTGTTTTATATCATCATTTCCCAGACCATTTAAATTAAATTACTTTATAAATAATAATAAGAAGAATTACTGTTGTTACTAGGCGAAAATAAAAGATTGACTCTGAAAGGGAGTTTTAATTTTGGAAAATGATATTTCCATGGTATATTAATCTGGTAAGAAACATGACTGTGAATTCATTGCTAAAATTCTAAACTCTATACAGTCCGGATCTGTGACGTAAATAACTACAAGTAATAAGAAAATCTCTTACTTTCTAATAGATATTTAAGTGGAACGCGGAAACTCCAAAATGTTAAAAATAAAAAATACAACCTTGTTAATATAAATTATAACTTAAGCGCAGTCTAAAATCAGCAATATCTGATCATCCGCAAAGCTAAGAGAATATACACAGATTTTTGAAAAATAAATCTGTCGGAAGAAATATTTTTAAAAATTCTTTTATTTACTCAAAATAATCTTCTTCAACATCAAAACAATGTTCACTACGAATAACTTACATTCCAGAACACATTTTCAACTTCTGTCTTTACAGTTTATTTAGTAACGTGGCCATGTGGTCGGATCCAAAAATTGATCTACTATGGTGGCCTTGAGGGAGCATTATTGTGTAACAAAGTTCACAATATTTCGGGCGTGCGCGCTAAACCCTGTTCTAAAGCCATTCCAAAAATCAAAATGACTTACTGTGATGTTCTGGTCATATGGCACGAATTTTTATGCACGATTCCCTTTAAATCGTAAAAATAAACTACCATAACATTGACATGCAAAGTTGGAAGCGAAGTTTCTTCAGTGCCGACTCCTCGTTATTAAAGTTTTATGTATGAGTCGAACTGCTAGTGCAATGTTTCATCACTTGTGATAATGTTTTTCAGAAAATGTCAGTTATAGAAAACTGTCCTAATGATAACTTGAGCGTTGTGTGCTTACCTTCTTTTGACCCTTGGTGAGTGAGTATGGAATAAAGCGGGAATACAGGCCTAACCTTTACTCAAAACATCACACAGGATCAAAAGAAAGAAATTTCGGAACACGCTCATGTCCTTTGCCAACGTCCCACCAGTCCTATCTGGACCCTGGTTTAAAATTTCACTCACTTTTTCGATATTTGCGAACGATCAATTTTCAGATCGACTTCAAATGACTTCCGACCGTCTTCGAATCCAGAAAAGCATTAGTAAAGTTGTTTACAAGGTAGGCATTCATCACTTATATTTATATATTTGTTTTAATAATTTTAACGTTTCGATAAGAGTTTCGTTGAGTTTTACGCAGAATCTAATGTTAGCACGTTGCTCCATCTATCACAACTATCTAACGAGTGTCACGTTGTGACGCATCATACAATACTATACCATAAGTCACATCGATAAACGTATTTAGTTCGACAATTAGATTTAGAGGACGTTAATAATACTATTTTTGGAGCAAACGATCAATTTCTTGATTGATATTCCATGAATATAATAATTTTGAATTGGAATACACATTTCACCCCAGCTACACTGTGTAAGGTCTTTTGCTACATGTAGTAGCTCTTTCATGTTGTTATGTTATTAAATAATAGTACTATTTTGGTTTTGCTGCTTTCAACTCATAGATAATAGAATCTCCCAAAATCGCGAAATATCAAGACTAAAATACATTTAAAATATCTTAAGAAAAACATGTTATGGGAATAGAAATAAAATTATGAACATGCTACTGTCATCTATACAGTAAATAAGAAAATAGGTTCCTTATTAAACTGGATGTCTATGGAAAGATATCGAAGAAGTACAAGACCGAAATGCACGTGGGACTAGTACAATAAAGTTTGAGAGAGAAAACATATTTGGTGCTCGGATTACTATGCCAGTAACTGTTAAAATTTTCATCTTTAATTGTCTATTGTGAATTGTAAATTGGACATGTATTAAGATTCTTCAATCTACTAATGACAGCTTATAATTTATTAAAAATACATATGTTAATCAGATACGATATTTCTACTTAATAATCAACAAAAGTCCTGATTGTAATTAATTATCCCAGAGACCAAAATTAAAAAAAAAAACGTATTGTATAAAATCTTCAATAAAAACATTCATAAATTTCAACTGCCACTTCTGTCCAGAAAAACCAAAATGAAGATAACAACTGCAAAAGGTAAGGTCACAACTGACGTTAACAAAATTTAACATAATTAATCATATGAAAATTAAAAGTATTTTTTGGTTTTTCCGCAATAAATCTGACAATAAACGGCAATATTTTTCTTCTTATTTTTATTTTGAAAATAATTAAACTAAATCTTTTATAAAATTTTCTTACTGAATGCACTATTTCTGTTTGTCTTTTGTAGATGCTATTAAGAGTCTTATTATAATAGGGTGTTCATATAAGTTATTTACCTAAATTAATTGGTTGTCAAATTACTGTCGTTGTAAGTAACACGCCGAAAAGTTATTGATCAAGCTACTTAAATCACATTTTATTTGCAAAATTCGTTTTAATTCATCAATATGAGCCATACAATGAGTCGCTTTTCTAACATTTCTATACCCTTCTTGTAAAAGGATTTGTCTCTGCCTTCAAAATAGGCCTCAGTTTCGGCGATAACTTCTTCATTAGAACCAAATTTCTTTCTCGCTTGCATTTTTAGAGCTCTGCGAAATAGTGGGTGGGGGATAAATCTGGAGAATATAGTGGATAAGGCAGCAATTCGAACTTCAATTCATGCAATTTTACCATCGTAACCATTTACTTGTGACACGGTGCACTGTCTTGATGAAAGAGCACTTTTTTCTTGTTCATTTGGGACCGTTTCTTCGCCATTTCTGCCTTCAAACGCACCAATAACTTTATGTAATATTCGCTATTGATGGTTTTTCCCTTCTCAGTATATTCCATCCCAAAATAGAGAGGCCAAAACCTTCCCAGCCGACTATAGTCTCTTTGGTCGCTTCGAGCGATGTTCACTCAACTGACTGCCGATTTGATTTCGGTGTGTAGTGGAGGTTCCATGTTTCAACCATTGTCACATGTCGCATGAAAAAATCCTTATTATTGCGCTTAAACGGGTCCAAACAGTCCTCAGAATCATCAACACGTTATTGTTTTTGGTCCTCTGTGAGCAAACGCGGTATCCATTTCCAACAGAGCTTTCTCATGCCTAAATGTTCATGCAAAATATGACCAACACGTCCTTTTGATATCTTTAGGGTGTCAGCTATCTCACGCATTTTCACTTTACGGGCATCCAAAACAATTTTTTGGATTTTTTTTGATATTTTCCGGTGTAACCACCTCATTTGGGCGTCCAGAGCGTTCAGCAACATTTGTGTCTGTACAACTGCGTTTAAATTCAGCATACCAGTAAATGATGAGTGATTTTCCAGGGGCAGAGTCCCCGTAACACTTATCAAGTCATTGCTTTGCTCGAACGGGTTTTTTTTCCCATCAAAAAACAGTGTGTAATCAACACACGAAATTCGTGTGTTGATTACATTTTCCATTGTTTTGAAAATATCAAAAGTAGCGTCACTCAATCATTGTAACTTGTAAACTAATTGTCAAAATGTCATTAAATTTTGACACGTATCGTTTGAAGGTTGGTGCTTAATAAAAATCATATCGATTTTTTGAAAAGGGCGACATCTATGTGTCAGATCAAAGACTTTTCAGCCTACATGTTACATAGACGAAATTTTGTATGAGTTCGTTGGCAATGCAACAACTTTGCTTGTTCAGGAAGATGCGTGAAGGTAATTTGGAATATCGTGTATTTGTGAGTGTGCGGAAAAAGTGATTACGTTGTACTTGAATCGCTGTAAATTGTACTTGGTGGGAAACACAGGGGGCAAATCATTCCAAAGGGATGAGGTTCTCCATATAAAAGACTGCTTGAAAAGGGTCGTACGAGGAGTGAGAAGCTGAACTTCATATGGATGTCAAGTATTAGCGCGACGTATATACTTCGCATGTACCGATCTGGGAGGAATTAAGCGATCTACATCCATCGAACACTTTCCATGACAATACTTGCAGAATAGACTCAAGTTGTCAATCGTTCTTCGATGTTCGAAGGAACCAAGGTTGCTGATCTACCGTTGGTTGAATTTCAGATGTGTACAAAATTAACAGTTGTTGTGGAGTGGAAAGCTTCCTAGTTCGAAATAATATTCCCAGCTTTTGAGAAGCTCTTTTTGCTATTCATGCAACATGCTCATGCCAAGATATATTTGCTCCCATATTAGCGCCCAGCAAGTTAAATGACAAGGATTGGAGTGTTAACTTATTAAAAAACACTGACGCCTGGATTTTCGTAGCGTTAAATTCCACTTGGTTACTGTTACCCCAGATAGAATTTCTTCTCGGTCCAAGTTGAACGACTTTCTACTATCTGAGGATATTTGCATGAGTTCGAACGTTTAAAGTGGCAGAAGAAATAAGCATACAGTCATGTACAAAGTTGTAGAGTGGATTCCTGGTCCTTTCCAGCAGATCGTGAATGTAAATGAGAAAGTCGGAGCAGTGATAAAGTTTCTCAATAAAGAGGTAAGCGGACCAAAAGTTATTCATGAAAGAATGTCTCAATTCAGTATGACTTCAAATTAGAAGGATTGGTAAAGGCAACAACGGACGAAACCATAGGGCTTTTTGAGAATTGCTCTTAGATTGACCAGTTGAGATTCCAGTGCTTGTTAAAGAGTATCGGAAATTAGAATTTTTATTATTTTGTACATAGATTTAAGAATGAAGAGTTTCTGCGCGATGGATCTCCAAACTCCTTACGCCAGAGCAGAACTGGTGCACAGAGAAATTTCTCAAGAATATTAGGCCACTTTAGAGAACGTTAAGCGTTATTTTTGCTTACAGCCAACGACATTTGGGTGTTCTGTTGGAAAGAAATCGATGCAATGGGTTCGTAAGGGTTTCTCTACCACTAGAGCCGGCGAAAATTCAATCGCTTTCCGGAAAGTGGAAGATGACCATGCGTGAATCAGGCTTATCGACTATATGGAAATAAGTATACTCCATTAATGGATCTAAAACTCATTAGAGAAAAACATCGATAAGCATTAAAACGGGTGTGATGAGACAAAATTATAGAATGTTAACACTATTTTAATAATCTAAATAAAAGGGAACATGGAAATGGAGGAAGATATTATAGATCGATTGGAAACTAAACGGTATTGTGAATGGTCATATGGAATTGGATATCGGTGGAAATCATTACAGAACTGGAAGACCTGCAGGGAATGATCAGCAAGTAACTGTTAAAGAATAACATTTAGGATATTTAAAATTGATGCGATAAATACGGGAATCCTCGACGGATTTTCTTCCCAGACATTTTTAATTATAGTTATTATTAGGTTAAATTATAAAAGTAATTTTCCAATTTATTTGTGAATCAATCAAAAACTACTTAAAACCTCTAGAAAAACACTTTATATCTCATTAGATATTGTTTAATTATGTAATTTTGAAAAACAAGTTGACGGATTCTAATCTAGCCTGTTATTACCTAATTTGTTATTTTGAAACTATGTTTTTAAACTTTAATTACTAGGACTTCTTCACCTTTGGGAATGTATAAGGGAAAATAACTGTTTTAATTAGCACCGTTTGATATGTTTAGCAGTATTAAAACTGTGCATTAGTTTATTTCGTGCCTCGTAGTAACTGTCTTATTGTAAAACCTAAGATCACTACACACAACAACGAAAGTCTCATAGAAGTTAAAGCCTTTGAGAAAACCATTCATCATCATCATCATTAGCTTATTTCGTCCATAGTCGGATGAAGGCTTCCCCAAGTTGTCTTCAATGAGTTTTGTTGTTTGCTTTTTGCATCCAATTGTGTCGTCCGTCTATCTGGTCTGTGGTCTACCTTTACATCTTTTATGTTCGCTAGGCCTCCACTCAACTATACGGCGTGTCAATCTGTTATCATTCATCCTTGCGATATAACCCTTGCAATTCCACCTTAATATACATATTCGTTGTATTACAACTGTCACTTCTTCAAATCTCGATGTTAGAAATACGATCTGGGATTCTAATATTTAGCATTCTCCTTT
This sequence comes from Pachyrhynchus sulphureomaculatus, assembly GCA_019049505.1. Classification (NCBI taxonomy): domain Eukaryota; kingdom Metazoa; phylum Arthropoda; class Insecta; order Coleoptera; family Curculionidae; genus Pachyrhynchus; species Pachyrhynchus sulphureomaculatus. The sequence goes on from CM032446.1 coordinate 196,883,515, forward strand.
CCATTGCTCTTTGAGCTACCTGGATTTTATTTATTACACTTTCACGTTTCAGTGCCATATGTTAATACCGGCAGTACATATTAATCGAATACGGACGCAGACCAAGCTAACGAGACTTTTATCTAAGTCAGCCTTTAAATTATTTTCTGATATTTCGATTTTATGTCCTAAATATATGAATGTTTGTACCTTTCCTATTCCTTCACCTTCTATTAAGAATTCTTGACTGTTATCTTCACTTGTTGTTCAAATATTTAGTTTTGGTGAAGTTTATTTTTAGACTTACTTCTCGAGACTTTTTATTTAATTCCATCAGCATTTCTTATAATTCTTCTTTTGCGTTGGCGATCAGAGTAACATCATCTATGAACCTTAAGTGATTTAACCGTTCACCGTCCATTCTTTTATTTCCTCACATTTAGCGAACGTGAACGGTTTTGGGGATATCGAGTCGCTTTGTCTAATTCCTCTTTTAATTTTGATTTTATTTGTTTCTGCCTCAAACATTATTTGGGAAGTGGCATTTTTATATTGTATTCAAGAAAAGTTTTGTATCTTTCATCGACTCTGCTGTTACTTAAGGCATTAAAGACTATCCATATCTCTAGCGAATCAAATGCTTTTTCATAGTCAACCATTGCTATCCACAAGGTGACCTTGTATTCATTTGCTTTTTCCTAGTAATCTAATTGTTTGAAGATGGTCCAAAGTGCTGTATCTCCGCCTAAATCCCGCTTGTTCACGTGGTTGTTAACTGTCTAATTTGTTCGTTAATCTATATGTTATAATTCTAGTGAGTATTTTGTATAGTACCGACAACAGGCTGATGGGTCTGTAATTCTCCAACATTGTCAAATTATATTTTTCCGCGATCACAGTGCCCTTACGCCTTTGATCATATAACCACAGTAGCGACATTCCGATTCGGTACCTTTGATCTCAAGGGCTTCGAATTTATAACGATCACATGACCTGTTGCCATATTGCTGGTTTGATGCTCGCGAGTTTTTGAAATATTCAAATTCCTTCTTTCACGAAAAATCCTATTCTGTAGAATAAAAATGAATTTTTCTGATTAAAAGGAAGAAAAAGACGAGAAGAGTTTTTTTTTGAAATATATATATATATATATATATATAGATATACAAAAAAGAGGGAAAAAATGAAAAAAATGCAAGGAAAAAATACATTTGGCTTCAATGCTTTTTGTACGTTCTTCATTTAAATGTCTCATTGTCAGCGATATTGTCGGGGGGAAAAAATGTTCATTTTTTGAGAATATATCTCTGCACACCTTCAGCTTCGCTCGTATAATATCAACAATCATGCTCATTATATTCCGGCGAATTCCAGTAATCTGGAGAGATTGAATGTAATTATAATTATCCGTTTAAGATGAGATCGTCTTTCTTCCGAACTTAAAAATGAAGTGAACACACTTCTTGCTCCATTTTATCATTAGTTATATCTAATAAAATAATTTTCATACAACTAATGACTTCTCGTGTCTATATACTACTTATATATATATATATATATATATATATATATATATATATATATATATATATATATAAAACCATGCACTGATTTATTCAAACTCATTTGTGTTGGAGAATTACTACTTTTGCATGCCCAGATTGAGTTTTGAAAGTTTGGTTAGCCGATTTTGGCAGATAATATAAATGAACTCTAGCAAACATTCTGCTCTGAATTTAAAAAAAAAAGTACATGTGGAATGACATAAACCAATACTTAACAATAACAAGACAGCAACTGTTTTACAAATAAAATGTATCTCTAACATGACAACACAATTATCATAATGTTTATATAATATATTGCATAATAGAAAGAAATAATTATGAATAAATTATCTTTTAGGATCTTTGGGAAACCTAGAAAAACTAACTCCTTTGGAGATACCACATATATTTTTACAAGCACTAACCGCACAACAAAAACTTCCTCTTGACATATTTTTTACAATTATTTTCAATTATAACGTCAAACGAGTCATTTACTTATTGGAAAATTATTAATAATGAATTTCGGAGCACGTTATAAACAGATACTACTTGAAATCCAGAGCTAAATAAAACCTGCTACCGCGCTGTCAGCCATGTTGTTGGTATGATAGGGGACGCATGTGTGATAAAAACAGAACCTAAAAATTTTTTTGAGCGTCGCTACTGCGTTTTATGTTTACTGTGGTATAGCTTTCTACTATCTCTAGATATTTCCATGAGCTGCAGGCGTTTCAGGTAAATGAAAAAACAAGTGCACGTAAGAGTAGGAAACAGCATTGACTCCTGGCGGCCATCGCCGTTAACGGAAAAAATTGTCTGAAAGAAATTTAACAAGTTCTATTTGCAAAAATGTTCTTTGAGGAAACTCACGATTTTGATGGATCCTTTTAGAGATGTTGTAGGTAGCCAAAATTCATCATGCGCGAGACCTCTTCTGAAAGCCTTACTGGTGAAACTTATGAGAATGTTTGTATCAATGCATATACCAAACTTCTTAATAACTCCAGATACTCAAACTTATTATTATTATCCAGCAAAATTAATTTTTGGGAATGAATACTACTTTTTCAATAAGTATCTGGTTTTTACGTATACGCTCTACAGTGATAAAAAAAAGCAATGAATTAACATAAGTAAATTTATTTGGTAACGATTTAATTAGTACCTGTTGATTTTAGTATGCTGTTTTGTGGAAATTTCCAATACGTATCTTTCTTAGAAAATTTACTCAAGTATTAAAATCTATCTTAAAAATAATCTTATTACATAGTGCGAGACAGAAAAAAATAACTTCAATAAATTTCCATGATAAAATCAAAATATTTATCTATAAATTATTATACAACTTGTATTCTAAAATGCGATTAATTCAAGAATAGTTCAAACATATCGAAATAAGATTGATTTTTCCAATAAAATACAGTGTATAGAATTTGATAAAGGCAAATCTATAAACGAACTTTTCTTTTATAACAGTCTGTGCATTAAACAATATTACCAGTAAGATACAAGTAGAATAATAAAACAGTAAAATTACCATGCCTGAATGTTTTCTTCCTAAAGTCTGTTATTTTCCGAATATTTCTATTATTTTATTTTTCACACTATGTATGTTGTTTTCCCTCTTTTAAATGGTTCTAATGTTGTTGAGTTTATGAAAAAAGGTTGATTCCCTAACGTAAATCACTATATAAACTAACTTGCAAAATCATCAGCAACCTTGAAGATTGTTTAGGTTAGGTGTTTTTTGTCACCAGTAAAAAACGAATGAGTTAACAAAAATCGTTTATTTGAATGAACAAAAGGTGACGTACATTTTAATTGAAGAACATATTTTAAGAGCGTAAAAAAGTAATTCTTAAGTGTACTTCACTTTTAAATATAAACTTCCTTTTGTTATGATACTTTTAATAAATAATCGGCCAAGTGCAAGTCGGACTTGCGCAATTAATGTTCTGTACGTTGATTGCTTTTAAATTAAAATTCTTGTTACGGAGGTATAAAATGAACACTGACTTCTCAAAAGACATCCCAAATGAGTTTTCAACAAAGTTTTTTCCGACCTTTACTGAAAACTGATAATAATAATTTTTTTTTATATATACCAGATACAAGGCTGGTTTGAAAAGTCCGTGCAAAAATAAAAACTACTTATGTGTTTGGGCTAAACCTTTTTTATTTTTCGACATAGTCTTCTTTTAGGCTTATACACTTCGTCCAACGATGTTCTAGTTTGTTGATCCCTTCCGAATAATAGGATTTGTCCAAGTCTGCAAAATATCCATTAGTGTCTGCAATCACCTCCTCTTTTGAATAAAATATTTGTCCCGCCAGCCATTTCTTCAAATTGGGGAACAAATAGTAGTCCGAGGGAGCCAAGTCTGGAGAATAGGGGGGATGTGAAACGAGTTGGAATCCTATTTCCATTAATCTTGCGACCACAACTGCTGAGGTGTGTGCTGGTGCGTTGTCGTGATGGAAAAGGACTTTCTTGTGGGCCAATCGCGGGCGTTTTTCTTGCAGCTCGGTTTTCAAACGGTCCAATAACGATGAATAATATTCACCTGTAATAGTTTTACCCTTTTCCAGATAGTCGATGAGGATTATCCCTTGCGAATCCCAAAAGACAGTCGCCATAACCTTTCCGGCCGAAGGAACAACGGTCTTCGCCTTTTTTGGTGCAGATTCCCCCTTGGTAACCCATTGTTTAGATTGGTGTTTGGTCTCAGGAGTATAGTAATGTATCCATGTTTCATCCACAGTGACGAAACGACGCTTAAAGTCGTCCGGATTCTTCTGGAACAGCTGCAAACCATCCTTGCAACACTTCACACGATTCCGTTTTTGCTCAAGCGTGAGCAATCGCGGCACCCATCTTGCGGATAGCTTTCTCATGTCCGAATGTTTATGCAAAATATTATGTACCCGTTCAGTCGAGATGCCCACAGCACTAGCAATCTCACGCACCTTAACTCTTCTGTCATCCATCACCATATCATGGATGTGATCAATGATTTCTGGAGTCGTAACCTCCACAGGCCGTCCAGAACGGTCAGCGTCACTTGTGCCCATATGGCCAGTCCGAAAATTTTGAAACCACTTATAAACTGTTCTAATCGAAAATGCAGAGTCACCATAATGCTTATCAAGCTTCTCTTTAGTCTCTCACACGAATGCCAAACACAAAGAAATATACCAATATGGCTGAAACTTGGTGTGCGTTCATTCAAGAGATGCTACTAACTAAACATGACCTCAATACGCGGAGGGGTTCCATCTCTCGGACTTTGCACGGACTTTTCAAACCAGCCTCGTAAATTATTAAAGGTAATGTACTAGTGATAATTTTCGTTCAATCTACATCCTGTGGAGAATATTCCAGAATCTCGTCGTATTTTTCGAGATAAGGGGGGGGGGGGGGGAGAGTGACTTTTCGCAGTTTTTTAAAAATAATACAAAGAAAAGTGTGCCCAAGTATTACATTAGATATATTTTTGAACTGGTGTTTCTACAAGCTTTCACTTGACACCCTACTCGATGACCGAGTAAAAAAAAAAATTTTTCACTTACGATTTCACCCTCCGAAACTAACCCCTTAAATCAGAATTTAACTTCTAAAACTACACGGCTCCAATGAGGCCGTTGATTCCCATATTAGTGCTAAATTTCAACTTTTTATGTCAAATAGTTTCGGAGATAATCGGGTTTGACAGACGGACAGACAGAGAGACGGACACATAGACGGACAGACAGACTCCGAAGTGAACTTATAAGTGTTCCGTACGGAATACTAAAAAGCAAAAAAGCAACTACAAACCTAAACGTTTCCACGAAGACGATAGTGCAAAAAATTAATATATAGCACTGTTGTCTTTATGTCCGTGATTTGTAGTGCTTACTGGCATTGGTTACGTTCAAATGGCGATTGATATTGTAGTCAATTAGAAAAAATAGTACTATTTTTAATCTGTAGGATAAACAGCGTACATGTTCACTCCTGAATAGTGTTCAAAGTTTGACGATTTTTCTTCCTTTAAAATATCGATTTTTTTTTTATGGGTCTAGCACACGTGCTGCAGGGAAGTCCCTAAAGCGCTCCAGGAGCAGCGTGCGTGCGGAAAAAAGCGATTCACGTTGTTCTTGAATCGCTGTAAATTGTACTCGGTGGGAAACACAGCGCTGGGCAAATTATTCCAAAGGGATGATGTTCTCCATATAAAAGACTGCTTGAAAAACGTTGTCCGCGGAGTAACAAGCTGAACCTCATACGGATGTGAAGCACCAGCGCGACGTGTATTTCTAACATGCACCGCTTTGGGAGGAATTAAGCGGGCTACATCCTTCGAACACTTTCCATAAAAATACTTGTAGAACAGACTCAAGTCGCCAACCGTTCTTTGATGTACCAGCGAATCAAGGCCGCTGGTCAGTTCCGGGTCTCCAATCAGACGAACAGAATCCAACATCTCAATATCTATATTTGAGTAAACTGAGTACCTGTTGTAGAGATAAGTCTAAGCTTAAAAAAACAGTTATATCATGATTGTTATAATGGCATATGCCTCTACAGAATCTGTATAAGCATTCATTAGCGTTCTTGATATTGGATATTTCAAGATCATTTATCGAGTTGAAAAATGTTTCTAATATTTTAAAATATCTTATTAAGGCCTCCAACAAATAGTTCTCTTGGTTCACATCTGTCATCTCCCTACCTGGTGTTGCCGAAACTGTCTTAGGATGTTGCAATTCTGCCTACCACATTTATAATATTCATTCTTTGAGTCTTGGTCTCTTTAGACCTTAAAGTTCATTTAAGTACATAGCACTTCATACCACGTCCTGCAACTTGGACGTTAATTTAATATTTTATCTCTGATCTAAGAATTTCCGCTCTATATGTGATTAGAAGAAGTGCATATCAATTAAATATCCTTTCTTTAAGAGCGATCACAATATTTGATCGTAATAAACTACTTACAACAGCCCATGCAAAAGAACAATTCTTTCTTAGTCTGTCATGTCTGGTTGTCACAATCAATTTTTATCTTGTTTAACTTTTTTAGGAATTGAGTTTTTATTTTAGTAATGTTTAGTCACAACTACGTAGTATTTTTTTCTAATAAAAAAAATACTACTGCTGAAAAGCTAACAGTAGTCGGTGAAGAACACATATTATAAAAAGAGAGGCCAATTGCCAGACGGACTTGCACTTATGGTATAGATAGGGTGGAGGACAGCAATTTTTGGTAATTTTTTAAAAATAGTATAAAAAAAGTTTGCACGAGTATTCTTCTTTTTACGACGCCGTCTCTTCACGAAAATGCTGTTCGAAAGCACATCCAAACCACCTTCTCATGTCCTTCAGCCAAAAATTCTATCGTCTTCCCATCGATCGTTTGCCCTTTATTTTACCCTTAATAATTAGACGTAGCAATTCGTACTTTGGGCCCCTTATTATATGACTAAAATATTGAGTTTTTCTTATTTTTATGCTTGTTAGTAATGTCTTCATTTTGTTTATTCTTTCCACTACTTCTGTGTCTTTTACTTTTTGTACTCAGGAGATGCGAGGAAGGCGTCTATAAATGTACATTTCAAAAGATTTCAGTTGTTTCTCTGAGCCAGGGTCAAGGATCCAGCACTCACATCCATACAATAGTACGGAGAATACATACGCTTTCAATATTCTCATTCGGAGTTCGAGACTGAGAATTGTGCGATGGAAAAATTTATTCATTTTCATATATGTACCTCGGGCCTGTTCAATTCGGGAATATATTTCCTTTCTTGGGTTCCACTTGTCATTTATATTGGTTCCCAAATATTTAAATGTGAAGACCTGTTCTACGGTGTTTTCCCTGATTTCGAGAGATTTTGGTGTTAGATTTTATCCATCAGTTGGTTTTTCTTATATTCACAGTTAATCCAAATCTTTCGCTGGCTGTTATGACTCGATTGATCAGTTGCTGAAGATCTTTAATATTATTTGCTAATAGACTATCACATCATAAATATCTTTGTATTCGTGTTTTCACAAGTTTTTATTTTCACTTCCGATTTCACCCCCCAAAACTGACCTTCTAAATCGAAATTTAACTTCTAAACTGGCTGCGATTGGGCCAACAATTCCTATATTTATGAAAAATTACAACTTTCTATCTCAAATAGTTTCGGAGAAAAACGCCAGTGACAGAAGACAGACACAGAAGTGATTCCATAAATGTTCCGTTTTTCAATTTTGATACGGAACACTAAAAATATACTTTTTTTCTTCCGGGTTAGACTTTGTTCTTACGGCATATCTCTTTGTCATAAATGCATTTAATAATCGACTTATTATTCTAATAATTATTTCGTAATTTACCTTTAATCATTAATCCAACTCATTCTATAGAAATGTTGAATAAGGTCAAGTAATTTACTCACATAACAGTTCATATAAAAGTTTATATTGCATTTTACTATGTTTATTCTATTCATTATTATTTTTACGTAATTAAATGTTTTACAATTTGTTTAAATTTTACTTTTATATAATAAAATAATAATTTAATTGTTACTTGAATATCTAAACCCAAAAAAACTCGGGTTTAAACATTTCTCTTTTTTTTCTTAATTTATAATATAAAACAGTTGAAGAAAAAGAAAAAAATCTATTCATTTTTTTAACGTCAATAATTTTGCTTTTTAGATAACCTACCTATATTTTCCATAATGAAAAGTACAACTTCCAGTTCTTAAATTTTGCTTCCAATGAAAATCCACTTAGTGTTGTTTTGCTCCTCTACCGTGGAACGATAAGGCCGCTTTTAATCAAATTGGAGAGGCGGATGAGATACTTACGAGTCCTTTTCCACTTTAACCTCACAAGATAAAGTTTAAATAGTTAATTCGGTTAACAATTTTTGTGCAAATGAAGGTTGACAAATCATTTAACCAGAAAAATAACCAAGTGAAAGTTGAATTTGCGCAATTAGTGTTCCTTGCGTTGATTGCTTTTAAAATAAAAATGTTTATTAAGGAGGTATAAAATGATTAATGACTTCACAAGACATACCCCAGCGATTTTCGCAATTTTTTAAAAATAATACAAAGAAAATTGTGCCCATGTATTACGTTATATATATATATATATATATATATATATATATATATATATATATATATATATATATATATATATATATATTTTTTACAAGCTTTTATTTGAGACCCCACTCGATGTCCAGGTAAAAAAATTGTTTTTTCACTTCCGATTTTACCCCTCAAAACTAACCCCTTAAGTCAAAATCTAACTTCCAAAACTACACGTCTCTGATGAGGCGATCAATTCCTATATTAGTGCCAAATTTCAACTTTCTATGTCAAATAGTTTCGAAGAAAATCGGGTGTGACAGACCGACAGACAGACAGACAGACGGACGGACGGACAGTCGCCGAAGTGATCTTATAAGTTTCCTTACGGAATACTAAAAAAGAAATGGTGCTATGGCGTTTATCTTTTGCCTCATAAGATATTAAACGGTGATTAGGGCATTACCATTAATGTCATCCTTTACCATGAATTTTGTTCTTATAAGAAAAGGAGTAGCTAAGGTGTGCAAGAGTGCAAGTGTAATATATCCTGCTGTTATTATACAGAATCCCCCAACTTTATTCATTTGTATTGACAAAATTATATATGGGATAAGAACTTATTCATATTTATTTTATGTAATGAACAAATTACGAAACACCACCATCGAAAAAGAATTACGTTAAATAGCGGACGTCTTCTTGACATCTATCTCTCAGGATGTGAAGTGAACGATAAAAATTTTTTGACTGTGGTGAGTAACGTCGTTACATAAGTTTAGTAGTTTAATTTGTTTGGAGCTGACAAAAGTCTTTATGTCAGAAACTTTTGTTTTATCCAGTCAAGACACATTGTAGAGTTTCTCAAGAATATTGGAGAGTGTTCCATATCCTCTTTCTGTAGGGAGAAATTAACTTATTTTTAACTATCTTTTTACCATCAATAATTATGACTTCATTTAGCTTCTCCTATAGAGACTTCTCTGATCTAAGTCTAATAGTGGAATCAATTTAACACCGATCAAATCTTCATTAAAAATCATTGTATTCGTTTTTGACATTTTTAACGAGACAGTCTTGTTAAGTTTACATAAAGAAAGAAGTCCTGTATTCGATGATGGATGCATACAAGGACCAATTGATAATAATATTTCCGACACAGGGTTGAAGCATTATTTAAATATAATGTATGCATAATGACTTTTAATCATGTATTTCATTATATTTACATAATTAAAATTTTTGTAGAGAATTACAGTTTGAATCAACAAGGATTTAGGTTTTTGATAAAGGTAATCGGTCTTCTGAACAGTGCCTATTTAAATGCTAGTAGATTTGAGAGGAACACTTGTTGGGCACCAGTTGTACTATTAGACTTAAAAACTTCTGTCAATTCGAACATTGATTTAGCCTCGTTATGACCTACATTACTATCATATCAAATCACGATAATCAGTCCTCGATTACAATGCGTCTTTTTACGATAAAACCCTAATTGATCGTCCAGCAGAGACTTTGATTTGACATTGCCAAAAACTGCAGACCTTGTTAGGCGCAGTATGGCATTTCCTTCTATTTAGTGTCTAGTCGTGCTTTAGTTGTTTGTGACTCCGAGGAAGGCTTAATTGGTTTACCTTTTTATTTCAGTTTGGGCGCCTTAATGACTGATGAATTTTTAGAAGTATTCTTTAGTATGCATCAGTTATACTTCTTGACTTCTCTGTTATTCTAGTTTATAGTTTTATTCCAATTCCAGAACAAAAGTGTAATTTAAAACCCACATATACGTATGTGCATCATTACTGAGAATTTTTCCTTTAGATTAGCGTTGTGAAATACCAATAGAAGCCGTATTGCAATGAAATACATTAAAGCGAAAAATTTCAATTTTCGGAAGAAAGTATCTTTTTTATTAGGAGAAAGAGTGTAACAATGTCATAACAAACATTAGTTTAAAATACATCCACAAAATTTTCGAAATAATGTATGGTAATTTGTGATGTCTGACATCGAATTCGCATTAATTTTAATTCAGTTGACCCAGTCTATTTAATTTTGTAACTTACTATATATATATATATATATATATATATATATATATATATATATATATATATATATATAATTATTTTACATAAACAGCGAGCAAATAACCGGCATTCGTTAAGCTTCTGTGTTTTGTCGCTACACCCATACGCTTGATTTGGTATTGATGATCAATGCAGTCAATAATGGAAACTTAAATATAGTGTACAACAATAGAAAGTGATAGTTTTATAATAATAACCAAAATGTGTTAAGAATATTGCTTAAGGACTTTCTTTTTTTATATAATATTCATTGAGAAAACAATCTAAATTTACTAATTTTATTAATTTACAACAAATATAAGTGTGCAATTTGCATTTCCGTCTTATTTAGTGTGATTCCGAAACATGAGTGTCATCATATTAGTAATACATTTTACAGAACTTGTTCTATAACTATGAATATATACTATATATGAAAATAAAATAAATATTACTTAGTATATTAGGGTTTTCAGCCACTAACACAATTTTCTTAGTTGTTTTAGCATAACATTGGTTTTGGACGATTCTGCGGGTCTGCATTGTCTTTATGTGTACTTTTGACTTTCGTGCACGTAAAAAATTCGTCGCTATGATAAAGTCATACATTTCATTGGTTCATATAATTCCCGAAAATTTTTCATCCTCTCCATCGTTAAAACTACTAAAATTACTTTCCTTTTAGATATGAAGTTTTACAATAAAAAGTAAATTCCGCTCTCATACTGACGTATGACTTAATACTTTATGGGGCGATGTTAATGAAAAAAATTATAAATTAATTAAATAATCAAAAGAAGTATTTATTGATTAAAAAACTACCACCTTTTCTTTTAAAACTTCATTGAATAAAATATTTGCTCTGTGCCAACGAAATTCGTGAGTACGTTAAACAAAAAAAAATGTCAGGAATGCTAAAAAAAACCTCCCGATGTGGAAGTAAAAAATAAATCTTTCTTGTGATCTGTGGCTAGATTAATATTGTTACGATATTTCATATCATTTATTCTGAAGTTGGAATTTAAAAAAATATGTTTTCCGTGATCTAAAGACCCTAATGCTTGAAAGAAAGAAAAATTTCGGATGGTAATTTGTTTACAAATACAGTATTTCCCGATAGCAGCGAGAGTAAATGCGAAAATTTACCTGCTGTGCTATAAGTATATTTCCTCCAACTAAAACATTCGTATTTGCAAACTATACTCTATATTCAACTTAACATTTTTCACATCTCAATCCCTTCTATATAGAAGAAAAATTATTTTTTATTAAATATCCAATATCCCCATCTATCATTAGGAAAATTTCTCATAATACTATTGGAACGATGCAGTGAGCCCTACCCCTTTCCATGTTAACAATGAAAATAATAAAAAATGTAATGTTTGGAATCCTTGATTGAAAGAACTTCAAAAAAAAAAAACAAATAACAAGACAAATACGAAGTCACCTTACCTGTGTACCTGTACCTTATATGTTTTATTGAAAATGATTATGCTTAATATTTGCTCATTTTCCCATCCAAAACCTGGAAAAATTCTCATAATACTATTGAAACTTTTTTCTCCCATCTCTTTTAATTTTTTCCAAAATTGGTAGTAATAAATAAATAACTTAATTTAATTAATATTCCTGCAGTATATTTTTTTTCTATTGTTAATGTTACTCTGGATATAAATTTGTTTTATAATGGTTGTTATGTAGAATAACCATGCTAGACCTCTCCACCCTTATTTAAAAAAAAAATTCTCTATTCGTATGCATGGCCGAAAATAAAGACCTATTTATTTATTTAGTTATTTATATCATTCGGACTAAAGTTATTATGCGGCTAATTATTCCATATGCTGACATTAGAGTCTAAATTACCGTTTAAAGGAACGTAAAGACTTTTAATGCTTTAGTTTTGGATTTCCTGTATTTAAATAACTACAACTATGAATGGAGAGATAGAAACATTCTCATCCAAGATGATTATGGGCTGAGATTCTTAAGGAACAAAAGCAAATAGATTTTTTTTTCCGTAATGAATGAAAGAGTTCATTTATCAACGCTTATCATCGGTTAAGCCGAACAATTTTCGAATTTAAAAGAGAAAGGGATGGCACATTACATGTCACACACTCATACACACCATCTTAATCCTTCATATGTTTAAACCGTTTTTACTTTTGCTAATAAGAATGTAACCTCAATCAGAACTTATCTGTATTTGAACCTGCTGCTTCGAATTCTTAACCTTTTGCTATTTAACTGGGTTATTTATTTTGTTATTACTTTTAATTTTTATATTATAAAAACAAATAAAAAAAAACAATAATATTAGTAAAGAAATCAACCGCTTAAAGGAAAAGTCCTTCACGAGAAACATGACAAATAAAAAGCAAATTTTTCTTTTCAATGAACATTAGACAGTACAGAAAATTTTTAAAATCAACAATATAAAATGTTTCTACCATAATTGGCATAAATATTCGAGCCTAGGTGTACTATAACGATACGGAAACGAAGGTTTTATAGAATATAAAATTTCAAAGTGAAAACTGTTCTCTTTTCCTTTCCTTTTTCCTTCTTTTCTTATAGTCGTTACAAAATCTCAGCCATGGTAGTTAATGGTGAAAAGGGTTCAAACCGTTGAGTAGCCTGTGAGTAGTATCAACTTGCTTTAATTCTTGAATCGGCTGTATCTTGTAGTGATGCAGACAAAAATATATTTACCCATTCGTTGTAATGGGTATATTTAGGGTCCTTAATCATTTGCATACTGAAGCACTGAAATTCTCACTCACTCACATTCAAATGCCCTCAACGTTTGCGTCATTTCTTGATGTGATTGGGCGCCCTGTCCTAGATTTGTTTAAAGCCGAAGTTTCTTTGAATTTTTACATCTGTTTTTTGACCAGTTGAGCATTCAGGGTTTGTTATGATGTGTAAATGATATTAAACTAAATTATTAATATTGTAAAATGTCACACACAAAAAGCACGCTCCGTTCCGGTGAAACGGTTCACAGAATATAAATATAATAATATAATAAATCAAACAAATCTGAACTTATTTATAGCACAATCTGTTTTTTCAAGCAGAGATTCCACTTTTATAGAAAGATTCTCTTAAATAATTAATTGTTTTTAATTTGGTTTACAAAATTATTCATGTTTGATGCAGAGTAATATACAATAGTACAGGGTGAGTCAACGATAGAGTAAAGTTCATTATTTCATTTGTTTCGAGAATGACAAAAAAATGTTAAATACAATAGTTTTAGGGAATGTTAAGGTGCACAGTTTAAAATTATTTTTGAGTATACAGGGTACTTCAAAAAAGTGTGGCCGATACAACATATGTTTTTTTTTTAAATGGAACTTCCCATTTTCTAATTTATCTTTAAACTTTGCGTAAAATTTTATAACTTTTTTATTAATAATGTTATATACCTAAACCTAGTAGTTTTTTTAATATTTCAATTTTTTTTAAAAAAAAACTAGTTTTCAGTTTTGTAAAAAATTGCCAGTAGCATGCAGAAGATGGAATAATCATAATTGTTACGAGCGTTCTATAGAGATGAAAAAAAGATATATGTAAAGAAATTTGAGTTAGACGCTACAGGGTGTTCAAAATAAATTTATACATTTCGACTATTTTAAATTGAAAAATCTCAAATTTTTTAAACGGCACATCCTCTATATTAATATTTTTTCTGATAGATTTTACTAAACTTTTATTAAGTATGTCATATATCTATTTCTAATAGTTTTCGATTTATTTTGAATTTTTCAATTTTTACCCTTGTTTTTAATACACTTACGCTATAACATCACAGTTGCCAAGACAAGACAAAAATGTAGGCATTGTCAAATTTTGATATGTCTATAAAGCAAGTAAAAATAGTTTAATTTGTTGTAGTAAGTGACGTATAAAGGTAATAGTTATGGGTTTTCCTAAAAATGAATTAATTGATACGGTTTACATACTGGGCGAGGCGGGAAAAAGTTGTCTTTTGGCAGTAAGGTTTTACGGAGCGAAGTACCCTAATAGACGTATACCATCTAGAAAATCTTTTCAGTGCTTAATGGAACGGTTTCATGGTAGTGGTAGCGTTAACTATACGAAACCGAAAGTAGTAAACCAGAATGCTACCAGTGAGGAAAACGAAATGGAGATTTTACTTCATGTTGAAGATAATCCCCAGGTCAGCAGAAGTCAAGTAGCTGACCTATCTGAAATATCCCAATCTACAGCTAAATGCATCACAAGAAAATACAATTATCAACCCTTTCATATGGAACTATACCAAGAACTTCAAGACCGTGATTTTGAAATAAGTAAACTTTTGTACCACCATGAATGGGGCAATAAAGGCCGATCCAAATTTTTGATCCAAAATAATGTTTTCTGATGAAGCTACTTTTAGCAGTAATGGAGCAGTCAACAGCCATAACATGCATTATTATTCAACAGTTAATCCATTTTGGGTCCGGGGAGTTCAAAACCAAAACCATTGGGCGCTTAATGTATGGTGTGGAATATTAAATTTTCGAATTATTGGCCCATATTTTTTCCTCGAACCACTTAACGGGCCTGGATATCTAAATTTTTTGCAAAACGAATTACCCCAGCTTCTTGAAGAAGTTGATAACTTTGAAAGGAAAGAAATGTGGATTCAACAAGACGGAGCTCCTGCTCATTATCACCGGGAAGTTCGGGAATTTTTAAACGGTCGTTACCCACAAAAATGGATCGGTAGGAATGGATTCATTCAGTGGGCCGCTCGATCATGTGACTTAACACCTTTAGGCTCCTTTTTGTGGGGCTACATTAAAGATCGTGTTTATGTGAATTCCCCTACAATACCAGTAGTTATGGAAAATAGGATACGGGATGCGAACAGGACAATAACGCCCTTTATGCTAAGGAAAGTGAAGGAAAATATAATAAAACGACTAAACATATATATTCAAGTAGACGGGTATATTTTTGAACATTATTACGTCATAATAATTAATCATTAGATAAGTTAAACTATATTAAAATTATTATTAACTATTTGTTTATGTTTTCACAATAGCGTAACTGTATTAAAAACAAGGGTAAAAATTGAAAAATTGAAAATAAATCGAAAATTATTAGAAATAGGTATGTGACATACTTAATAAAAGTTGGAGGGTTTTGTAAAATCTATCAGAAAATATAATTATATACAGGGTGTGCCATTTAAAAAATTTGAGATTTTTCAATTTAAAATAGTCGAAATGTATAAATTTATTTTGAACATCCTGTAGCATCTAACTCAAATTTCTTTACATATATCTTTTTTACAATCTCTATAGAATGCTCGTACCAATTATGAGTATTCCACCATCAGAAACAATGGCACTACTGGCAATTTTTTACAAAACTGAAAACTAGTATTTTTTTTTAAAAAAAAACATGTTATATCGGCCACACTTTTTCGAAGTACCCTGTATACACAAAAATAATTTTAAACTGTGCACCTTAACATTCTCTAAAACTATTGTATTTAACATTTTTTCGTTATTCCCGAAACAAATGAGATAATGAACTTTACTCTATCGTTGACTCACCCTGTACAGTAACAATTAATTGTTTTTTCAAACAAAGATTTCACTTTTCTAGGAAGATTCTCTTAAATAATTAGTTGTTTCTAATTGAGTTTAAAAAATTATTCACGTTTGATGCAGAGTAATATACAATGTAAAATCAGTAATAATAAATTGCTGTTTTTGAAACGCTGTGTGGTAAAAAATCAATTAATATGCTACAAATGCAAAGATTTGTCCTTAAAGAATGTATTTATAGCAACATCTGAAGCAATTCACCGTATTATAAAAGTAAACTTTATTCATGATCAAAGAAGTGTAACCTGTCACTTCTACGTAACAACAAATAAATACTTTTACATTATTAAAACCTTTATCTTGTTGAGTAATAAAAGTAAAAAAAAAACCATGCAAATTATAAAAATTTTAATTGGAAAATAGTAGATATACGTGTACTTTGACTCTATTGGGCTTAACTTTAGTCATCCTGAAAATATTCCCTCTAAAATGTTTTATGAATTTCATTGAAGACGTTGACGAATATATTTTTTCATTCATTAGATACGTATTGCTTTAACATGGGTATGGTTATATAAGGAGTGTGAATTAATTTTGAGCGATTTCTGAGAGAGGGTATAACTTGTATTATATCGCATTGAGGCATAATGTCGCTATATTCATGGTGAAGCACCATCATTAGACTTTAATTTTTAGTATATGTTATTTTGCCGAAGTGTAAAGAACATATTTTTTTTGAGTATTGAATATGTTGAATTATGTACCAACAAAACACCATTTGCGGGAAGCGTTACTTTTCTTGTTTAATTCGAAGAATAGCGCTGCTGAGAGTCATCGATTGCTGCCGAAAATCTCTGGTGATTATATTTCATCGATAAAAACATATAAATACTGGTTTCGACGCTTTAAAGGTGTGGTGATTTCGACACGAAAGACGAAGAACGACCAGGCCAGCCGAAAAAATTTAAAAACGAAGAATTGGAAGCGTTACTCGATGAAGACTCGTGACAAATGGAAAAAGAACTTGCAGAATTATTAGGTGTTAACCACACAACCATTTCTAAGCTCTCACATGCACTGGAAATGGTTCAAAAGCAAGGAAATTGGGTGCTGTAAGCAACTGCTTCAACGGCACAATCGGAAAGGTTTTTTTGCATCGTATCGTAATCGGTGATGAAAAATGTATACGCTATGATAATTGACCACAATATGGCAAATAACACGACACAGTAATTTTTTAACATAGCAACACTCGGCTGCATGTTGCAAAACCTGTCAAGGAAACCCTAGAAGAGCTTGGATGGGATGTCCTACCTCACCCGGCATACTTATCAGACATTGCCCCTTCTGATTATAACTTATTCCGATCGATGGCGCACGGCCTGTCTGAACAGACCTGCCATTCTTATGAGGATACCAAAAAATGGGTCGATTCATGAATAGCCTCAAAAGATGAGTCGTGCTTGCAACGTGGTATTCATATGCTGCCACAAAGATTGGAGAAAGTAATGGTAGCAATGGACAATACTTTGAATAATTAATTTGTAACCATTATTTTATAATAAAGCGATGTTTTTACTGAAAAATTCCTAAAAATTAATTCAGACACCCAATATATTCTAAACAAAATGACGTAGATGAAATTTAGGAATTTACAAGAAAAGGAAACATTGTTTTAATAAAGATAAGAATAGAAGAGAAAGGGAAAGGAAAAAGACGAGTACTATATGGTAATTCGACTGGGCTCGAACTCCTATGCTAGTAAGAAACATTTTATATTGTTCATTTCAAAAATATCGGCTGACTGTTTTATGTCTCTGAACAACACAGACATTTTTGGATGCGATTTGTTGTCATGTTTTCTGTACAGAGCTTTTTTCAGTTGTTTTCTTCAATATCGTGATTTATTTTTATTATTTGTTTTTTAAATATAAAAATTAAAAGAAGTAAATAAAAGTAGTAAAAAAATTTGAAACAGCAAGTATATAGTATATATATTTATATATATATATATATATATATATATATATATATATATATATATATATATATATATATATATTAATTTTGATTGAGGTTACATTTTTACTAGAAAAAGCAAAACTTATTTCATCAGATGAAGACATAGATAAATTGACGTATAATGTACCTTTCATTTCTTTTTTAAATTCAGAAGTCGTTCGGCTCAGCCGATGACAATCGAACACGGTTACCGAATGACATTTATTACGAAAACAAGGGACCTATTTCCTTGTTTGTGACAGAATCTCAGTCCAAAAATCTCCATAGCTGGATAATATACATATGCCTGGTAATATACAGGCATTTTCATTTATTCGCATATGAGAATTTGCATCTTGCTAGCATAATGAGAAACTCTAAATTTAAACAATTTTAAACAATGAATAAAAAAAACAAATACTACAAGTGCGAGATAAGTTTTTAAGATATCAAAGGTAAAGAGTAAGCTTTTATCACTGCTTTCAGCTGTTTCTCTTGTTAAAGTAAAAAAAAATTAACTTGGCCTTAACACAGAAAATTTCTTAGAGATTATACGCCAGTAGTATTATATTGTAACAGTAATGGGGATAAATATGCGCGCCGTCTCTAAAAAAATCGACGAGGCAAATTTTAACGATCCTGCGGTAGCCAGCCCTTTTCGTCTCTACTATATAAATTAACACAAGATTATTTAATCTAATTCACTTTGGGCACTTTAAATTAGATAAAAATGCTCTGATGAAGGTATGCAGCACCTTATAGAGATGGATGTAATTGATGTGTCGGGCAGAATTGTGTTAAATAAAAAATATATTTTGTTCCAGAAATCGAAACATCCTTTATGTTTTCACTCGTATTACAAAGGATCTATTCAGTTCAATAATTTAAAAATATTTCACCTAAATGACGAAGAACCTGTGTATATATCACTCTCTATTACTTATAATTTAATCAAGTCTTAGGACAGGGTACAGTTGTGCAACATTTTTGAACCGTACCAATTATGTTATTCGGGGAAATGATGCATACTACTGCTTCTGGACTATATTTTTAATTTTAATGATAAGTCATGATTTGTTTTTGGATATTTTAAACTTTGGATTTTTCCTTTCCTTCTGGCTGATAGATCATCCCGACTCACTGACATATTTAATCATAACAATCTCTTTTTTAGGAATTCTACCCGAAGCTCTTCAAACCAACTGCGGAAGATGTACAGAAAAACAAGCTACAGTTGCTCTACGTAGCATTAAAAGAATAAAAAAGGAATATCCAAAAATATGGAGACAGCTTTCGGAAAAATGGGATCCAGATGACATCTATGTGAGAAAGTTTGAATCTACTTTTGGACAAAGGTATGGCCCTAGCAAACCTTCCATTAAAGCAGATCAAATACCCCTTGTTTTAAGTCGGTAAGTTACTTCATATTTATAAAAGGCAAACATTGGTAATGGTAATGGGAAGGAATGGTAATGGTAAGGTTTTATGTAAGTAGCCCTAGTGGCGAAATATCTCTGTGTGTTAACACTTTTTTGTATTTTATAATACTGTTTGTGGTTCAAATTATTTTAATGGACTTTTGTGATTATTTCGAATAAAGAACAAAAAAAATACAAAATTTTTGCCTTTCTTGAAACAGAAATTACTCGTATATATATATATATATATATATATATATATATATATATATATATATATATAAATAAATAAAAGTTTTTGGTCTGACACGTAGATGTCGCCCTTTTCAAAAAATCCATAGGATTTTTAGAAAGTACCAACCTTCAAACGACACGTGTCAAAATTTCACATTTCGACGATTAGTTTACAAGTTACAGTGATTTTGGTGACGCGACTTTACAAAACAATGGAAAAAAATGAATTTCGTGTGCTGGTTAAACACTGTTTTTTGATGGGAAAAAATATCGTTCAAGCAAAGCAATGGCTTGATAAGTTTTACGGGGACTCTGTCCCTAGAAAATCTCATCATTTACTGGTATATTAAATCACACACTTTCTGAGTGACACCATATATATATATATATATATATATATATATATATATATATATATATATATATATATATATATATATATATATATATATATATATATACACACAGTAGGTTGCCAAATTATTAGGGACAGTAAAAAAAATTGTAAACTTGAAGTATTTAATACAAATATGAAAGTTAACATGATTATTTAATTACAAAATGTTTTTATTCATACATTGTGATTATTAATCTTAGATATTATAACCTAGGATAACTAATCAAGATAATATAAATATAAAACATATATATATATATATATATATATATATATATATATATATATATATATATATATATATATATATATATATATATATAACTAAAATGTGCTAATATTTGGTGATATTTCCTTTAGCCATTTTATTAATGCTTCAAGTCGTCTAAGCATGCTTTCTATGCACTTTTTGGCACTTTCTTTTATGTCATCTAATTAGTTTTTCTATCAATTGGCGTTTAGTTGTAATCATTTCTTTAACGATTTCTCTCCTGGTTATCTTCCAAAGATTTTTTATTGGGTTCATATCAGGAGAATTGCCTGGCCAGGATAATACAGGTATGTTTTGGTTAGCTAGGAAAGTTCTAATGCTCCTAGCTTTACGGCATGGTACTAAATCGTGCATAAAAATAAATTCCTCTGGATCTGGAAACCATTCTTGAAGTTGGGGAATAAGACGAGTCTGCAGGACTTTTTTGTACTGGTCTTGTTTTATGATTCCCTGCACAATATGAAGCCTTCTAACCCCTTTGGCACTAATGACCGACCACACCATGACTTTGACAGGATGTTTCATCTTCTCTACAATGCAGTCAGGGTGACATTTCTCTCCTGGTCGTCGTCGGACGAAGTTGTTCTTATCGGCCAAAATCTCAAATGTTGATTCATTTGAGAAACACACCTAAAATTATCTACCAAAGGTTAACAATACTAAAAATTAAGTCATAAACAAAGTAAATAACTATAGTTTTAGCAAATTACCTTACTCCAATCTTCAACAGTCCTGTAGCGGTGTTCTCTTGCCCAGGCAAGCCGTTTCTTCTTCATAGCTTCTGTGAGTTTTGGCTCATTGACAGGACGATGACCTGTTAACTTTTCCCCAGCCAATCGCCTCTGAATAGTCCTTTTTGAGAGTGGGATCCCGGATTCCTGTACTAGGTGGGTTAAAACCTTAACACTTTTTTTTCTGTTTGCTAAGCAAATATCTCTGATTTTTCGATCAGAACGTGGGGTAGTAATTCTTTTTCTGCCACTTTCCCCTTTTTTTTTTGGAGACAATGATTCATATTTATCCAAATTCAGCTTTATTCTGTTGACTACTGTTTAGAAACACCAGCAATTTCTGCTATTTTCCTCTGAGAATTATTTGTGTGGAGTAAAAGAGTTTTTACTTCGGATTTTTTTCGTGGAGAAAGGTCACCTCGTTTACCCATACTTCAAATCAAAAAAAAAAGTAAAAATAAGCATAACTTAGCAAAATTAATGAAAAATATAATCGCCAAAAAAAAAAACGGTTAATACTTATAAGACATAAAATCCTGTATTTAAAAAGAGAAAAAGTAAATACATAGAACAAACTTGAGAAATTACGAATACTCAGTAATAAACCTCTCTAGTACAACACCATTCACACACTAATAGAAACAAAATATAAACTTATACGTCATCCACTACTTCAAGTTATGTTGAGTGAATAATAATCAATAAAACAACTGCATTCCTGAGCCTCTAGTAAAGCACTTAAAGACGCATGTATACGTTCTAAAAATAAATTTTGTAGAAACAGGCGACTGTCCCTAATAATTTGGCAAACCACTATATATATATATATATATATATATATATATATATATATATATATATATATATATATATATATATATATATATACGTATATATACTACAGAGGTATCAGCATCACTAGCGCCTTGGGGAGGTTGTATGGCAGAATAATTAAGAAAAGAATTGAATTGCAGTATGAACAAATAAAAGAACAAAATGGCTTTAGAGCGGGAAGATCATCCATGGACAATATCTTTACTCTTCAGCAAATATTAGAAAACCGGGGAGCTCGAAACCTGTCGACTCACCTCTCGTTCATAGATCTGGAAAAATCCTACGATTCAGTACCCTTGAAAAAACAATTCAATTTATTAACGATAGTTGGCCTTGGTAGGACATATATTTGAGCAATAAACATTTACTGGAAACAAAATATCTTCACTGTTTAAAGCAACTAAAAGTTTGGAACACTTTATAAAATGTATTTACAGGAAGCACTACAAGTATAGAGGAGAAAATGTACAAAAATGAGGATAGAGATTGATAATCAGTTCCTAACAACTCCATTCTTTGCAGATGGTTAAGTGCCCGTTGCAAATTGCGAAGAAGACCTAGATTATATGCTGAGAAAACTGAAAGAAGAATACGAAACTTGGGATTTGAACATAAACATGAAGAAGACAGAGTATCTTAGGGTGTGTGAGGATGAGGTAGAAGAACCAGATTTGCAGTTGACGAGAATAACTAGATGCGAGGAGTTTAAGTACTTGGGAACTGTAATTTCCAATAAAAGATCATCACAGAGAGACATAAAGTACAGGACTCTATGGACTGTTTGGTTTAAAAATGAATTACCTTCGGCACTATACCTCTCGAGGAGAGTCAGAGCACTGGCTAAATGATTGATTTTGTGCACCTCAGTCAGCATTTTTGGTACCAAGCGTGAGCACAACTTCTGATAATTTAAGGGTTCTGCCACAATTTCATAGAGAACACTTCTTGAAACTTGAGGAAACACAATTGAAAATGATGCAATTGTAAAGCGTCTGTTTCATCAAGTTACCGCACCAGGTCATCATTAATGATGGAATGTCGTCACTTCGTTCGTTAACATACACGTTTGTACGGCCATCTTTAAGTACTTTACTAATCTGCCAATGAATTTCTGCCGGTTTTACGTCTCTTGCATTTAAGAAACAAATTAGAGGGTGTATTGCACAATTCGCGGGATTTTCAATGGTTTGAGACATTTTAAACACTCATACAAACGTAAACTTGGACGAATGTTTCCCTAATGGCGTTTGTAGCTTGACAATAGGTACTCAGCGTATATGCGCGGAACGACGTCTGCAACGCTGCACTGGTCATATTTTAGAACGGTACTTATGTACATAAAAAATGCTTATTATAAATTTATTTTGACAGACAGAATTTGTATTTTCTTTTTATGTGTCTAGCATAAGTGCTGCAGGGAAGTCCTTAAAGCGCTCCAGGAGTGGCATGTGCGCGGAAAAAGCGATTCACGTTGTTCTTGAATCGCTGTAAATTGTACTCGGTGGGAAACACAGCCTTGGGCAAATTATTCCAAAGGGATGATGTTCTCCATATAAAAGACTGCTTGAAAACCGTTGTACGCGGAGTAACAAGCTGAACCTCGTACGGACGTGAAGTATTAGCGTGACGTGTATTTCTAACATGCACCGCTCTGGGAGGAATTAAGCGGGCTACATTCCTCGAACACTTTCCATGAAAATATTTGTAGAACAGACTCAAGTCGCCAACCGTTCTTCGATGTTCCAGCGAATCAAGGCCGCCGGTCAGTTCCGAGTCTCCAATCAGAGGAACAGCTCTTCTCTGAACAGAATCCAACAAATGCAGTGTGTGTTTGGGAGCGGAGCCCCAAACATGGAAGCAGTATTCTATAGTTGATCGAATTTGAGCTTTGTAAAGAATTAACAGTTGTTGTGGAGTGTAAAGCTTTCTGGTTCGTAATAATATTCCCAACTTTTGACAAGGTCTCCTTGCTATGTCTGCAACATGTTCATGCCAGGACATATTTGCTCCCAAATTAACGCCCAAAAAATTGAGTGATGATGCTAGAGGAATGGAATGCCCCTACATGACTATGCCGGGTTCAGCAACGTTAACTTTTTTAGAAAAAACTGCCGCCTGGGTTTTTGCAGCGTTAAATTCCACTTGGTTACTGTTCCCCAAGATAGAATTTCTTCCAGGTCTTTGTTAAGTTGAACGACCTCCTGCTGTCTGCGGATATTCGCCTGAGCAGCCGATGTTCAAGCGTTCAAAGTGAATGAAGAGACAAGCGTACTGTCATCTGCAAAGCTGTAGATTGGATTCCCGGTCTTTTCCAGCAGATCGGTAATGTAAATGAGAAAGAGAGTAGGAGACAGTATGGAGCCTTGGAGCACACCGGCGTTGATAGTGAAGGTGTTAGAAAGAAATCCATCGACCGCTACTCGTAAAGAACGCTCTCTGAGGAAACATGAGAGCCAGAAAGAGAACTTTGCAGACATGCCACAAGAGCGTAGCTTAGCCAACAGTCCATCGTGCCAAACACGGTCGAATGACTTGGATATGTCAAGAACAATCACTTGAGATTCTCCAAAGTGTTCAATTGCGTTGTTCTAAACATGTGTCACATAAGTTAGAAGATCTCCTGTTGATCTATGTTTACGAAAGCCATATTGGTGATCGCTAATAATGTTGAATCGTTCAAGATATTTTAGAAGATGCTGATTGATAACCTTTTCCATGACTTTCGATATTATTGAAAGCAGTGCGACTGGTCGGTAGTTATTTGGCAAGGTCTTCTTGCCTTTTTTAGGTATCGGCTGAACTGTGGCACATTTCCAGCAGAAAGGAAATATTCCCTTTCTGTAGGATAGGTTGAAAAGTCTACAAAAAACTGGTGTTAATTCCCTCGCACAGTTTTTGAGAACTATGGCAGATATTCCGTCAGCGCCAGAAGCCTTTTTGGTGTCTAGCTTCATTAATATACGCTTTATAATACGCTGTCTGAACACAACATCGGGCCTCCTTGACTGCAATATGGGAATAGTAAGTGGTGTTTTTCCTTGGATATCGACAGTAGAATATGAAGCAGAGTTCAGGTGTCTGCAAGAGAAGTGCAAAGTGTTCGAAAGTTAGTATCACTTGGTGGTCGATAGACAGATGAACCTTGTGGTTTGTTGAGTCGTTATTTGTAACTACATAACATCATAGTTTGGGGGCTCCAGAGCCTCTTTTCGTTGGCAAGAGAGGTCCCTTCTGACAAAAAGACAGATTTCAAAGTTACGCCTAAATCGGGAATAGAAGTCGTCGTAAAATTCTATTCTATATAGGAATTTTGATTTTTGGTTAACGATAAGCTTCTGTTGAACGTCCGTGTTCCTTTATTAAGTATTGATTAGCATAAAATTATTTCATAGTACTAAATAAATTATTTAATTCCCTGTAAAAATGAAATAGGCAATCAATATCCTTAATGAGATAAAGTCAAGTTCGAATTATAATTCGTTATTTCAGACAAAACTTGTCTAATTGTTTTTTGTATATCACATTTTGATTTTGGGTAATGATAAGTTCGGTTTAACATCCGTGTTTCCATTATTAACTATTAATTAGCTTGAAAATAATTCGGAGTATTAAATCAAGTAACTAATTTACTGTAAAAATAAAACGACCGATGAACTCTCATTGGTTGGCCTAATTAACAAAAGTATAATAAAAATTGAAATTCATTACGATTTTCTATAATCTTTTCCTGTTTTAGATTTGGCGGCGATAATGATGAAGCCACTGATAACAACAGCATAGAAGGCAATTTTATATTATCAAGCACAACCAGCCACCAATACCCCACCACTAATAAAGTCATAACATCAACTAACAGAATCTCATCATCTACCATCAGCACTAGCACTACAACCGACTCATATTCTCAATACAAGCCCATACCGGTTGCTAGTACAAATAAACCTTTAACTAATCCTAATTTATCATTCACTGCTAACGAATTGTCCATTCATTCAACTTCAAAGAGTCCTATTACTACATCATCACCAAGCACTACAACTACAACTCGCTTTACAACTAGTTTACTTAGTACGACTGTTGGCAGCAGAACTAGTACTATAATCCCACCAATACCTGGTTTTGTACCCGTGAATACATTTTTTTCTAATCCACCCATACCATTAAGGCCTATATTAAACCTTAATATAGGGGCGAACATAGGAGCAACGGTGAGTGGGTTAGTTAGAGGCATAGGAGCATTAGGGACAAGGGTTATGGAAACCGGGGCAGATATAGCTGAGGTTGTGATTAAAAATTTCGCCAGACCTTTAAGGGTTTAAGTTGGTTTCAGTAGAAATTTCAGTAAAAGTGTCATATCAAAGTTTTATGTTTTAATAAAATTTTACCTTGATTTAAAAATATTCTATTTTAACTAATCAGAATCAGTATAAAATAAAAAATATAAAAATATATTGGAGCTTGTTTCGAATCTGTGTATAATGGTCTGTAGCTCACAGAATAATCAGGTACCCAGAACTATTTTAGAAAGGGGAAATTTCAGTTGAATGTATTGAAACTATCGTGTATGGTATTTGTATTTCTTTCTTTTTCGTTTATTACTTATCTGCTAAGATAACGCTAAATCATTAAATGATATATATTAAGATAAAAAGTAAGTGCCATTAGCATTATATATTTTCATTATAGGATTTCCATTATTAGCCTAATATCTTTTGAGGTGTGAAATATAAATTTAATTATATTTTAATGAACATCAGTAAAAGTGGCTTAGCCGCGTGGTTATTTTAGCAGCAGCAGTAAAATTCCGTTCTAAAACATATGTAATAAAAATATGACATTAATTTTTTACAAAATTGCACGTCGCGAAACCAATGCATAATATTCTCCACTTATATTCGTATGTAGGGTGTTATCAAAGTGATTCCATGAATTAATATTGAAAAAAAAATTGGTACATTATACTTATTTGTGATTAACAAGAAAATCGATATTGAAATTAATGTTTTTTCAACATGTACGTTAATGGTTGTCGTAAAGTGACACGTCAAAAACCATTGCCTTGAACCCGTCATGATTGAAATTAAACTTTTGCTATATTATCTCAACAAATTAAAAGAAGCTTACTGTTTCAGCTTTTAAAAAAGTATCTGATTTTAAAGCAGCAAACTTTTCTTTTAGTTTCAATATATTCACTAATGAAAATACCCTACACAAACAAAACTTTGGGGTGGTAGGGTTAAACTTTCTGGGCTTTACGAATAAAATTTATGCAGCTTTTTTCTCTTCTTAACATTTCCTGGCAGTTGCTTAATTTTGTAGCAATTTCAGCAAACGCAAGCAATAGCTGTAACTGCAATAAAAGAAAAAAGTTTGAACTTTTTAAATTTTATTTTTTAGTACTACATAGCCATTGCATAGTAGGTTTTATACTTCATCCTCGGCATCTGAGGTATTTAATAATTAAATTGTGTTTTTTCTAAAAATTATAAGTATAATACGTCTTAAAATGACAATACTGTACTAAGTGGTAACTTTAAATCAAATTTAGCTTGGTCTACGGTTATAAAATTTGTGATTCTAGTATAGTCTGTGTTATATAATTATAGTATAGTTAGTAGGAGCTTATTTAAAAAGCAATTAATAGTGCAGTAAAAAAATGTCAAAATAATGATGAGATAGGCATAGTTTAGATACAGCAATTATGGTTTTATCCTCTCTGGAGTATCACCAGGAGTATTGTCCTGAGTTTTGGATCTCGAAAAACTTGTGCTCTTTTGTTTGTAAATAATTTAAGTTTTAAAAACGCGTTTTTTCGAGCCTAAAATGTGAATAACTCCGACACATAAGTCGGATCGAGATAAAAAAAATTCTGCCTAGTTTTAAGTTGCTCAATGTACATAACCTACAAAATTGAAAAGACAGGCAAAAAAAGTTTTTTTCTTCATTTTATTGTATCCTAAGTGAACCGATTGGCTTGAAACTTTCAGAAAATATGCCTTTTGTTGTAGCAAAAATAACCTGAAATTTTGGTACAAAAATATTGAACCCAGTGGGCACAATTGAATTTGTTATTTAAAATTTGAATTGCCTACCATTTTATGCCATTTGGTACAAAATATCAATAAAAAAAATTTTTTTTGGGTCTTTTTGACCTTTTTTTTACATTTGTTTATTAATCAAATAACAACAAATGCGTTTCTTCAGTCATTATGAAAAAAAAAATGAACAATTTTTATCACATCAGATAGAGAATCGCGAGACCTTTATTTTAAAAAAACTCATTTTAGTTAACGTGAAAATGACCGGAAGAACGCATTTATTGTTATTTGACTAATAAACAACTGTTAAAAATTTTTTTTTAATGGCATCGGAAAGCTGGCGGCGAGATCTAAATTTTGAAAAAAAAAATCTATTTTGGGCCAAATGACATAAAATGGAGGGTAATTCAAATTTAAATAATAAATTCAATTGTGCCCTCTGGTTTCAATATTTTTGTACCAAAATTTTAGGGTATTTTTGATATAATAAAGGGCATATTTTCTGAAAGTTTTAAGCCGATCGGTTTATTTAGTCGACCTGTACAATACAATGAAAAAAAAGCAGTTTCTTGCCTGTTTTTTCAATTTTGTAGCTTATGTACGCACTTGAGCGACTTAAAACCAACAAAAATTTGTTGAAAATTTCATTACGAAGAGTTTGGTTTTTTTTTTTGTCTCGATCTGACTTATATAACTGGAGTTATTCACATTTTAAGCTCAAAAAACGCGTTTTGAAAACTGAAATTGTTTATAAATAAAAGAGCACAAGTTTTTCGAGGTCTAAAACTCAGGACAATACTCCTGGTGATACCCCATAGATGATAAAATCTTAATATTGTTGTATCTAGACTGTGCAATTTCAAATTCTTTTTTACTGCACTATAAATGAAAGTTTTATTTTTTCGGCTAGGTAATTTTATTAAATTAAAACAACTTTAGCTACAGTCAAACGTAATTTTTATTCAACTAGAGACAGTAATATCTTGACGTAAATTAGACTAATACAATTATTAACAAAATAATAATAAAAAATAATACCATAAAAATGTAATAAAAAAATTAATTAACAATGTGCGTTAGATTTTCTTATGAGAAAAGCCAACACTGCTTACTTTTTAATCTTACATGTTGTTTCTAACAATATGACAACGCAAAAATGTGGTCAAAGAATTAACATCCATTTATTATTCATCTTAATCATCATCGTAATCACTTTGTGTTTCTCATAATTTTTAGGTGAAGGCCATTAAACAAGTTGAAAGAGTTGTGGCTGGTGTCGCTTTGGAAAAATTAGGATTCATCAAAAATATGTTACTGAAACCAATAAGAAGAGCAAGGAGAAAATATTCATGAAGATAGAACTGTGTAAAAAGCGGGAAAAATATCTTTTTGCTACTGTTGATTTTTCTCTTCGCAGGAATTATTATTACATGATATTATACATTTTAAACGAGAGATAATTTTAAAACGGATCAGCCAGGAAAACTATGATCAAATAATTCTAATGAAGCTGGCTGAACCTTAAGGTTTTTCTTACGACAAGACAGAGAGAGTATTATGTTAGAGAAAGACACGAAATAATTTGGTTTTCAGGGTATAATAAATGTGGCAACGTAGCTTCTCGCTTGCCTCCCGTCGCACGCAATCACGTGTTATTTATTTTTATTTAGTATTGATGTATATTAATGAATTAAAACGATACTTTGGATTATTAATTAAAAATACATTAATTATTAAGTATTGATAACTGAATAAATGCTCGTGCGAGGCACGCGTTTATTCTAGTATCTTTTAAAAGAAAGTCCGATCTGTGCAATATGTGATTCAAAATTTGAAAGAACACCCACTTCTACTCGCGCAGACTTCTTCAAGCTACGTTGCCTCAGCTAAAATTCACTTCATAAAATACATTAAAAAGTAATATTTATCTAATATTTTTGCAACAACTGGAAAGTAAACTGCCTTCATATTTTAACAAACGAAAGCAAAGTAATTTTTTTATGTATATATTTTTTTGTGACTTTTTACTTTTTAATACACATACGACAACAAAAATTGTAAAAAACGCATACTTTTGATCGAAGAAAAAGTATGGATTCCTATCTTTTACGTGTTAAATCTGAAACTTTTACAATTAATTATGGCAATACGGCGTGGTAAACCATCTTTATATTGAAGCAGTAAATGTATGGTGATAAAATCTATTATTCCTCAAAATTTCAAGCAAAACTACTTTTAACAGTTACTCGTTGTCTTGACTTAACTCATATCTCAGCTGGCTACATAGTGGTACTAACATATGGGCTCCATGAATAAAATTTTAACAATGTCATATTCTTAAAATATGATTTTATATGGAGCAATTGCTTGAATTTGTAGTAGTTCTTATTAATTTACTCAAAGCTTGGTAAATCCAATTAATAAATATTAAAAAAACCATACAAACTCAAAGTGGTCATTTGTGTATTTGTTTTCAAATACACTACCAAATGTTTATAATTTGTGTTGTATAGAAATCAAGCAATTACTTCTCGGAGGGGCTCTTATGGTGTTGATAAGCTCTACTGTAAATATTGATAAATTTTTAATTAGAATTTCATTATCTATGGTACATCATACCAATATTACAGGTTTCAGCCAGCTTAATTAAGCCTATTATTTGGGTTTTATGTCTTTACATTGTTTACTAACGAGTTCACTTATTTAGCTATAAGCTTAAATTATTTTATAAGGATTATAATATCTTTTTTGCAATTAAAAATAAAACATTTAATAAAAAATAATTAATTTTGTAGAAGCATTTTCTTTTTAAATACCTATTGAATGCATATATTATAATATAGTTTGTAAATGCATATACTTTCAAAATTTTAGTGGTTATGTTTTCTGAATATAAGCAATTAACTAATGCATAATTAATTCTTGGGATTTTCTTGCTCGACGAACTAATTTTATATAATAGTAAACTAATTTACCAAACTGGATCAAATTAATTTTGATACGAAATGTCCGTAGATTACAGAGGTTATAGGGATAGTTCTTCTGGATTTCTTCTGTGTCGAGTGAATAAGTGATCCTGTAGACTTCTTCGGAGCTTGTTCTGAGAAGTGCCTTCTTCGGAATGTTTGCGCTATATTCAGTTTCCTGTTATTATTATATTTTACCTATTCTGATGACCAATCGGAAACACCGTCTGGTAAATTATTTCTATATCTGGGAAAGTCCACAAATTGGACTGTAGGTTTAGACATCGGGAGGGTCTCTCAGAAAATTTATCGGATCACTTCGGTGTCCGTCTGTCACACCCGATTTTCTCCGAAACAATGTGTCATAAAAGTCTCTATTATTATTTATTTATATATACATATATATATCTATATATCTATATATATATATATATATATATATATATATATATATATATATATATATATATATATATATTATATATATATATATATATATATATATATATATATATATATATATATGTATATACATATATATATATATATATATATATATATATATATATATATATATATATATATATATATATATATATATATATATATTAGGGTGACCGCAGAAAATCGATGTCGGAATTTTGTTCGTCTGGACCCCACAAAACGATTCCCCTTTCCAGATATTGAGATAGCCGAAATTTGAGCTCGATTAAACGACGTTAACCCGTGCCGCTCGTCGCTCAAAGTTTGAAAAAATCCAAATTTTTGGACGTGACCTGGTACCAGTAGGAGCCAGTTTGGGAGTATTCTAAGAATTTTACGGGTTTTTTACATAATGTGTCTCGGAATTAACATTTTTTTTGTTAAAAAGTATTTTGGAACTCAATTTTCAAACATAAAGAGCCTTTTGTTCAAATTTAATCATTTATTATATGGGGATTACCTGACTAGTTTACCAAAGAAAGACCCGTTTGACAGGTAAAAAGGAGGGTGAATCTAATTTCTATTTTAGGGATGGTGATTTTACTTCAGCGTACAACCGACCTTTTATTTATTCAGTTTAGTTTCTAAAGTGCCTTTGAGCTGGTTAGATCGAACAATTATCTAGTGAAGATATTTTAACGTTTTTCTTTTTTAATTTTCCAAGTGTGTGTGTTATTGTTTTTATAACTATTATAGTATTATTTTAAAAGACATTTGAAAACATTTTATTGAAATTAAAGTTTGCAATATATTTTGTTTCATTTTCCAAGTTAACTGTTATTTACCTATTGGCCTCTGAAATGGCATCCACATCAGGTGTATAAAGCCGGACCAAGGATAAAATATTTCTTGTGGGCTATCCCATTCACCAGATCACCGGTTGTAAACTACTCTCAAATCGTCAAGTTTTGTGTGCTTTATTTTATAATTTACGTACTGTGAAATTAACTGTAAGAGAATCAGCAAAACTTACAATACGAGAAGTGTTCATTTTTTTGGGAGAAAGCTCGAATCTCGACTAAACATGAGCAAGATGCAATTACTAAGCTGGAAAAACTTCACGCCGAGTGGAGAACTCTTCAAAAAGACAGGAAGAAAACATCGAAAACGGCCAAGAACAAATTTAAACAGTTTGTTGAAAAGTTGGATGATCTCTTTGATATTGCTCAACAAGATGCCTTGGCTCTGATGAAATCGGAAGAAGATAAGGCGTTTCTCGTAAAACAGAGGCAGAAGGGCCGTCCAGGTTCCATGACTGGAGTGGATCTCAAGTTGTCTCGAGCTGAAGAAATCAAGGTGCAAAAGGAACTTGCAAAAATGAACCGACAAATCCAAGAAGCAACTTTTGATATTGGTGAGTTTTTTTTTTTTATTATTAGTATTCTAAAAAATAGATAAACAAATAAGTAAATAGTTTCATTATAATTGAAAGAAAATTGTACATGAGAGCATGATTTGGCATCTTTATGATTGAGTTTATATTTTTTAAATAATACCTTTTGATAATTAGAAGTAGGTAATTTAGTACCTATGTATTATTACTATTCTGCTAAAACGACAAGTTTTTATAGTCTTTTTTTTCTCTTTCTTTTGTTGCTTCTTAGAGACGGATGATGAAGACGAGTTCGAAGATGGAGAAGAAGACACTGAAGAGGACAGCATCTACCAGGAACATGAGAGCTTGGAGGAAATGGACATCCCTGAAGAAGCTGCAGAAGATCCAGGACCATCTGAGAGCAAGAGGATGAAAGTTTCATTTGCAAGGGGTGTTAAAGAGGTTTTAAACATGAAATTGTCCATTTTATTAAATCGATGTAAGGTATCCGACAGAAAGGCCACAAGAATTTTAATAGCTACTCTAGAAGCACTAAACCTTGACCCTCTTGAGTACAAAGTCTCGAAAACTTTATTACATGATAGAAGGCAAATGTTCAGAGAACAATATAATAAAAAAATTTTTGATAAAGTAAACATTCCTGAAAAAGAGCCCGTATTTGTCCATTGGGACGGTAAACTTTTACCGGGTGTTTTAAAAAATGAACAATGTGAGCAAATAGCTATGGCTATTTCATATGGCGAAAAGGAACAGCTGCTGGGAGTTCCTGTAACAGCAAACAGCTCTGGAGAGGAGCAAGCCGTAGCCGTATATGAATGCTTACATGAATGGGGTCTTCTCAACACCGTCAAGGCGATGTGCTTCGACACTACAACATCCAACACGGGAAGACTCAAAGGAGCATGCGTCATATTGGAGCAAATGTTAGGAAGAGAATTGTTATACCTAGCTTGCCGTCACCATATCTTGGAAATTCTGTTAAGAGGCGTATTCGACACAAAAATGGGATCAACCACTGGACCTCATCCAGACATTTTCAAGAGATTCCTCACTGCGTGGCCCAAGATAGACAAAGGAGAATACGATACAGGTATCAGTGACAATCTAATACAAAAGCAGCTAACTCCAGAAGTAATTGCAAATGTTACTGCTGAATTCGAGACCAAATTAACTGAGAGCCACCCCAGAGATGACTACAAGGAGCTATTGCAGTTGGTTCTCGTAAATCCAACAAATGTTGGATCAATAGACGGCAATGTTGTGGGTTTTAGAACTCCAGGAGCCATTCATCACGCTAGGTGGATGGCAAAGGCTATTTACTGCTTAAAAATGTTCATTTTAAATCGTCAATTTAAGATGTCTAAAGAAGAAGAAAGTTCTGTGCGTGCCATTTCTGTTTTCCTAGTTAAAATTTATTGTAAAGCTTGGTTCAATGCTCCAAAAGCTCATCTTGCACCAAAGCAAGATTTAGGTATTTTGCATAGTCTGTTAGACTATAAAGAATGTGACAACGACATTGCAGAAATAGCCCTGATCAAATTTTCGAACCATTTGTGGTATTTGAATGCAAAGTTGGTGAGATTATCGTTTTTTGATCCCACCATTACAGACGATGAAAAGTTGTTAATGGTTAATAAATTGCTCAGTGGCACAGATGAACCATCAAAGCACGCTAGGGTTGTAAATCCAAAAGTTAGGAAAGAAAACTTAAAAGAGGTAGTTGATGGAGGATTGGTAAATTTACTTACCAAAGAAACGTTTACATTCTTTGACCAATTTAATATAAAAACAGATTTCCTAAGACAACATCCAAACACCTGGCCTCAAAATAATGACTTCCAAGAAGGATTGAAAATTGTCAAAACATTAAAAGTAGTTAATGATATGGCTGAGCGTGGTGTTAAATTAATAACCGACTTTAACGTCCTTCTGACAAAAGATGAAGACCAAAAGCAATATGTCCTGCAAGTTGTAAGTAAATGCCGAGCATTATATCCTGACGTTTCAAAAACTACTTTAACAAAAGTTCTAGAATAGATTAGATAACTATGTAAAATTATCAACTCATGTAAGTACTACGTCTGTATCTTTTCTGTGTCTGTTTTGTATGTATTATATACCTAATTTTTATATTTTAAAATAGAAAATGTCATTAGACTTATCAGTATTACTTGTTTTTTTTTATTATATTTCTACTTTAAACTCAAAAATATACCAAAAAAAGCAAAATTTATCACTTAATAACAAAATATACGAAGTATGCTCCTAGTGGTACCAGGTCACGTTTTTGGGGCTAAAGGCTGTTGTAACTCGGTTTGACTTAAAATAACAACAATTATGTATAGAATATAAATTTTGAAGAACAACATTAGCTTTCTTTTGAGATATTAAGCGTGTTTCTATTATTTACCGTTCTGGAGTCTCCATATGTCAGCTTTTGGCCAAAAATTTGGATTTTTTCAAACTTTGAGCGACGAGCGGCACGGGTTAACGTCGTTTAATCGAGCTCAAATTTCGGCTATCTCAATATCTGGAAAGGGGAATCGTTTTGTGGGGTCCAGACGAACAAGATTCCGACATTTTTTTTCCCCCTCTATGAGATCCGGTCACTCTAATATATATATATATATATATATATATATATATATATATATATATATATATATATATATATACATATATATATATATATATATATATATATATATATATATATATATATATATATATATATATATATATATGTATATATATATGTATATATATATATATATATATATATATATATATATATAATATATATATATATATATATATATGCATATATAATCAAAAGGTACGTCGATGATTACATTACCGCTGTACCAAAAAACAAAATTTTACATATATTCAACAGTTTTCACCGCAAGTTAAAATTTACTTCCGATATAGAAAACCGAAACACTATATACTCTAAATCCATATTCCGAAATAAAATTTCGGAATGTGGTTTGTTACTTGATTGGTCACTACAACAGAAAGTCGAAAAATTTGCACATGCAAAATGACCAACAGATCCCATGAATGCTATATTCCATGCCTTTCCTCCTACGACTATAATTTCTGAGCCTATACTCTTCATCAGGTAGGCTTTAGGCAACGGTATCGATCGTGAAGATCCGAGTACCATGGAGAGTCAAGTTGGAATGACTCTCGCTGGCTTATAGCAATCATGGTACCTTTCCTCGACTTTCTGTTGTAGTGACCAATTAAGTAACAAACCATATTTCGAAATTTTATTTCGGAATATCGATTTAGTTGATCCTTCCTAACAAAGTTAGGTTTATATAGTTGAGCATTTTCTCGAAGTTCGAAAATCTCAACAGATGGCGCAAGAGCTTGTATCTTGCCCAACAAGTAGTATCTCGTTTATTTAAGGTACCATGATTGCTATAAACCAGCGAGAGTCATTCCAACTTGACTCTCCACGATACTCGGATCTTCACGATCGATACCGTTGCCTAAAGCCTATCTGATGAAGAGTGTAGGCTCAGAAATTATAGTCGTAGGAGGAAAGGCATGGAATATAGCATTCATAGGATCTTTGTTGGTTATTTTGCATGTGCAAATTTCTCGACTTTACTATAAACTCTCTTGATTTAACAATAATAGGACAAGAAAACCGTGAAAACTTAAAAACCAAATTGTAGACAAAGAATACTTTTACTGTAATTTTAATTTAAACCATCCTAAAGTAAAAAAAAACACCGAATTGACAAACCGAGCTATAACCTGAATTTAGACCTCAAATGTTAAGATAAGTAAGGAAAATTCTCAAAAATAATAATTCTCCAAGAAAACTAGAAAACAAAATTACCAAACAAAGAACTTACAAACTCCATAATAGCAAAACAGCCCAAAAACTAAAACCAATTTCAATTAACCAAAAAATGTATATATATATATATATATATATATATATATATATATATATATATATATATATATATATATATATATATATATCAAAGTTAAGCGGAAAAATCAAATATATTCTAAAAAAAACACATTATTGTCTGCCACAAGGCATAGTATTTATTCCGGTACAAAGTAAAGTTAAAACCAAAAAATATATAATGTCATAAATTTGAATTTCAGGAAAAAGAAATGATTTGTATAAAAAAATCGACCAAGTGCAAGTCGGACTTGCTATGCAGTCACACATTCATCTTCAATATAAGAATTACCAAGAATATATAAAAAGCGAGACGCGTTTGTAGAAAAAGTTTAAAACAAACATTTACTAACTAAATATTGGTTTAATTATAAAAAATAAAATAAAATTATTTTGTCTCAGTACCTATCCGTTAGTCACCAGTCATCATGGAAATCTATGTTATCTGTGATTAGCCAAATGGCGTAATGTACTAAAAAGTATATGAGTATATTACGGATTCCACCGAATATGTATTGAAATTTTATAGCTCTTAGTCCCTGTTGAATTCACAACTTTCCAAAAAATTATTAAACGTAATGGATTCGTAATAATTCAATCAACACTTTATGAAGAATATTCCAGATTTTTTTCGAATTTTTTTGATCAGTACTCTTAGAGATAGGGTGGGG
This sequence comes from Pachyrhynchus sulphureomaculatus, assembly GCA_019049505.1. Lineage (NCBI taxonomy): Eukaryota > Metazoa > Arthropoda > Insecta > Coleoptera > Curculionidae > Pachyrhynchus > Pachyrhynchus sulphureomaculatus. The sequence continues at coordinate 196,921,083 of CM032446.1, forward strand.
GAAAAGCGATTTGTGGCCATTTTTTTAAAATAATATATTGAACTCGTGTTTTCACAAGCTTTCATTTGACACCCTACTCAATGACCTTGCAAAAAAAAATGTTTAACCCTTTAAGTCAAAATTTAACTTTCAAAACTACACAGCTGTGATTGGGCCATCAATTCCTATGTTTATGTGAAATTTAAACTTCCTATGACAAATAGTTTCGGAGAAAATCGAGTGTAACAGAAAAACAGACAGATAGACACCGAAGTGATCCCCCAATTGTTTTATACGGAACACTAAAACTAACATATTGTCATTAACAAGCAGGACATTAGTAGTTTAAATCAGATTTATTATAATTTAATACAATAAATAATGCCTAAAAAAGAAATAAACCTAAATAAAATTAACTAACTAATTTCACATTTTTAGCGTTCCGTACGTTCCAGTTGTAATATTACTTCTGTGTCTGTCTGTCTGTCTGTTTGTCCGCCTGTCTGCCTGTCCATCTGTCACATTCGATTTTCTCCAAAACTATTTGACATAGAAAGGTGACATTTGGTACTAATATAGGAATTGATAACCTCATCAGAGCCGTGTAGTTTTAAAAATTAAATTCTGACTTAAGGAGTTCAAAAATATTTTTAAAAAATTAAGAAAAATCGCTGTCCCTCTCCTTTATTTCTAAAAGTACTGATCAAAAATTTTTGAAAAAAACTGTGGAATATTCTCCACAGGGGGTAGATTGAACGAAAATTATTACGAGTGCATTATCTTAAATAATTTATCTGATATAAAAAAAAACAAAAATTTCAAGGTTATCAGTTTTGAATGAAGATTGAAAAAAAAGTTTGTTGAAAATTCATTTGGGGTGTGTTTTGTGAAGTCATTGATCATTTTATACCGCTATAACAAAAAGCAATTAATGTAGGGAACACTAATTGCCAAGTCCGACTTGCACTTTTCCCCTTTTGGTATGGTTTCGTGAAGAAACAATATAAACTTGCGTGCATAGAAATCGGCCCATTGTCAACTTTTGACTTTAACTATATTTTTTTAAAAAAATTATTCATCAGATCAAAAAAAGAAATATGCTGTTTGAAAGACAATTTAATATGCTTTAATGTGAGTATAAATTTACGAAAACTTATTTGGACTTCCTATGTTTAACATAGTGAAATTAATGCATTAAGCAAAATAAGCTTTTTTATTATTAACATAAATAGGGTTATTGACAATTTAAAACTTAAAACTTAATTTTTTAATAATGGGCATGACCTCCTCTTGCCCTAATAACATCTCTCATACGATTAGGCAAAGATCTAATCAAGTTTGCTATTGTTTCTTGAGGGATGTTAAACCACTCTTCTTCTACTGCAACAATAAGCTCTACGATCGAGTTTGGGGTATGAAGTCTAGCTCGAATTCTTCGTTTTAACTCATCCCATAAATGTTCGATCGGATTTAGATCAGGACTGTATGCTGGCTACTCCATAACCCGAAAACCGACTTCTGCAATGTAATCTTGCACGATTCTTGCGGTGTGCGGCCTTGCATTGCCATGCATAAAGGTAAATTCGTCTCCAATGTAGTCGACGTAAGGTACCACATAAATTGCTAAAATCTCCTCGATATATCTAGCAGCCGTTAAACCTCTTCTTCCGTGAACACGGTCGCCCCTACGAATGAACTCAGGGTCGGTTCGTGCTCCTATAGAAATTGCACCCCAGATCATACAGGAACCACCTCCATAAGCACTCCGCTCTTCAAAGCAGCAATCTGCAAATCGCTCTCTTGGTCTTCGGTACACTTTCCTTCTTCGGTCGCTACCATGGAGGCATATTCTGGTCTCATCTGAGAACAGAACAGATCCCCATTGTTCCAACGTCCAATTCAGATGATCCCGTGCAAAACGCAGGCGGGCTTGCCGATGAGCTGGAGTAAGTTTTGGACCAATCGCAGATGTTTTAGGGGTCAGGTTATTTTCCTGCAGTCTTCGTCTTACTGTCCACTGACTAATAGCCACTCCTCGCACCTCACGGAGCTGTCGTTGCACTTGAACGGCATTAAGGTGACGATTTCTTAATGTTGTTGACACAATAAAGTGGTCATCACGAGCGGTTGTAAATCGCCTTCTGCCTGTTCCAGGTCGCCTATGAAAGGATCCAGTCTTCTTATAACGTTTGCTCACTCTTCGAACCGCTGCGCGTGTCATATTCAATTGTCTAGCAACAGCTCGCTGACTAACTCCATTTTCGATTAAAGCAAAAACTTGGGCGGCTTTTTGTGGTGTAGTATGCATTAAACTAACACACTTAAACACTACTGAGATTATAAAAAACGAATTAATATGCAAATTTCTGTTGCAAACGCAATAATTTTAATATTTGACAAATTTGTTATTTTCGTTACAATCACCACATAAACACGTTTCATTTGTTTACTGGTTGCTACGCATATAAACGATAAGCCTTCTTGATAAATTTATACTCACATTAAATTGTCTTTCAAACAGCATATTTCTTTTTTTGATCTGATGAATAATTTTTAAAAAAAATATAGTTAAAGTCAAAAGTTTACAGTGGGCCGATTTCTATGCACGTTAGTGTAGTTTCGAGATGTGTAAAACTATTTTTGTTCAAATTTCATTAAATAAAATAGATTATTTATTATTAAGTCCTGTGTGCTTATAAAACATTTATTTTATTTTATCACATTTTCAACATCTTTTAATTTGCAGGTAATCCACATACACTACCGCCAGAAAGTATTTGCCCACCTAGTTATTTCAGTTCCAAGACAACAACAACTCAGATAGTATTTTTTTTTTTTAATTTTAATGAATTATTACTTATTTTCACATTATTTACAGTCTAGAAAATCAGAAAAATATTCATGATTTTCCAGGATTTTTCTCATCTCTGTGACCTCCTTTGTTTTTAATTACCGCTTTACAGAGTTTCGGCATTCTGTCCAGTAGTTTCTTCAGAGTTTCTTCGGTTATTTTAACCCATTCTGCTTGTAAAAGTTCCCACAAGTGATTTTCTGATATTGGATTGGGTTTTCGAACACACCTGTCCAAATGGTTCCACAGCAATTCGATGGAGTTCAAGTCGGGTGATTGTGGAGGTCAAGTTATCACTTCCAGGATATCATCGGATTCCTATTGGTCCAAAAGTTCTCTAATTTGTTTAGCAGAATATTTAAGGTCGTTGTCATGCTGAAAAATAAATTTCCCCTGAAAAATATCTCTTCCAGAAGTAAGCATTTGAGCTAGCAAAATTTCTTGATACTGTTCTTTTCGCACGATTCCTTCTATCCTAAAGATTTTTCCAACTTTACCGTTGCCAAAACAACTCCAAACCATTACTGAACCTCCACCATGTTTTACTGTAGGCAACTGACAGGCTTCCAACATCCTCTCCAGCTAGCCGCCGCACGTAAACTCGTCGATTTGAACCGAAAATTTTGAATTTAGATTCGTCGCGCCAAAGGACGGAATTCCATGGTTCTGATGTCCAATTTTCATGTTCTCGGGCCCATTCTAATCGTTTACGTTTATTCACTTGCCTAAGAAGTGGTTTCCTCACTGCAACTCTCCCGTGTAGTCCACCTCCTGTTAACCTGTCCTTCACGGTTGTCACGCTGATGAGGATGGGCCGCTCCAGGTTTACCTGAGCCGTGATTTTTGGTGCGGTTAGGCGGCGATTACGTCTGCTGGACATTGTTATAGCTTTGTCTTCAGCGGGAGTTGTTTTTCGAGGCCTTCCTGAATGTTTTTGGTTGGAATTCCATGTCCCGCAGAAAATTTTTTTACGTTGTAGTCCACATACGCATACGCATACGCATATCACTCGCGATTTGTCGAGTCGAGTGGCCATTTTCATGTCTCACAATTATCAGAGTCCGGTTTTCAACGGAAACTTCATTCGTTTTTGGCATTTTCACAAAACTATTGAGCCTGTATCAATGACAAAGTACTGTTTGCGAATGGTTAATTTCCAGAAGGGCAATGGTATTTATAGCATAATTTTTATCATAAAATATCACTAGGATTTTCCATAATCCCTAGAAATTTGAAATGAGTTTTTACTTCAACTGGAATTCTCAGAAATCGCCTCAAAGTGATTATCATGCAAAACTTGGAAATTTGCTCTAATTGGTTTTTAATTTGTGATTTCACCAAAAAGGCTTATCTAAACAATTTTATAATGGATACTTGTTAAGAACAATTAAATTTACCTAATATAATAAAAGGGTTTAATTAGGTATTAAATTTTGGCAATTATATTGAAATTTCTAGGTAGGCAAATACTTTCTGACGGTAGTGTATAAAGATAAAATTTAATGAAGGCCAGTACAAGGGGCGAAATGTCATTAAAATCTGTGTTATATATATATATATATATATATATATATATATATATATATATATATATATATATATATATATATATATATATATCAATGGGCTAATTACAAACCCGGCCATCTCCATATCATATGATTTCGAGGAAAAGACAATTTTCTGTTGTGAGTAATCTATTGAACCCATGGCACTGTTTTTTTTTTTTGTTTAATTCTTTGTATTAAAATATAACAAAAACCAAAAGCATTTTCATGAAAGTGCTATATTAGTATTGGAAAACTGAGTTCAAAAATCCCTTGTGGCCCCTTTTGTAACTACAACAGGGATATGGCCATGTTTGTGTGAGTGAGTCGGGTGGTAGAATAATTTTATAAAACCATTTACCTAATAAAACATTATTCTTTATTATTATAATCGTTAAAATATATATAAGAAATAATGCATGACGAAAAAACATACATTGTATATTTCTTAATAAAAAAAAGGAATGTAAAAAGGGTATTTAAATACTAAAATTTTATAGAGTGCTCCCTGTAGCACAATAAATTACTCTTTGGGAACATAGTCAGGACCAAAACACTCGCAAGGTCCCTGATTGCTCAAATAGTATCTTCTTGTACCAATCAAGTTCTTCCATTGATTCTCAGTTTTCTCCAAAATGTTTCTTCAGAAGTTTTCCCACATCTTTTAGTTTAAGATCATTCACTTTATCTCCTATTTTGATCTCTTGAGGATTAATGTTTGAAATAGATTTGCATTTTTTATGGATGAATTTTGCTACTCCTGAGTCAATATTGTAAGCAGTTTCTCCTCTAGGAAGGATATTTTTCTTTTTAATTATAGTTAGATTAATCCTCTTTACTTGACTCATATGGAAGTGTAACTGCGCCGGCGTTTTGATATAAATTCTTGCTTCTTCTTTTCAGTCGTATGGTTTACCATTCTCACCTATTTTCTTTACCGTGTCGAACTTATCAAAAATTTAGTGGTACCTGACTTTTTTATTATTGTCTTCATGTTTTTCAACTAATTTTCTATTAATCCAAATACTCCATCACTTGACACGAATGAGTGACCAGTGCTGCATACATTGTGAGTACATTAATGTTTTTGTTTTGGCCTCCGCAGCCGTTTGCTACCAGTCGCAGGGTTCTATACCTAGTAAGATATTTAATTCGTAATTCACCAGAGACAATAGACGCCACCTCATTACAGCCTTTTTTCCCTCGTCCTAAGTCCATGTGTACATTGAAACTGACTCAGGGTTCAGCTTACCGGTGGACACCCCTGTCACAACTGTTAAGTTAGAGAATACAGTTGACGAGAGTAGTACGCTGACTGATCACTGACTTTAGGTATTTGGTTATTTGGTTTTAGGTTTTGTCAGTCAAATGAGAGTAATAAGCAGTCATCCGGCTTTGTTTTAAGGAATTCAAAAAAGTACCTCGCTTTTCTTTTGTGCCAATTTAGGGTTAACTTGAAGTTATTTTTGGTGGCCGGATCTGTTGCTATCTAAATTTTATTTTTCAGTTCTTGGCATGTGCTGCACTCATCCGTGGAAGGCATAGCGAAGGAAACATTAAATTTAGTTACAAAGATGGAACGAAAGTAAGAAATTTTTACCTCGTATTCTTCAGAAACCGTACTGTTATACAATACATGCGCCAGAGTTTTAAAATATTTAACTCACTAGTTAGGTACATTATGTTACTATTCCCTCTACACCTTTTAGGGATTTTATAAAATTTATGACTGAGGACCGTTTGCCTGCATATTGCACTTCCTTTCTCCATCCACTTCTTGTTTCAATTGGAACTAAGCTCCCTTCATTTTTTTTAAAACGAGGAAAGATTCCCTTTATTCTATGCTTTGTTATACCTGGGACATCTACGAAAGTTTTGCGCATCAAGTTTCCTAATTGGTTTTCAAAGTAATATTTTTCAGCATAGTTTGCCCTCGATGTCTTTGTCGAGCAGTTTTCTTCACATACTTACATAAAAAGGTATCTTGTCGAACCTTTGTTGCAACTTCATAGAATGCTTGGTGAAACTTTTGTATATCAATCATCTTTAAAAGACTGCAACGCATCTTACTCCTGTGCTTGCACCTTGGCAAAATGGGTATACCTTTGGGCGAATATCTAAAAAAAAAACACATACACATGGATGATAAATAATTTTGTGTTTCAAAATAAATAAAATATACTGGGACAAATTAAATTTGTAATACTTACTCTAGCTTTCTTTGGACATTTCTTTTCCTTTGGTGCCTTTATTCTCTTTCTTGCTAATTCCGGAGTTGCTTCCTCCAAACTGATATCTAATCATTCTTCATTCATTTTTTGTAGAACAGCACTTATCTGTCTATTATAATTTTTACTAACCTTGTTCATAATAATAAACTTTTTAAATAATAAAACTAAAATAATAAATTTACACTACAAATGGAATGCACAAAAAAACTTGTAAAAAAAAACCGATTTATAGGTAAGCGGTGGTAAGGTTACATCTAGCTCGCGTTTTGATTGGTTCTGATGAGTTACTTCTGGCTTCTGGTTGGCTACTGTGAATATAACCGATTTTGTCTCTACAGGTTAGAACATATGGTCGTCTTTGTAAAAACAGAAGCTTTTAAAATAGATTTTTAGTCGTTTTTTTGTAAAATACTAGCCTTGTCATTCCATTCTATGGACAAAACAGGACACAAAATTGCTCTCTACCCAATTTTTGAAAAAATGGTCTTTGGTCGTTTTTGTAACTAGCCCACTCATATATATATATATATATATATATATATATATATATATATATATATATATATATATATATATATATATATATATATATATATATATATGTAACCAACGTATTCCCTTTCAAGGCTGATAAGCCAGCTCATAACTCACCAGAATATGTAAATATGACCTTAATGAATACTCATTGGATTTCGAGATATTGACACTTTTACACACACAAAACTACAAATTTTCTTATTTTAAAATCCTAATCATTGTTAGGTAGTCCTGAATAACCCTGCTGTTGATCACAGTTTAAAGTAAAACTAATTGTGCTAAGCTATGGAGAAAAACATTTTTACAAGTATCATGAGTAGAAACTTCTTAATTAGCTAACTTGGATTTACTAAGGTCATATTTACATATTCTGGGGAGTTATGAGCTGGCCTATTAGCCTTCGAAGGGAATACGTTGGTTTTTGGTATATCCGATCGCCCAAGTGCAAGTCGGACTTGCACAATTAGTGTTCTGTACGATAATTGCTTTTAAAATAAATACAAAAAGTTCCTGATATGTATATATCTTAAGATCTAATATGTATTTTAACGTTTTTTTTCTCAGTCGATAATGTATAATAGTTGTCGCATCTTAGCTACCTAATAGCCAATAAATCAATCTAGCTCAAACTAGAATCTAGTAGTAAAAATATAAAACAGATATTTACTGCCTAAATATTTATTTAATTTTAAACAAATAAAATAAAATTATTTTGTCGCGGGTGGAACTGATAATATATTCATCTCCACCAGATTGTCGGGAAACCTCCTCGATATTGTAAATGCACTCATTTTTTTTTATATCACAGAAATTGTCAGACGTAATGCACTTGTGATAATTTTTGTTCAATCTACGAAGATGATTAAAGAATATTTCAAAATTTTTAAAAAAAATGGAGGTGGGGTGGAGGGAGAGAGATTTTTTTAAAATAATACAAAGAAAAGTGTGCGCAAGTATTACATCTTATATATTTTTGAACTTGTGTTTTCACAAGCTTTCATTTGACACACCACTCGATGATCTAGCATTTTTTTTTTCATTTCCAATTTCCCTCCTTGTATACCAGATATATTATCAAACACTCGTGATAATTTTCGCTCAAACTACAGTTTATGAAGAGTATTCCAGAATTTTCTCAAACTTTTTTGATCTGTACTTTTCGAGATAGGGTGGGGGGGGTAAGAATTTTTTTTTGTTTAAATCGTATATATTTCCTGTTTTCATAAGCTATCTTTTGACACTCCACTCGATGACCTCAGAATTCTTTTTTTCACATACTCCTACAAGCTAACCCTTTAAGTCAAAATTTAACTTTCAAAACTACACGGCTGTGATTGGACCAACAAATCCTATATTTGTGCCAAATTTTAACTTTATATGTCTAATAGTTTCGGAGAAAATTGGTGTGACAGGAGGACACCGAAGTGATCCCATAAGATTGTCTTAATTAAATTTAAAAGAATTGGACAATTACAAGATCTGGTTGTCCAAAACTGGGAGCATTTTATAAAATACACTAGAAAAAAAAACTCCTTAAAGGTGGGGTGTTTTCTGTGTTTATTGCTCCATATTCGTTGTACCTATATCTTCAGACATTATTTCGTTATAGTTCCATAAATGAGATTGTATGGCAGTAGAACCTTCTCGGTAGAGAAAGAACCAAAACCGTAATTCTTTGTCGGTTTTACGGTACAGTACCTTGTTAGATGCACTCTGGATCATCAAATTTATATTCATGTTTCTTAAAAATAGATATACTTTTAAATATATCAGTAAAGTAAATATTTTCTGGGCTATCTATAGCCAACATATACATAGTTCTAGGTACATATTAATTACAAAATTTGTACACCTATTAATACTTTTTATAAGTTTTTCTCATGGTTTTATGAAATCCAAAATGCTCTTTTGAAATCCTAATGTTTTTATTATAATTTGTTCTGTTATGTATGGATTTGAAATTGAATACCTGACACAGAAGCGTGCCCATAGTCTACGTGCTGCACAATTTTACAAATCAATAAAAAACAAAAGCCTAATTCAGTTACGTTATATTTTGATCTCATTATTTAAGGCACCTTAGATTTTACTGCTTGTTTATATTAGAGATTGGTCGCTCAAAACCAACATTTTATACGTGAACCGAAGAGCAGGCTTGTAAGGGTTCTATTGAGGTTTCGTCAGCTTTAATTGAATGCTCTAATAAGTTGGAAATACCAGAAGGTACTAAGATGTTAAAGCTATTCTCTGACGGATGTGATTCACAAAATAAAAACAAATATGCTGCATACTCTCATGCACATACAGTCTATCTCTGGTCTCGAAAGTATAGAAATAACATTCCCAATAATAACAGTTTTCTACCAGCGGATCGTGTGTTTGGAAGAGTAGAGAAGTTACTTAGAAAGAAACCAACAATAATTCTGTCCCATGAATGATTACATTGAAATTTACAAATCTGTTGCTACGGTGAAGATGCTTGGAAAAGATTGGCAACTGTTTGACACAAAAACTCTGTCATCTAAGGAAAAATGTTGCTTCAAACGGTTAATTAGAATTTCTGACTTAAAAAAAAGACATTATAAAGAAGGATAGTATCAAGAACAATCGAAGATGTACTTTAAAAGTAAGAGGCTTACAGAACTTTGTATTTGAAACTGAAACTAAGTCCTGGATAACTTTAGGCAAAAAAGGATAGATTGTTGAAAACTGCGCTAAGATAGAGTTGGACAACATACCACTTATTCACAGCGTATTAGCTGCTGTGTGCCAACTTTTGGTAAATATTTTTGGAGAAGATTGGAAAAGTGATGCAAATTTACAGAGGTACTTGAACATCCTCCGTAATAATCCCACAGCTTCAGGCCGTGATGCACACGATCCCGATTAAGAATGTTATTGTTTAGACGATGATGAAGGATTTCATGTCTGACAACTCTGAATGTATTTCTTTTTACTTTTTAAAAAATTTTATTTTTTAAAATAAAAATTTGATTTAATTATTAAATAAGACAAATGTGTTTGATAAAACTAAATCAAGTTTAAAATTAATTGTAGGCTAATATTGTCCTATTATGTTAGTTTCACAAGAATATTTGATTTAGCTTTGCATGATTCTCGTTCATTTAAAAAGAATCATGTCCCAACAGTATTCAATCAAAAAAGATCTTGTCCCGCTATGATCATTCAAAAAAGATCTTGTCCAGTATTTGAACTCATTTAGTTTATAAACCACTTATATTTGATCTACAGGGGTATAACTAATAGTATCTAAAGTGCTGTAAAAAATTAGAGAAAATCAATCAGTTTTTCGAATATATTGAAAAGTGTGATCTCTGTGACTAAATATTTTTTGTATGCCACCTCCTCTCCTATGCACACAGGTATTTCAAGAGTGTCCCTAATAAGATTGGGCACTATTGTAAGCTTTTAGCATGCATACAGTCTGTCAAGTAAGAACGTGTTCACGATAATTCATTTTAGATGCGGTTCTAGCTATTCAACAAAATATAGGTAGAGGGAACCTTTCTCTATGACGCATTTTAGTAAAAGTATTAGTCATTTCTGAACTCTCGTTGAAATCACGTAAAATCTATAATGAATCATTTGTTTGCGCGTTGGTTCGAGGCAGTCTTTCTTTGTTCCCATCCAAAGTGGTCTAAAATGGCACATTCCTCGGCCGCTGAATATATTAAAAAGTCGGTATCGTTTGTGAAGAAGTGGGTAAATCAGTTCAACGAGACGAAAAATGTCGGCGACTTGCCAAAACATGGCTCGGTAGGCAAAGTCTTCCGAAAGTCGAAAAATAAGACGTGTCTTTATTTTCATGGGACCCGAAATTTAGGAAAATTGGGTTTGAATGTGTCCCATGAGACCATTTGACACCATCTTCGTGCTCATGATGTCAAATTCCGAAGCACATTGAAGAAGCGAAAATCACGTCGTGAAGCGGTTTTTCTTGGGCCTGCAAATAAATAAATTAAATTCAGCAAAATAAATAAAATAAATTCGGTAAAATAAAGTAAATAAATAAATTAAATTCAGTAAATTAAATTTAATAAATAAATTAAATTCAGTAAAATAAAATAAATAAATAAATTAAATTCAGCGAAATAAATTAAATAAATAAAATAAATTCAGTAAAATCAATTAAATAAATAAATTAAATTCAGTAAATTAAATTAAATAAATAAATTAAATTAAATTAAATAAATTAAATTCAGCAAAATAAATTAAATCGCCGGACGCCAACTCTATTGAAAACGTTTGGCCCTTTGTAAAGAAAGAGCTCACAGGAAAAACTCTGAGGACTTTGACTTAGTTGTCTCGCGAGATTCAAAAACTTTGCAGAGTATGCAGAAAATCTCATCGACAACATGCCTCGAAGATGCAAGGCAATTATTGATGCAGGAGGGGATTGGACAACTTACTAAGGTAATTGCGCCGTTGTTAGCACACCAAAGAGCACATTGCTGGCAAAAAATGTTCTCGAAACAAATTTTTTCAATGCGAGCGGTCGCATTCTTATTTGACAGATTGTATCTTTATAAAAATGTTCCAGTGTTCCAGTTTTAATTTCGCATTGCCTGACATGGACTGAAATCTCTTCTATAATTTATATAAAGCTACATAGAAGCTATTTTATGGACCTTCTGAATATCGTTGGCTAACTCAACTTTTCCTTGATACTAAACTGAGTTACGGTACTCCAACAGAAGTCCCACGAAGGTAAAATTGGTCCTTATTTTGACTTCCGGATTAGCTTGTGAATGCGCGACCATCTGATTTTGTAGATATTTTAGAAAAGTAAACATCTAAATTCTTGAAGTATCAGAAAAAGTATTAATTATTTTGTAATTAGAACTAATTATTGATTCGCCGTTCTACAGACTAGGTTCCCTTTCAGACCTAAATATTCATCCGTGGTAGAAATACGTCCATGTACTATTTTCTCTGAATCCTTGCAGCAAACAGTTGGACTTGTGAGTCATTTAAATATCTAGATATGTGGAGCTGCTAACTTCAACTCCTTGGACTTTATTTGACAACAATATTGATATATAAATTCATACGGAAAATATCAAAAGTTCCTTATAAATGAAATTAGAACTTACTAATAAAATATTCTACGCCAATCCCCTAAAGAAGAAATGTTTAGTTACATAGATTTTATTTAGGATCTCGCCAAAAATTAAAGAAGCCATGGTAAGGCTATGATACTTTTCAAGATTAGATAGGAAAAGTAAAACCACATAAGGCACATGTCATTACACCCCTAAAAAATATTATAGTGTAGGTGCAGCATAGACTCTAGCCTCATATCTATTACTACTGTATAGACTTAATAATTAATTATTAATTAAGAATAAGAGAAAAAAATTGACCGTATTAATTTATATCTTTCTTTCATTTCCTACTATCACATACAAAAAGGTTGCATGGTTAATTATTATTCATTGCCAAAAATATTATAATTGTTATTTAATAACGTGGCATAAACGTTTATTTTATAACATTGGTTCTTTGAAACAAACCGTAAATAAACAAACTTTCCCTTTTAATTCACTACGTTAATAAAATAATGACGGTCATTCTCTAAAAACGTAAATTTAAAAATATTAGCTGATCACCTGAGGGTATTGACACCTAAACAGAAAAAATATTTGAATAAAAACAACTCGCCCTATCTCAGATAATAATAGATATTTACTTACTTTATTACAAATAAAAGTTTAAAATATTCGGAGAAGGTTTGGAATTTTTCGAAATATTCTAAAAACACATACGTGAGATGTGCCAACTGCCACTGCCAACCAACTAAAGGATCTCTAGAGATGATTTTTGACAATTTTAGAGACCAGAAAGATTTAAGGCAATGAGAATCCCCACTAGTCAGTTGGAACGGTGTAATTCTCCTGTACGACAACGGGCGACTACGTACGGTACGAAATACCGTATAAAAATTAAATCACTTGGCATAGCAAGTCCTTCCCTATCCAACCTGCTCCCCCAATATTGCCTCTTCCAACTATTAATTATTTTCTTCCTTAGGGAATATTTTTTAGACAGAGATTTAATAGTGAAAGGCCCTTGAAAAATAATTTTACAAATTTTCTTCAATACAGGAATTAAAAACATAGTACTAGATAATAGGTAATAGTTACATATTATGGATTAATTTGTATTGATTTCTAACACAAATATTTTGAAAAGTCCATCAAAAAACAGCATGAAATACTACTGTTGATACATAATAACACATAACAATACAGGAAAGCCTGGTAAATAGAATAAAATATATTAACATTTATTTACTTGAATTAATTTAGAATGCTTGTAGAGTTTTACAGAACAGTAGGTGAATGATCCCGGAAATGATATCCTTTGCGCTAGTATTTGGAACATATTAAACTAGTTTTGTTCTAGGACATAAATTGTTTAGGAAGTACTATATTTTCTATTAAATATGTTGGCTTTTTAGTCATCGGACAAGTTTAATGCAAATTACGTCCACCTGATATGCGCAGCCATTGCAGCTTTCTCTTATCTCTGAACCCTTCTAGAGCAATTATTTTCTAAATTTGAATGAGGTGCCACATATTCATAATTCCTATGACATAAAGCTGATGTCTCACATTTCTGTTTTTTTAACTTTACACATATTTCTGCTGTAATATTAGGGAGCTTTTTTCGAGAATATGTCCTGTATTTTTTTTAAAACACAAGTATTTTAAAACCAATGTTATTTAATACAAGATTCAGTAATTGCCCGGTCAATCATGATGTTAAGACTACAATGTACATTGTCGTTATTTAAGGATTAGTGTGTTTAACTTTGCAAGATACGTTCGTACAGAAACAATAAGCCAAGGTTTAGTGTGATGGCGACAGAATCACAACCCTAGTGCTATAAAGACCTAAGATTGGAAGGTTTTACTAGATCAATTACCAATAAACAAATTTAAGAGAATCACTCTTAAGATGAAAACCACCGGTTCGCAAGTCTGTTATGAACGAATGACTTCGTACCACTTTTACTTTCGTATTGGAATTCCCTCGAACCCCGCCATTTTCAAAGAAGAAAATAAAACGCTAAGAAGTGTATATCCTCAGTTTCTTTACATAAATACCGCTTGAAGTTTAGTAGGTTACGTTGGTTCATAACCTATATTTGAAAAAGTCCTTTTTAAGTTTTTTTCGAAAATGAATTTATTTGGTGCAGTGCTATTCTTATCAATTTTAGGATTTGTTTTAGCACAAGAAAAAAATCCTTATACTACAAAATATGACAATATTGATATTGACAAAATTTTGAACAATGATAGAGTATTAACCAATTATATCAAATGTTTGATGGAAGAAGGACCATGTACTCCAGAAGGAAAAGAGTTAAAAAGTAAGTAGTGTGTGTGATAATAACAGCCGTCTGATTTACAAATATTACCCTATTCTTAAGGAATTGGGATTACACATTAGCCTGTGGCTAAAACAACATTATTGTAGAAAATAGCGCTCTGTTAGAAACAGAGGCAAGTTTTATTGGTGAGTCATCGATTTTTAAATCGGATTATTTCCACTGTATGTAAGTTTTTAAGATTCCACTATATGAAAGTATTTATTTTGTGAAAAATCTTCCCTCTCTGGTCATCATCGATTTTGAGTTTACTGTGTTGAAAAGTATCTAGGTTTTTACAATTCCATAGCAAAGGAGATTTGTTAACAATTCCGTCTATCCCTTGGCACATCCCCCCTCTATAAAAAGTTCCACCTTCAGTATTTACTTTTTTCCTTAAAGAAATATTCTGTTTTCACTGTAAAGTTTTTTTAGAAAAATCTCTCTGCCCTGATAATCGATTGTTAAATTGAATGTAAGTTTATAAGATTCCACTACATGAAAGGGTTTCTTGTGAAAAATTATCCCTCCCCGGTCATCGATTTTGAGTTTATTGTGTTAAAAGGTATCTAAATTATAGTAATTCAAATGCAAGAGAGATTTTTTAACTATTCTGTTTGTCGCTTGAGTCTCCATCCCTCTATAAGAAGTCTCACCTTTAATATTTACTTTTTTCTTTATATAAATGGCCTTTGTATCCATATGTTAGGCCATTGATATTCGACCATATTCTTAGCACAGTAGACAGTTACCTCTTTGACTAAGTATTTAGTTTAAGTTTCTAATAAATTAGCCGTAGGATCCGAGTGTCAAATTTTATTTTCCTTCTCAAAGGTAAGTTTCCATTTCGATCAATCTGTCTTTCCGTCTGTTGGTAGCAAAAATCTCGAATAACATGGGATATCGATGTAAAATTCAGTACACATATAATACTTGAAGTAAAAAAATAATCCATAGATGTTGAGCGACATCTTAAATGAAATATTAATTTTTATTTAAGCCAGAACTTACGATTGTACGAAATGCCGCTTAAAACAAAGCCTCTTGCCTGAGTCATAACTACATTATGGCATTTCTTGATGACATTTCTTAATCATAATGGTAATAATATCTTAAGAAACAATTTCAGCAAATTAAAATCAGATACACCTAAAGACAAAAAAAAAACACGTTATTTATGAGATCCCACGTAAAGACTGTAATAGTTTATACATATATCCCATAGACTAGTCAGCATTTAACGCAGCACTCAACTACTTTGAAACACTATAGTGAATACTAATTTTCAAAATGTCAAAATTCTAAAAACCAAAGAGAATGGAGGAACACGAGAAATTTTCAAAATAATAGAAATTCAAAAAAAAAACATAATTAATACAAAAACAAATACTAAACAACTTAGTAAAATATATTAGAACAGAAACTTATACCTTTTTTAATTAAAACAATAGAATATAACATCACTTTATAGATTTCATCTTCTGAATCTTCAAAATTTTGAGAATAAACCCTTCGAATACACAAGAAATCAATAAATCTTAGCTTATCCTTTTATAAAAATTCAAAATGCCAACAGTTGTGGATAGTATAAGATCCCCTTCAGCTGTGCGTTATAAAAATGTAATTCTCATTTTATATATATATATATATATATATATATATATATATATATATATATATATATATATATATATATATATATATATATATATATATATATATATTTATATATATATATATATATATATATATATATATATATATATATATATATATATATATATATATATATATATATATATATATATATGAATAATTCGCACATTTTATTAAGCTATTCAAACACTAATGCAACTCTATATAGTTAGCAGTAATCAGTTACGACAACTTTGCAACTACTTCTTTTTTGTTTCTTAGCATCTAAAAACACTCGACAACAATGTGTTGTTACGTGCAAATTTTCTTCCATTTGATATTTCATAATTATATAATATAATTAAAAGTTTCTTTTTTGGTTGCTAGTGCAATTTTTGAAATAAAAAATTGCATATTCTATCTACAAATTTAATAAAAATTGTATAAAAGCCTCCATATGATAATAATTTTTGTCAAATGTATTTTATGGCAAATATTTCATACTATCCAATAATCGACAAACACCCCTCAACTGTTTGATGAACACCCTCCAGAGTCCTTCAGATATGTTTGGTACATCTGTTAGTGTTATATCTTACATAAACCCATTAAAGTAACAAAACTAAATGCCTGGAGGTAAAGAGAAAACCTTAGAATAGTTTTAAAAGAAAAAACAAATGTGGACATTATTAAATTAAAAAAAATTGGTTTACCTGACTAATATTATATTATGATTTCCAGAATTTGCCAATGGAATTATAGGTCGTGACGTTTATAAAATTTCCTAGATTGATCAAATTATTACTATCAATAAATTAATATTCGTCTAACACGCCCATATTAACTATTGCAGCAATCAATGTAAAAGAGGTCAGTTAGCAGCTTTCAGAGAACATTGTAGAAATCATTGAATTAGATCAGATAACCTTCAGTGCAAAATAATGTAGAATAATAATTAGAAATTGGTGGAAAACGGGGATATCCCGCCACCTCAAGGAAACTTTATAAATTTTAAACCGAATTATTTACCACACTGGATTTACATTTATATTTAAATAGAATAATACCACTTTTGCTCATTAAATTGTCCATATTTTTGTTGTATAACATTGTAACATTATCGCAACTTATGAGGTAATATTGGCATGATATGACTATGACAGAAGTATCCAAGATCGTAAGATTATAATAAAATATGTAGAATGTAGTTATAAAATGAAGTAAAATACCCGGCCAAGTGCAAGTAGGACTTGCCCAATTAGAGTTCCGTACGTTGATTGCTCTTAAAATAAAAATGTTTGTTATGGAGGTATAAAACGATCAACGACCCCAAATGTGTTTTCAACAAAGCTTTTTTCCGATATTTACTAAAACTGATGACCTTGAACTTTTTTTTAATATATATCAGATAAATTATTAAGGGTAATGCACTCGTGATAATTCTAGTTCAATCTAAACTTTGTGGAGAATATTCCAGAATTTTTTCAGAACTTTTTGATCAGTACTTTACGAGATAAGGGGGGACAGCGATTTTTGATAATTTTTAAAAAATAATACAAAAAAAAGTGTTCGCGAGTATTACATATATATTTTTGAACTTGTGTTTTTACAAGCTTTCATTTTTTTTTTCACTTCCGATTTCACTTTCCAAAACTAACCCCTTTAATGCCAAATTTAACTCTCAAAACTACACATTTCTGATGAGACCATCAATTCCTATATTAGTGCCAAATTGCATCTTTCTGTCTCAAATAGTTTAGGAGAAAATCAGGTGTGACAGACGAACAGACAGACGGATAGATAGAGAGACGGACAGACACCGAAGTGTTCTTATAAGTGTTTCTTACGGAACACTAAAAAATTACAGACTAAACAATGTTTGTATAAATATTTTAATAAATAATTAAACTAACCATAAAATTTACAATACAAAAGTTAACATCAAAAACAGTCTTTTTCAAGAATATTTCCTTTTTGTTTTTCTATTGACGATATTGTTCAAAATATATAAATTAATGTTATTTTGTGAAAGTTTAAAAATAAAAGAAGTAGGATTATAATAAAAGCATATTTTGACGTACTACAAAAGTAATGTACGTTGTAACAAAAGTTTACTTATGAAATTGTATGCTACAAAATTAAAAATTAAAAAGCAAATTTAAGTTTAGTAGTGAAACTTTCGCGGTTATTTCAATTTAGTATGTAGTATCCACGCTATGTACATTAGTAGCAATCCAGACCATATACAAGTATGTCGCCTCTGTATAGTTATAAGGTTTTAAAGAAATGCTCACTCAGTGGCAGCATTATACTTGTGTTCCCTAATATTACTAAATGAGTTTTATTTATTTTCTTCTAATGTACAGGGAAGGCCTATTATTGCGATGACTTCTCCTGTTTTGTGAACTAGGTATAAAGATACTTTAGGTCCAAGATAAAATTTAACAACGCAAAAGCATTATGTAATTTAATTAACATTTAAGGTGAATTATATGGTCTTCCACCATCTAATTTGAAAGCTTTACTTCATCTTTAATTCAAAGAGCCAATATTTTTCAGAGGTTATTTGCCTTACCGCTAATCGAAGTTGAAATTTTATGTTTAAAAGACTCAATTAAATTTTGAGGTTTCTCTCAGCACGCGCGCTACTCTTAATTTGCTTTGCACGTGCAGAAGGAACGATTCCTCTTAAGGGGTTACATACACCTGGGCGCTGCAAAAAGTATGTGTATTAAAAAAAAATATTTTAAAGGTTATTAAGTGACTAATACAAAAGAATGGCGATTATATATTTTTATTATACTTTAAATTATAAGAAAATTTTTTTTTAAATATGTTTTAAATGTTAATATTATTTTTTGTCGCGTTAAATGGACCACTGATGAAAACTATGGTGGCTCTTTGTCTGCAGGATAACTTCACAAAAAAAGAATCCAATCTGCATAAAATAAAAATTAATCTTATAAAATAATGTATGTTAGTACTTAAAAATTTTCGAAGGGTTTTTTTTTTCAAAAGTAAAAAAATTACGGTGTTTCAAACTTTAGTATGCAATTTTCGATCAAAAAAATTTATGTTTAATTATATATAAAAAATTGTCTTTTAGAAAAATGAAAACAGTTTATAGAAAATGTAGTTATTAAGATTTAAAAAGAAGAGTTAAAAAATATTCAAAATTGCCTAAGTAATACTGCAGAGAGTGTCTGAAAACACGTAGCGGTCTCAATCTGACGCCAGGTCACATTTAATGCCATAACTTTGTTGTTGGAGATCTTTAAAATTAAATGTGTGAACTTCTTGTGTAACAAAGATAATTAATTTACTTTAAGGAAATTTTATATCATTTTAAGTATGCCTAAAACACATTATGTTATTTCTAATAATGGTATTATAATATTTTAACATTTCTTCTTTTTTCAAAATTTCCGTTACTTACCGGCAGTATTTAGCCAAGAATGTCGTCACAACTTTTTTGGTGAATATTTGCAATCTTGAAGATTCTTGGTCAAAAAATTTATCACTGGGAACATGATTTTTTAATTTTTTTTTTTTTGAGGAATTCTTAGAAGTATAGATAATAAAAATCCGTAAAAAAATCGAATTTTTGAAAATTCCAAGTGTATGTAACCCTTTAAGAATCGACTGAATATATTGTATTCTCTCATATTTTTTTATCAAAAATAAATAATGACAAAGAATCTGTCTATTTACAGAAACACTTCCTGATGCATTAGCCAGCGGTTGTTCAAAATGCAATGAAAGACAAAAAAGCACAACAGAAAAAGTAGTCAAACATCTCATGAATAAAAAAGTCAGGGAGTGGAATAGACTCAGCAAGAAATATGACCCACAAGGAATTTATAAACAGAAATATGAACAAGAACAAAATAAAAAACAATAGTCATCTTCTTGGAACATTAAGGAAACCAGGCAACATTTGTTATAAACGTCAGCGCAGAACCACGTTAACAAATTTGAAAATTGTAGCTAAAAAATTTATTTGAAAATTTGCTTCAGTTTTCTTTAGTGTAAAATATATTGAGTAAAAAACTATGTAGATGTATAAAACTTAATTAAATGTATTATTTCCAATGTGTATAACGCTAGTAATAAAAACACTGCAAACACTATCAAGATCAAGAAAATTTATATCGCACTGATAATAAGAGGGCAGTTTTGAAAATCATACAAAAATTATCAATAAATCGTTCGGACCCGAATATATCAGGAGACTATTATGAAGTTAGCTTCCTCTCTTCATTGATGCAAATTTTATGTCAGTGCTTGATTTTCAGAATATTCTTGTCTGTTTTTTAATTTATAATGTTTGAAAAACAAATATTTTTTCTTTGGTTTAATATTTGTTTTCTGAGATTAATGTAGCTTTTCATTTAATTTTAGCCTTTAATTATTTCTCTTAAGTTAAAATTTGTAAATTTTTGAAGCTTTACTTTTGTATTTAATGTAAGTAACTATTTCAATAAACTATTATTTTTGTAGTAGCGTATATTTTTTGTATATATCAGAGGAATTACAATTAGTTGAGAAAGGGTTATCGATCGGGTAAAGCAAGCTAATCTAAAATTGATCATTATCAATAGTATCCTGCTAGTTTTGGACTTCATTAGACTGTGGCCTACGGGACTGCGTAATTCTAGAGACTCAAGCGGTGCGCGAAATGTAAGCTATGTAACATGAATGATATGTTTAGGAAACTAAAGCAAATAGGCAGAAAAGTTTTTTGATAGATGTAACTGATCAAAATACGCTTAAATCCAAGGGCGTTCAAACTTGATGGTTGATAATATAAGGCAATTTTGGAAGATTGTTTTGGAGCTTATGAGGTCTTTAAAATTAAATGTGTGAACTTTTTGTGTAACAAAGATAAATAATTTACTTTAAGGAAATTTTATATCATTTTAAGTACGCCTAAAACACATTATGTTATTTCTAATAATGGTATTATAATATTTTAACATTTCTTCTTTTTTCAAAATTTCCGTTACTTACCGGCAGTATTTAGCCAAGAATCTCGTCACAACTTTTTTGGTGAATATTTGCAATCTTGAAGATTCTTGGTCAAAAAATTTATCACTGGGAACATGATTGTCGAATTTATTGTACTGGTGAAAAATTGAGCTAAATGTTTAATAAAATTGTCAATACCGATATAAAGTTTTTTTACATCTTTTAAATAATTTTAATATATAGGTTGGTTGGTGGTTGTAGGTGGGGTAGGGGATGGTGTTTGTTTGTGCTCTGCAGCCTCTTGCCTTGTTGTTCTTCTTTCTCTAGATTACAAACGCGTCATCTCTTTAAGTAGGTTTATTAGCGTCTTTCCAAGCTCTTCATATAGTGATCGGTCCCACTATCAGTTTGATCTGGGCTCTTGTTAAACGAAGGTCTTTGAATTTGGTTTCGTAAACGGTCGCCATCAATTTTCCAGGAGCAGACTGAGTTGTTGCCTTCTGTACAGGTAGAGAGCCCTTATGAACCCATTTCATGGACACCCACATCAAGTCGCTTGTAATAATTCCTAAAAAATTTCTACTCGAAAATGGCTAAATGGTTGTTTAGAAATTTCTTTACTGGCCAGTTTTCGCTCTGGTGTAAGAAGTTTCAAAATTCATCCTGCAGAAACTATTTTCATTCCTTCGTGCATAATCTCGAAAACTGTAGTTCTGGATAATCGAGCTTCTTTAGCAAGCACTGAATTCCTCATTCATCGATCTGCAAGCAGCAAAACCTGAATAAGCCTGATGATTTCCTCATTTCTTGTCTCAGCTGACCTTCCTAATTTGGGATAGTTTTGTATTGAGTCCTTCGCTCGCCATTTTTATGGAACCTGTGTAGAGATATTCTCCTTTTCGGCCTTTAGTGAGCAACTTCACCACCAGAAAATATTGTTGCAACAACACTTGTTGAGATAGCTAATTTGTAGGCTGTCAGTTGTTAGTTTCTTTAAGGGGCCACGATCCAGATGATGCTGATATGACCGTCTGTTCACTGTAATTTTTACCAACTGTTTCAGTATACTAAACGCTGATTCTGGACCTTTTATAGTTTTGTAGCTACGAATCTTGCTAATTCGTCTGTTCTGTTTATTACCTTGTAATTCCGAATGCCCTAAATTCCACAGTACTTCAAACCCACTGTTCCTGAAAGATAGTTCTAACAGGTCACGTTTATACTCCTTCGTGATCTGAGATTTGGCCTGAAAGGCATATAAAGCGTTTAGAGCAGTTTGACCGTCTAAGAGAATAATTGCGGTAACTCGAGTCTAATATCCTCTTGAACAGATGCTTGTATTGTGTGAATTTTTATCTGGAATATTGTTACACTTGTCTCTAGTGGCTCTAGTGGCTAGCAGCTATATATATATATATATATATATATATATATATATATATATATATATATATATATATATATATATATTTATATTTATATGTTAAGAGACGAGATATTAGGATCAAAAAGCGACGTCGCTATGAACGCTTGGCCGCCACAAGCCAGTTATCCCTGTGGTAACTTTTCTGACACCTCTTGCTGAAAACTCTTCAAGCCAAAAGGATCGATAGGCCGTGCTATATATATATATATATATATATATATATATATATATATATATATATATATATATATATATATATATATATATATATATATATATATATATATATATATATATATATATATATATATATATATATATATATATATATATATATATATATATATATAGTTAAGTAAAACGTGACCGCTCGTATTATTGAAAAAATGTGTCTATATTTTTTGCGGTCAATGCATTCTTTGCCAACGGCGCAACTACCTAAGAAAGTTGTCCAATTTCCTTCTGTATCAATAATCGCCTGACATCTTCGAGGCATGCTGTCGACGAGGTTTTCTGCATACTCTGCAAATTTTTGGAATCTCTCTAGACAACTGAGTCAAAGTCCTCAAAGTCTTTCCTTTGAGCTTTCTTTTTACAAGGGACCAAATATTTCTAATAGGGTTGATGTCCGATGATTGTAGGGCCACTCTAGTATCTTATCGTGCCGCGCCGACACGATTCGTTTTTTTCGACTTTCGAAATGACTTTGCCTACCGAGACGTGTTTTGGCAAGTCGTCGACATTTTTCGTCCGGTTAAAATGATTTACTCGCTTCTTTACAAACGATATCGACTTTTTAATATATTTAGCGGCCGCGGAATATGTCATTTTAGACCCCTTTGGATGGGAATGAAGAAAGATTGCCTCGAATCGATGCTCAAACAAGTGACAACGAAAGTTCGAAATCGACTGTTACTTTTACTAAAATGTGTTCCTTCTTTTTTTTTATGGGTCTAGCACACGTGCTACCGGGAAGTCCCTAAAACGCTACAGGAGCGACACGTGTGCGGAGAAAGCGATTCACGTTGTTCTTGAATCGCTGCAAATTGTACTCGGTGGGAAACACAGTCCTGGGCAAATTATTCCAAAGGGATGATGTTCTCCATATAAAAGACTGCTTGAAAAGCGTTGTACGAGGAGTAACAAGCTGAACCTCATACGGATGTGAAGTATTAGCGCGACGTGTATTTCTAACACGCACCGCTCTGGGAGGAATTAAGCGGGCCACATCTTTCGAACACTTTCCATGAAAATACTTGTAGAATAGGCTCAAATCGCCAACCGTTCTTCGATGTTCCAGCGTATCAAGGCCGCCGGTCAGTTTCGGGTCTCCAATCAGACGAACAGCTCTTGTCTGAATAGAATCCAACAAATGCAATGTATGTTTGGGAGCGGAGCTCCAAACATGGGAGCAGTATTCCATAGTTGGTCGAATTTGAGCTTTGTAAAGAATTAACAGTTGTTGTAGAGTGTAAAGCTTTCTGGTTCGAATTAATATTCCCAACTTTTGAGAAGCTCTCCTTGCTATGCCTGCAACATGTTCATGCCAGGACATATTTGCTCCCAAATTAACGCCCAACAAATTGAGTGACGATGTTAGAGGAATGGAGCGCCCCTACATAACTATGTCGGGTTCAGCAACGTTAACTTTTTTAGAAAAAACTGCCGCCTGGGTTTTTGTAGCGTTAAATTCCACTTGGTTACTGTCGCCCCAAGATAGAATTTCTTTCAGGTCTTTGTTAAGTTGAATGACTTCCTGCTCGCTGCGGATATTCGTCGGAGTAGCCGATGTCCGAGCGTTCAAAGTGAATGACGAGATACGTGTACTGTCATCTGTAAAGCTGTAGATTGGATTCTCGGTCTTTTTTCCAGCAGATCGTTAGTATAAATGAGAAAGAGAGTAGGAGACAGTATGGAGCCTTGGGTACACCGGCGTTGACAGTGAAGGTGTTAGAAAGAAATCCGTCTACTGCCACTCGTAAAGAACGCTATCTGAGGAAACATGAGAGCCACAAACAGAACCTTTCAGACATACCATAAGAACGTAGCTTAGCCAACAGCCCATCGTGCCAAACACGGTCGAATGCCTTGGATATGTCAAGAGCAACTGCTCGAGATTCTCCAAAATGTTCAATTGCGTTGTTCCAAACATGTGTTACATAAGTCAGAAGATCTCCTGTTGATCTATTTTTACGGAAGCCATATTGGTGATCGCTGATAATGTTGAATCCTTCAAGATATTTTAGAAGATGCTGATTGACAGCCTTTTCCATGACTTTCGATATTATTGGAAGTAGTGCGATTGGTCGGTAGTTATTTGGCAAGGCCTTCTTGCCTTTTTTAGGTATCGGCTGAACTTTGGCACATTTCCAGTAGAAACGAAATATTCCCTTTTTTGTAGGATAGGTTGAAAAGTCTACAAAAAACTGGCGTTAGTTCCCTCGCACAGTTTTTGAGAACTATGACAGGTATTCCGTCAGCGCCAGAAGCCTTTTTGGTGTCTAGCTTCATCAAAATACGTTTTATGATACGCTGTCTGAAGACAACATCGGGCATCCTTGACTGCACTATGAGAATAGTAGGTGGTGTTTTTCCTTGGAAATCGACAGTAGAATGTGAAGTTCAGCCAACAAGTTCGCTTTCTCAACAGATGTCATTGCAATAGAATTATCTGGCCGTGTGAGTGGTGGTATGGTGGATTTAGTGAAATTCTGACTAACTGCCTTAGCGACTGACCAAAAGGACCTAGAATTGTTGGGACAAGCGAGAAGTTTGTTTCTAATCCGTTGATTGTGTGCCTCCTTGGTTTCGTCGATAATTTTTTTGCATCTGTTCCTGGCACGAACAAAGGTGTTAAGATTTTCATGCCATTGTCGGTATGCACGATGTTTAGAAGCAACAGCTTCTTTGCATTTTCGGTAGTTGGAAGGGCATTTCTTCAAAAAAGGGATGTAATCCTCCATACCAGCCAAAATAACATCGGAAACCTCCCTGGCCCAGTCAGATGGGTCGTCGGATCGAAAACAAACGTCCAACCAAGAGAAAGTTCGAAAATATTCCATGAGATCTTCCCATTTAGCAGATTTGTAGTGCCAAATCTTGCGCGGTTTAGGCGCCTCTCTGTCACTGATTGGTAGAATACTCGATGTTGAAAGTAGTTTATGGTCGGAAGAACCTAACGGCGGATTTACGCTGACCGTGTAAATCTCCGGATTGGTTGTTGAAAACAGATCAAGAAGACTGGCGAACTCCCTGTCTCGATCAGGGATCCGTGTTGGTTCGTCAATAAGCTGAATTAAGCCACAACTGATTGAAAATGATTCGGCTTCATGACCTTGTTCGTCGATAGTATTTGAATATTTAAGCCGATTTTTTGTTGAATGACTAGAATCGCATCTACCAAAAACGAATTATCGCGGACACGTTCTTACTTGACAGACTGTATATAATATTCCACTAAAACAAAGAAATATACATAGCTAGAACACACTTCCATTATGCCAATTTAAGTGGTAACTAAAAGCTTTCGTTCATAGATGGCGTCACTAACTTAGCCCATCAAAGTGTGTAATTTAAGTTAGTCTTAATAGAGCCAACTCTTTTTTAAGCACGCTTAACACAAGAAGATCAAATAATGTATTTTTTATTACGGTTGAGTACATTCCTAGAAAAAGACTTACGAACTATATATAATATCAAATTACTAAAGAGATTTTTTTATCAATGAGGCATTAATAGAGTTGTAATAAGAATAAATGAAAAATATGCGTATTTTATTATTATTGTATTATTGTAAATTGAAGTATAAAAATAGGTTTCAAATTTATTAATCATGTTTAAGGTAGTGTGATCAAAGATCTTTAAATTCCAACTGTGGATAGAATTTTAATTACAGCGTTTAAAAAAATCATAAAGGTAAGATTAATTTGGGCCAGTAGTTGCAAGTCAACGATCCAGATGTTGTTCATATGACCGTCTGTTCATTGTAATTTTTACCACCTATTTTGGTGTACTAAATGCTGGTTTACGATCTTTTATGGTTTTATAGCTACGAATCTTGCTAATTGTAACTCCGATTGTCCCAAGTCTCACAGTAGTTCAACCCTACTGTTTTTAAAGGATAGTTCTAACAGGTCACGTTAATACACCATCGTGATCTGAGATTGGCCTGAAATGCAACTAAAGTCTTTAAACCAGTTTGATTGCTGAAAGAATATTTATTTCTGGATGCGATAATCCCGTCTAATATTCTCTTGAATAGATGCTTCTATTGCTTGAATTTTTATCAGGAATATTGTTATACTTGTCTCTAGTGGAATGTTAAAACTCCATTTAGGCTTTTGGGCATATATGTCAGCGCCTGCCTTTCTCGAAGTTTTTGATTGATTGTAACAGACGAAACCCTTCATCAGAGCCTTTATCATCATTCATAGATTTGGATCGCACCCAATTCTAAATAGTTTTACAAAATTATATCACGTTGTCGGATTGCATATCCAAAAGTTTGTTGTTTCCATTTGTCCTCATTCGGTTGGCGCTATTGATAGACTCACTTCTTGTGTATGTCTAGGGGTATTAGTTCTAGAATTATTTCCATAACTATTGTGGGGATGCTATCTATAGCCCTGGGTGAAATATAAGCAGGCCAATCTCTGCAGCCAATTTAGCACCGTTGTTATTGTACTCTGCTCTGTTTTTGTCCACCATATGGCAGTGCCGTATATATATATATATATATATATATATATATATATATATATATATATATATATATATATAGTCTGTCAAGTAAAAACTTGACCGCCCGTATTCTTGAAAAAATGTGCGTTGTGTGATTAATCATTTTTAAGGTAGTGTGATCAAAGATCTTTAAATTCCAACTGTGGATAGAATTTTAATCGGAGCGTCTGAAAAAATCATAAAGGTAAGATTAATTTGAAACAATTTTAAATAAACTTAACTACTTACTACTATTTATTTTTACCATATCTGTTGTAATTCTCTATCAACTATTAAGCTATTATATTAGTTTTTATTACTCATAACCTACAAAATCTTCAAAAGTTTTCTGCCCTAATCAGTACTACTTTTTAATTATTTTATTATAATAGATTGGTCACTTGCAACAAGCTAGTCGCGTATGGTTGCTACGTAGGACACCTCAATGTAAATGGATTGTTTTGATTTTGTCGCTCTAGATGGTACTTCATGATTGTAACATGGTGCCGCCGTATAATGAAAGAAGTGTTTACCTCGATTTAATAATATCACTTCTCTCAGCTGCTAACAATAATCTATTAACGTAGCATGTTTTTTTAGTGAGTCGTTGAGTAAGTAAAGAACGTTATCAGTTTTTTTAACACTGCCATGCACTGAGACATGGCAGTGTTAAGCTGTTATGGTATGACATTATGTAGGACGCTGACGTACAACCGGCTTTAGGTGTATATTCAATAATAAGAAAACTTGTAATTTTAAAGTATGTATTTGTATATAAAAAAAAACCTTTTTAATTATTATATCTAAAAATATTTAAGAGTTAGTTACTAGGATTTCCATATTTTCTAACTAAAGCATTCCAGACATCAGGATATTTAGTCTGGACAAATCTTGCTATTCTCTTGGCATTGGCAAGCTGCTTTTGGTCACACTGTTGACAGTTTTTACCAATTATTTCCGGTAGGGCATCTAAAAATAGAAACAAAATGCTAACATATCAGTGGCACATGAAAATTACGAAATATTCATACGATAAGAAGTATTAGATGTAGCAGATGGTACAACAAATAAGTAATCTACATTTTAAGCTAAAATATAGACCCCCTGAAGTAGGAACGCATTATCGATTTGATTATTGATATCTAAGGAATATATCGATGCTTCGATCTCCCTTTACTTTTTACTTTTACTTCTAACGGAGTAGTAAGTTCACAGAATAGTCGATGGTGGGCCCAAGAAAATCCAAACTTCATAATTGAGTGTCCTTACCAATACTCGTTTAAAACTAACGTTTGGTGAGGCATTGTTGACCAAATAATAGGGCCATATTTTTTAGACATAATTTAAACTTACAACGATATTTAGATTTTTTAAATACCGAAATTTTAGAAGTTCTGGATAATATGGCTGTGGATCTAAGATATGCTCTATGGTATCAATTAGATGGTGCACCAGTACACAATACTTTAAATGAATTATTTCATGGCAGGGTCATTGGGCGAGATCAGGATAATTGTTGGCCACCTCGATAGCCCGATATCACCCCATTGGATTTCTATTTATGGGGTTATCTCAAACAAAAAGTATACAAGTTTAAACCACTTAGAGATATCTATCATCTAGATACTATAATTAGGCAGTGTGTTCAGGAGATACCTCCCGAGTTTGTGAAAAATTCCGTCAAAGAAATTTCTAGAAGAACCATTCGTTGCATTGAACAAAACGGTGGACACACCGAAATATAGAATATTGCAATATGCGTGTATTTGATACAAAGTATTTATTAAGTAGGTTAAAATAACCAATTGTTAATTTAGCGTTTATAGAAAGAAACATTACATTGTTGAAACTTTAAATACATTACTAAAAAGATCAAAATGTAAGATTTGTGTTAATTTACAAACGTTCAAATGTGTTCACTATCAAACTACGTAAGCGAGAAATATTTTTCTATTTAAAAACAAAAGTTAATCGAACTTTGTATTAAATATGATTCATCATAATGTGTGAATTTTAATATTCTATAAAAAAATTATGGACACGACTTCATTTTGTTCTTAAATAGATTATAGGTGCCTAGTTGTTGACAAATTAAATGATTTAAATAAGGTTGCAATAAATCAAGATGAAAAACAATTGCCGAAATGTCACAAAACTGCCAAAAATTCAAAATTGTAATAGGCCGTTGAAATTTGACAAACAGATCTAGAATCATAAAATAAACCATTTTGTCTTTCAACTTTTTTTAAAATTTGGCCAAATTATACGTTTTTTTCAAAAATTTTTACGAAAATGTCATTTTTGACAGGTGACGTCATACGTAAAAAAAATGACTTACTATACTTTATTTCGATATTATTTGAAGCACAAATGAATCCAATAACGAAATCTGGGCTAAAGTGATTATTTAAAAAAAATCCCATATGATGTGGACTTAAATTGTCACACTGTATGTTATATCTTAGATTATTGTATACAAATAAATCATTAAAAATTGATGAAAGAGAGAGACGTTGGCCAATAATGAAATTAAAAACATTCAAAAATTTTAGAAAATTGTATTTTATGACAGAAACCAAGAGAATATATTTTTGTGATTTATAAATTTTCATCTTGATCCCGGAAACACTACTAGAAAACTTAACTGGGCCTAACGGACGGACACATGGATTGCACTTAAACTTCTACAACGCTGTTACAAAACCTATAGTTTTCAGATTTTATTTTGGATTTTTTTAATGAAAATATGAAGGTATAGGATAAGCATCCTCCCATATAAATGATTTTTTTCGAAGCGTAAAACACATAGTTCAATTATACATTTTCACATGTTCTCATTGCAAAACATAAGCATAAACAAATTATTTTATCCAGTAGGTATTCCAGAGTCCGCTAAAAAAATCCACAGTAAGCCGTTCCATTCCATTTCTATGTACGCTTCAAAGATTGCTCGTCTGGAGAGGCACAAAGAAACTATTGGTAGGGCCGCAAAGAGAAAATCCTAGTCCTAGCGGTTCACCCCCAGGGTGCACCATATGAAATCTGATTTTTGCCTATATACTTTCTTAAAATAGACCTTCAGGAATTTACTACTCTGAATAAATGCATGTCTGGTACAAATCCGCCATTTTCTCCCTAAATCACTTCAAATAGCAACTATAAGCTGTGGCGTAGCCTAGGAGGCACTCCCTTAGAAATAGGACTTTTTTATTATGGAAAGTTTTAAAGTTCTAGTGTATTTAAACATTCTTTTTTGTAAAAAGCTCCACTCCCCTGTCATCAATTTTTAAATTAGGTTTAAATTTTTAATGTTTCACCGTATAAAAGTGTTCTTTTTTATTGGAAACCTCCCCCCGCGGTAGTTGATTTTTAAATATTGTGTAAGTTTTTAAAATTCCACTGTAGTAAAGGGCTTTTTTTTAAGAACAATTTCTCTCTGCGAGCAGTTTAGCCGCTAGGGGTCCTTTTTTTTGTTTTTACCTTTGGTATCCATACGCCCCCCTCCACTCCTTGAATCTGTCTACGTCGCTTTTAAAAAAGGATTTGAGGTCAATGAAATTATATATAATAAATATATAATATATAATAAATATATAATATATAATAAATATATAATATATAATAAATATATAATATATAATAAATATATATATATATAATAAATATATAATATATAATAAATAAATATTAGCCATGCAGCTGTCAGGTGATTAACCTCGAACTATTTTTCACATTGGTACAAAATTACAGTAAATTGATTTACTTTCACACAGCCACAATACAATTTAGATTTAATTAATGTTACGGTTTGATTATCGTGGTATTATACCTTGCTGTTATTAACATTGCTAATTTTGTTTTATTTAGATTTTGTCGTAGTTATGCTAAACTACAATATTACAAAACAAGGAAAAATCCCTAAAGAATCAAATGACAGTATTTTAAATAAACTAAAGGGGGTTTTGGTCGAATGAGAATTCACTTTTCTTTACCTCATTTTTTAAACGTAAATAGTTACATACTATATTAACGGTTTTAAACTATATATATATATATATATATATATATATATATATATATATATATATATATATATATATATGTATAGTTTAAAAGCGTTAATATAGTATGTAACTATTTACGGTTAAAATATATATATATATATATATATATATATATATATATATATATATATATATATATATATATTTATATATATATATATATATATATATATATATATATATATATATATATATCTATATATACATATAATTTGATTCTTGTACAGTAAGATATTATAGGGTGTAAAGCTTTTTAGTTTGAAATAATATTCCTAGCTTTTGCTCTACTTGCTATGCATGGAACATGTTCATGTCAAGATTATTTGCTTCCAAGTTATTGACCAGCTGATATTCGAGCAGTCAAAGTAAATGAAGAGATAAGCGTAGTGTCATCTGCAAAGCTGTAGATTAGATTCTTGATTCTTTCTAGCAGATCGTTAGTGTAAAGGAAAAAGATAGTATTAGACCTTAGCCTTGGGGCACACCAGGGTTGATAGTGAAGGTGTTAGAAAAAGAGTCGTCAACTGCCACTCGTGATGAACGCTCGCTGAGGAAAGACAAGAGCCATAAACAAAACTGTTCAGACATATCATAAGATAGTAGCTTATTATTATATTTTTATTATGAGTCTAGCACACGCGCTGCAGGGAAGTCCCTAAAGCGCTACAGGAGCGACACGTGTGCGGAGAAAGCGATTCACGTTGTTCCTGAATCGCTGTAAATTGTACTCGGTGGGAAACACAGTCCTGGGCAAAATATTCCAAAGCGATAATGTTCTCCATATAAAAGACTACTTGAAAAGTGTTGTACAAGGAGTAACAAGCTGAACCTCATACGGATGTGAAGTATTAGCGCGACGTGTACTTCTAACATGCACAGCTCTGGGAGGAGAGCCCCAAACATGGGAGCAATATTATATAGTTGGTCGAATTTGAGCTTTGTAAAGAATTAACAGTTGTTGAGGAGTGTAAAGCTTTCTGGTTCGAAATAATATTCCCAACTTTTGAGAAGCTCTCCTTGCTATGCCTGCAACATGTTCATGCCAGGACATATTTGTTCCCAAATTAACGCCCAACAAATTGAGTGACGATGTTAGAGGAATGGAGTGCCCCGACATAACTATGTCGGGTTCAGCAATGTTAACTTTTTTAGAGAAAACGGCCGCCTGGGTTTTTGTAGCGTTAAATTCCACTTGGTTACTGTCACCCCAAGATAGAATTTCTTTTAGGTCTTTGTTAAGTTGAATGACTTCCTGTTCTCTGCGGATATTCGTCTGAGTAGCCGATGTCCGAGCGTTCAAAGTGAATGAAGAGATAAGCTTACTGTCATCTGCAAAGCAGTGCAATTGGTCGGTAGTTATTTGGAAGGGTCTTCTTGCCTTTTTTAGGTATCGGCTTCTAGCAGGAAGGAAATATTCCCTTTCTGTAGGATAGGCTAAAAAGTCTACAGACAACTGGTGTTAGTTTCCTCGCACAGTTTTTGAGAACTATGGCAGGTATTCCGTCAGCGCCAGAAGCTTTTTTGGGGTCTAGCTTCATTAAAATACGTTTTATGATACGCTGTCTGAAGACAATATCGGGCATCCTTGACTGCACTATGGGAATAGTAAGTGGTGTTTTTCCTTCCAATAATCTCTCGTGTGAAACACGGTCAAATACCTTAGATATATCAAGTGCAACCGCTTGAGATTCTCCAATTTATTCAATTGTGTTTTTCCAAACATGTCTGACATAAGTTTGAAGATCTCCTGTTGGTCTTTGTTTACGATAGCATTTTTTATAATAGTCGCTATTATTGAATTTAGTTGCGAACAGGATAGGTTGAAAAGTCTACAGAAAATTGTGTTAGTTTGCTCACGCATTTTACGAGTTCTGTGGCAGATATTCCATCAACACCAGAAGCTTTTTAGGTGTGTAGTTTCAATAAAATACATATTATGACAAGGTGTCTGAAGGCAATATCGGGAATCCCTGACTGCACATTGGGAATAGTGGGTGGTGTTTTTCCCTGGAAACCGACAGTAGAATGTGAAGCAAAGGGTTCAGCTAAAAAGTTGGCTTTCTCAATAGGTCTTGTTGAAATGATATTATCTGGCCGTGAGAGTGGTGGTATAGTGAATTTCGATTAGATTAGCGATCAACCAAAAGGACCTTATTGGGGCAGGTAAGAAGTTTGTTTTTAATCCCTTGATTAAAATTTAACTGAAAGATTATATGTTACCTTTAAATGTATGGGGAACAATTGCAGTAAAATATAGAAAAAGTATGGAAAGAACTATTAAAAAACGTTAACCCTTACGGCTTTGACTACCCATAAATCTTTTACAAATCTGGCTTAAATTATATTCCTAGAACGAAAATATTCGGTATCTGCCAAAAATTCCTTTTAAAAGTGGTACTGGAATTTATAATTTTTTCAGAATTTCTTGACAGTTTTATTCTATAAGGTAAAATTGTAGTTAACAACTCTACATCAACTTTATTAAGTTTCGTCTACTAACTGAAAATAAAAGGATAAATACTACATTATACGAAAAAGCAAAAATAAGAACGGTTTCCTGAAGATTGCTGACCTCTGTTTTCACACCATAAACTAAGACAAATAAGTTTGTAAAAACCCACTAAATGTAGACCCACAGGTGTTTATATTTGTAAAAAACTGAATATAAATTATGATTTAGTTTGAAATAATTGGGTAAATAGTCCTTTTTGTAATTAAGGGGTTACATACACCTCAAATTTTTAAAAAATTTTTTTTTTACGGATTTTTATTCTCTGTACTTCTAAGAATTAATTAAAAAAACAATTTAAGAAAATGCCATTCCATTACAAAGTTATAGCATTAAATGTCGCCTGGCGTCGGATTGGGGGACTACTACCTGTTTTCAGACACTGTCTGCAATATTACTCAGTCAATTTTTATTTTTAACTTTTTTTTATCTAAATAGTTACTTTCTCTACAAATTTTTCTAATAGATAATTTTTTATAAGTAATTAAACATAATTTTTTTTGTTCGAAAATTGCATATTAAAGTTTGAAATAACGTAATTTTTTTTATTTTTGAAAAAAACTCTTCGACAATTTTTAACTATTACATTATTTTACAAGATTAATTTTCATTTTTGCAGATTGGATTATGTTTGTGAAGTTATCCTGCTGATAAGGAGGCCCCATAGTTTTCATCAGTTGTCCATTTAACCCGATAAGAAATAATGTTAAAATTAACACATTTTTTAAAAAAAAATTTCTTATAATATAAAGTACAATAAAAATATATAATCGCTATTCTTTTGTATTATTCACTTAATAACCTTTAGAATATTCCTTTTTTCTTTTAATATACATACTTCTTGCAGCTCCCAAGTGTATGTAACCCCTTAAAAAAGATTATTTATTTTGATGACTTAGTATAATGTTTAATAATAAAATGGACACCTTTAACATAGAAAATATTTTGCAAATTTTCATTTGTTGTTTGATGTGTACGTAACTAAAACCTTTCATAGATAGTTTTTTTAAATATCAAAATTAAGAGACCAAAAAACAGTAAATGGCATCAGCCCCTGGTTAGTTTTTTTTTTTAGCTACCTAAGAATTATTTAAGACTTTTTATTTTACAATTCATAAAATTCATAAAAATCGAAAGAAAACATCTAAAATGTTATAAAAATAAATATACCTTTAATTTGTTTTCCCAAATTGTCACATGGTGCTTTATCCAAAGCACACATTAACTGTCTTTCAACATAAACATTTCCGTTAAGCCCTTGACCCGATATTATTCCAAAAAGAGCAGAAACTATGCAAAAAAATAATAAATTGTTTGTTGAGCGGGCCATATTTAATTTAAGGTTCTTCTTTGGGCATTGATAAATTTTAAACTGACTGAGAGTGTGGCATTCCGACAAAACGCTCTCATTCAACAGGTAAGAAATATGCACCTTTCACACCACTAGGCTGAATAGGTAGTTATAGTCCAGGAGATTTTGTAAGGCAGAATAAGTTATAAATTAATATTATGACCAATTTTACTGCGATATGTTTTTTTTTCAGTTACTGGACTGTTACAATGGAGAACTGTAGGAAAAGAGTCCGGCCAATACCGTCCAAATTTAAAATTTGTCTCAACTTTTTAGTTGGTTCATTGTTTAACCAGTCGTGGCGCAGTTGTGGCAGTGATAATAAGATGGCACGGGATATTTTGTTTTCTATTCAATTTTTATTTCTTTATTTAATGTTGAATTGCAGCAATTTTTCTAATCTCATACTATTGTCAAAAATAGTAATGTGACAGCAATCTAATTAGTAAAAAAACCTTTTTTAAAGGACAAAAACCTTTTTTTGTTGAAAAATGTATACTATATGTAGTTTCTTACAAGATTCTATTGATTTGTTACTCAGTAATGAAAAAAAAAGGGTCAAGTGCAAGTTGAACTTGCGCAATTATTGTTCCGTACAGTGATTGCCTTACCTAGGTTAATTTAATTAGCAATAAAATTACTTAATTACTTTGTTAACTGACACTAAATATATTTTTGTAAAGATTTACAAATGCGTTATCTCGATTTTGTAGTACAACTACATTTTCAAATGCTGAACTAAGAATAAAACAGATTTTTGGTATTTATGTTTATATAATGAACAGATGTGGGTATATTAGGTACTATAAAAGTTGGTAAAGGAAGGAATTTGCTACGTCTAATTGACTATTCAGTAAATTTATATTATGGTTTTTTGAATGTCTGTAAATTTTTATAGATTCTAAGAAATTAAGTTTTGACCCTTTAGGTGCTGTATGGAGTATTTGTAAACAATTAATATTGGGAAATGGATGGCCTGTTTCTAAAAAATGTTTAGCAAAGTGTGATATTTCATTTTTTTTTTTTCACTTTTTCACAAAATGCAACCTCGATCTATAGTGAAATCAGAACCGGTACCTACATTGAAACTAGCAATGTCTAGGGGGTGAAATTATTCACACAAGGAACCCTCAATTTAAAAAAATTCTAGCGTATTTCGTATATTCATTGGTGCGGGAGGGGCAAATGCGTACCTTTTAGATAGGAGTAGGGGGTGGTTTGCCTTGGAACTCTAAAAACTTATACCTCTAATAACACAGTACACCTAAAAGCGGTGTCTGAGGAGAAAATTTTCACAAAAAGTACGATTTCATACAATGGAATTTTAAAAATCTAATTGCAAAGAATTCTTTTATACGGTTGAACTTAAAAGCCAATTTAAAAATTGATGATCGAGTGCAGATTTTTCACTAAACAGTTTGATACTATAAAATTTTAAAAGCATTCCCTAACAGCTCTGTTTCTGATAGGGCGAGGAGCTATTTTCTATATATCTCCTAGTAGTCTATCTTTGGCACTAGTAGAAATGATACCAAGAAATAAAAAGAGCTTGAGTAGAAAACGCCAGGTTAAAACATTTTACTGTGAAGACAGTAAAAATGTCTTGTTATCTTATTAAATGCTATATATCTGGTTAACTCTACTTTAGGTGGGTGATGTACGTTTCAATGACTTAATAATAATAATTTGCTTTCTTAAAAAAAATAAATTGTTGAGTCCTGCTAGGCCCTATTTGTTTGGATTTTGAAAACTATTTATAATAATCAAAATTTGACTTAATATATAAAATGATGAATGCGGCTTCAGATTCCTAATCCTGGATGACGTTTTGTTTTATATTTTAGAAGATGTATAGTGATTAAGAATATATATTTTAGAAGATGTATAGTGATTAAGAACTGTAAAAGTATTTAAGCTCTAGCCCCCTTTAATAGCCACCACTATCTCCTAGTCTATATGATAAATTATGTGCCAAAACTGTAATGAAAAATTTCAGGTCGCACAAATAAGCTATTGTTTTTTTTTTTATATTATTTTCATTATGCAATGGTTTTTCTACAATTTTATTGTGTGTAACAATTAAAATAAAATCTGTCACGCCAAAAGATGTTAATGAGTTTCAACTCTTTCGTAACAATATTCTGTATCCTGTCCTATAGCTTGTGCAGAAACTAGAAGCAAACATAATAAACAATATTTTATGAAGCTGATAATAATTATGCTCACCGAGTGAATAATCGTTGTCAATAAAGATGAAAATAACATCAAGTATGTCTCCATACCATATAATCCGAAATATAGCAAGGGACTCAATAAGGTATTTAATAAGGTAGGCCTCACCTTAGTCTATAAGTCATCAGACAATCTGAGGAATATCTTAGGAAATCCCAAAGATAAGATTCCTAATTGTGAGAAAAGTGGAATTTATGAAATTAGTTGTAATGATTGTGACAAAAAGTATGTTGAGCAAACTAAAAGGTCAATTAAAACAAGATTTAAAGAACACTTAGCACACTTAAAATACAATAGAACAGAAAAGTCTAGCATTGCCGAACATGCCCTTGAAGCTGATCATACTGTAACATTAGATAATCTAAGATTGATAAAAAACGTATCTGATAGGAGATTGTTAAACGCATACGAAAGTATGGAAATCATAAAATGTAAAAGTAGTTTAAATAAAGACAGGGCCTATTCCTTATAGTCCCCTCTACTGGTTACTTGACCGGAACTGATGGCCTTGCCTATGTCATTAGTTCCGCTTGAGTAATTCAAGGGTTAGGCTAAGCATAAATAGGGTAGATTTGTAGTTTAGCTTTAGTCAATCATCGCTCCTGATGAAGCTAACATGGTTAGCGAAACGCGCGTCGAGTGCAAAAATAAAGTGTTTGGTGTAGTGGTGATATATACTGAGTAGTATCATTGTGCCAAAGATTCCACATTCCCGACTTAATAATGATGAATTGTGAAAAATTATTGAGACTAATGAGTCTTTAACGAGAGATGGATAATTCATTGATACTATGAAGTCAGCATATTAGTTTTAGTTTTATTATTTTAATAGTTTAGCAGTATACACATTCTATTATTACACCTTATGTTTGCAATCATGGTTGTTATAAAGCGGTTACATAGAGAGTGATGGTGGTAGTTTTGTCATCCTTGTGTTAACTTCATTTTGTTGTGGTAGTTTTTCCATTCTTGAGTCAAGTTTAAAAAATAAAATAAAGTATTCTAATGTGTATTGAAAATATCTATCAAAATGTTACTTTCCACGTAAAAATTAATGAACAACTAGAAATCGATAAAATTCGGGAAGAAAGAGGAAGTCGACACTATTTCGCCAAGACTCTTCAACTTGGCTATGAAAGATATTTTTAAAGAACTCTCGTGTGGAGGTAAGGGCATAGATATTGATGGAACTTACTTGAACCATCTGCATTTTGCAGATGACATAGTTTTAATCTCCTTGGACATCAAGGAAGTAGAACAGATGCTAATAGAATTAAACTCAGAATCACGGAAAGTTGGTTTTAGGATAAATTTTATTAAGACAAGGGTAATGAGCAAGGATAGTCCCCAGATCAAGATATATGGTAACAACATAGAAAACGTAAACAAATTTACATACCTGGGACATAACACAAATTACAATCGGAAAAGAGAATCAATCATTAGAAATTTACTGCAGAATTGGACTATGTTTGGCTACTTTCGGGAGATTAAACTATATACTAAAGGATGAAGAAAGTCCCATAAATCTAAAAAAACAAGGGTATGATTCTTGAATTATGTCTATGGTCACCTACGGACTCGAAACTATGGTTCTGGCACAGAAAAGTGCAAATATGTTGAGAATAATGCAAAGAGCCATGGAAAGAACAATGGAGATAAGACGAAGGACGGGTACAAAAGATGTTATCGAATTACAAAATTGAAATGGAATTGGGCAGGACATTTTGCAACGAAAATGGTAATAAATGGACATCAAGAATAACCTTTTGACGGCCTGGAGTAAATAATATGAGGACGAGGAAGACCGCCAACGAGATGGGTAGACGACGTGCGCAGAATAGGTGGAAAATATTCGTGTCGGAGGGTTCAGAATAGGGACGAATGGAGGAGCTTAGGAGAGACCTATGTCCAGGAGTGGACGAGAAGTGGCCGATGACGATGATGATGTTGGATGCTTATTATGTGGTATAAGTTAATCCTCTATTGTTTTCGATGATATGCAATAATCCAATAATAATATCAATCGCCATATTTCAATTTCCATTCGGGTAATATCGCCCATACAACTTTAACTATTAAAGTTATTCACTTGGAGAAATTTCTAGACATTATAAGAATATTAAAAAATAACTTCTACTCTGATAATTCCAGACTTATAACAATAGTCCTTTTCTCCCTATTTTAAGAATTATTGAATCCATTTTAAAAACGAAAGTAACTACCCACCTGGAAACGCGGAATATATTTTACACTCACCAATGTAGTTTGGAAGCAAATAAGGCCATAGATCTTGCTTTGAAGAACCTTCAATCCAGTATTGCTGATAGTCAATAGAGGTGTCTTCACCTGTGGCATAATCATAAAATATTCACTGTATAGACTTAAATACTATAACTTGCTTCACTCTACTCCTCACATTATCAAATCTATTGAAACCAGATGTTACGAGCACATTCCCAAGTTGGAAAGCAATTCAATTCTTTACGTATTTCCACTGGTGCAATTTTGAACTCTGTCCTACGTCCAGCTTTCCTTGTTATATACATAAATGATTTTACGTCGTACAAATCTAACCTTACTTGCGGTCAATGCCATATTTTTCTCATCATGCCCATTTATAGAAAATTCACACATTTAGACTTTTTCGGTCAAGGTAAAGTGGAGTTTACCCAAAATATCCTTGTTTTAACTAACAGTAAAGCAGTATATAAGGTCTTGCTCAACAATCCTGGGAGGACATTGAAAGGGGTGAACGCATCATAATTCTTTAAAGGTATATTTGGCTTCTAAGTTGAACCAGAACCATCACCGGACCATCCGACGGCTAAAATCTCCCAAAATATCAGACATCTTTGTCATCTAGTTATTACTTTAGAGTATGATGGACTAATTGCATCCCATACATCATACAGCAAAAATTTTTAGGTTGAAGTGAAAACCCCAAAATTTATTGACGTTCATATCGTAACATTACATACTACATATTAATGTAGAAATTAAACTGCTCTGCTTTTTAATGTTTCAATATTTTATTCGTGAATAACTAGACATATGTTTCACCTTGTTAGGACTTTTTCAAGAGTAAATACAATAAAAGCATTATATTGACAAATTAAAAAGCAAATTAGTATAGTTTCTACTTTTAAATATTCCACACAATGATTCACAAGGCACAAACTGCTAAATCAGTTCAAGTTATTGCATACTCCACAACAACTGTTACTTCTTTACAAAGCTCAAATTCGACCAACTCTGGAATACTGCTCTCATGTTTGGGGCTCCGCTCCCAAACATACACTGCATTTGTTAGATTCTGTTCAGAGAAGAGCTATTCGTCTGACTGGAGACCCGGAACTGACCGGCGGCCTTGATTCGCTGGAACATCGAATAACGGTTGACGACTTCAGTCTGTTCTACAAGTATTTTCATGGAAAGTGCCCGAAGGATGTAGCCCGCTTAATTCCTCCCAAAGCGGTGCATGTTAGAAATACACGTCGCGCTGGTGCTTCACATCCGTATGAGGTTCAGCTTGTTACTCCGCGTATAACGCTTTTCAAGCAGTCTTTTATATGGAGAACATCATCCCTTTGGAATAATCTGCCAACGCTGTGTTTCCCACCGAGTACAACTTACAGCGATTCAAGAACAACGTGAATCGCTTTTTCCGCACACGTGCCGCTTCTGGAGCGCTTTAGGGACTTCCCTGCAGCACGTGTGCTAGACCCATAAAAAAAAAACTACTCTGTCAATCCATAAATTTTTTACTTTGTGCTTATTATATGAACTTCACGTCAACTAAAATATTACGTTACCATATTACATGTCAATAGTACTACTACTTATGCCATTTTCTTCAATAACTCTTTTATATGGAAAACTTCATCTCTTTGGTACGAACTTTCCAGGATTGTGTTATGAACTGAGTAGAGTGATTTCAGACCAACATATATAGATTTAGGGATTTCTCCGCAAAGCTTAGACTATGTCCAAAAAAAATAAAGATTTAATTTTTACAGATTAAACTCAAGCAAAGTTAGCCAGCAACTACGTTAGTCTCAAGTTCTGTAATAAATGACCTACATTAATGCACAATTTTCGAAAGAATCGATTTTTATTCAGCTAGCATTTTACAGTGTTGACTAATATCTTAACGGTAATATGGAAATCTCATAGTAACCTGCTTGCTCTTGTTGTTTTCTGTGGGTGCCCGCATTTCATGTAGCGTCTGTATATTGGCTATGTAGTAGATTGTGATATTTGCCTTAATTATATATCTTTTCCTTCTTATAGTGCCATCTCCATTGCTGAAGTTGAGCTGGCGAATTCTTCTCTATCCTGGGCAACTCTTATTATGAGTGTCCAGGCCTGTCCAGTCTAGTATATTCTTCAGCCAGGAACATTGTAGGATTCCTGGACCTCTCCTCCTTTTAATTTTGCCTTCCATCAACAATCGGAGAAGCAAGTATCTTGGACTCCTATAGATATGTGCCAAGTACGAGTTTTCTGTCTTTTAATAAATGACAGCAATTCTCTCTACCTATTCGCTAAAGGGCATCTTCATTCCTGACATGTTCTGTCCAGGAGATCTGCAATATTCTGCGCATGACAAACATTTCGAATAACCCCAAACGATTCATTGAGCGTATTCCCAAGGTCCATGCCTCAACGCCATACTAAAGCACTGGATATATATAGACCTTTACAAAACGGTAATGAGTATCCAAAGAAAGAGTGAAATCTGTGAGGAGGTATCTCATTTTGAGAAAAGCAGTTATGACCATTTTAATGCGAACTCGTATTTTAACTTCAGGATTCAGATCGTTGATTGTTGTTGTTGTTGTTCTATTAGTTGATCGTAAACGTGAATATTTGTATGCAATCCAGCTGTTCTTGAGATGATCATTACTTTTGTTTTATTAACGTTCACTTTCATTCCCAAAGCGTCGCCTTCCTTAGATATGTTTGCTATAATAACGGTATCATCAGTTTACCTGGTTGTTGATGATTTTGGCATTAACTTTGATACCATCCGAAGCGTTCTCTAAAACGTTCTGGAATATTTTCTCTCAAAACAAATTAAAAAGGAGCGGAGAGAGAACACATCCCTGACGAACACCTCTTTTTATTCTGATTCTCTGCTATTTTCTAGTATGGTCGCTATCGGATTCCAATATAAATGAGTAATAAATCTGGTGTCATTTTCATCAAGACCCGTATTCTGAAGCATCCGAATCAATTCTGGATGTTTAACTCTATCAAAGGCTTTTTCGTAATCGATAAAACATAGGTATACGTCTTTCCTCTGATCTCTACATTTTTGCAGACCAAAAAGTGCTTTTCTAGTTCCAAATCCCTGCCTATATCCGAATTCGCTACATCATGTTCACATTTATTTTGTATTCTTTTTGTATATAACTATTGATAATGTATACGTATTGTATTCTTGCAGTATTTTTTATAACACAATAACTTCATTGTACTTTATTACAATTGGAGACTCTCCTGACGATTGTGTAACAAAATGAGTAAAGGTATTGTGGTCACATTTCCGGCAATGTATGATGACTTTTCTTGCTTTTTTAAATATGTTAATAGTTCCAGTTCTCGCAATCTTTAGAGGATCCATTTAGAAAAACGATTCCACGATATCCCTACTCTACATTTCTAACCTCTTGAGACCATACTTTCGGCTGCATTGTATTTAGGGTGTATATAGGGTGCCGTGGAGAAACTGTAAAAGTTACCCTCACCCTAAATATCTTCATCAATTTATTTTTCGATGTTTCCATTAATAGGGATTACTCAATTTAGGACTTCAAAATACTAAGATAAAGTAGTAGACAAAAATGTGGTAGAACAATACAACAATATTTTTGGATTTAACTTGATGAGAGTAAAGTTAAGTTTTTAAGAAAGACAAATAACACATGTTACAAAAAAAAATAGCGTACTGCATAAATATCTCAGATAACGTCAAAGAAGGTATTGATT
Organism: Pachyrhynchus sulphureomaculatus; assembly: GCA_019049505.1. Taxonomy (NCBI): domain Eukaryota; kingdom Metazoa; phylum Arthropoda; class Insecta; order Coleoptera; family Curculionidae; genus Pachyrhynchus; species Pachyrhynchus sulphureomaculatus. Next base: position 196,964,519 of record CM032446.1, read on the forward strand.
ATAGTTGGACTCTTTTTGAATAATAATCATATAAGCTCTATGCCATTGTTGGGTTTACTTTCATTGTAATACACTTGCTTATATAGCGTCATCAGTAATACGTAGTAATACCGGATCTTTGTTCAGGTTAGCTTTCATATCCTCATAAGTATTTTTTTATATAATTTTCAGAAATATCTTAAAGTATTAGCTTCAATCGTTACTATTAATGATATACTACAACAGTAGTAATGTACCACTGAGGCTATGAAGGGTTTTCTAATAATAAATAAATATTATTTATTCGCTATTAGCCCCGGGTTTTTAGAATAATATTAAAAAAATTTTACACAAAGAAACTTTATACAGAGGTGAGTTGATAAGTAGGCTAAATTTTTACCAAATGACGGGAAATTTTGTTAAGTAGTATAACTGTTGGTAAGCGTAATTCTCATAACGGTTGTGTTCAAAGTTTCAAACGGATGTAAGGCAAGGTGTTGGCAGCAATCGTAAGTAATCGGTGCTACACGTTTCATAAACATGGACAAAGCCGAGTATCATGCCGTAATAAAACATTTTCATTTAAGAGTGGACTGCGGCGGCACACATGGAAACCAAATTGAAGGAAGTTCACGGAGAATCTGTACCAGCACACTTGCAGCAAATAAATGAATTTAAATTTGGCTGTAGCAGCACTGTAGATGCTACAATTTCTGGAGGCCCGATTGAGGTTTTTTTCTAAAGAAATGGTGTAAAAAATTCATGGTATTGTGATAGAAGACCATCGCATTAAACTTTGTGCTGAGATGGTAAGCATTTCATATGAACAGGTACATAATGTCCTGCATGAAGTTCTAAAAATGAGAAAGGTCAGTACGTGTTGGCGGAGGTGAAAGTGCACCGAAAAAAGCGAAAGCAGTTTTATAGGCGGGAAAAGTGATGGCGACTGTTTTTGGAACTCACAGAGAATCATTATAATTGACTATTAGAAAAAGAGTAAAACAGTGAATGGCTTTTATTACATAACCTTATTAAACCGTTGCGTAGTAAGTCGAAGCAGAAACTACTAAGATTAGCGGGCAAGAAAGTGCTGCTTTATCAGGACAAAGCGCCTGCTCACACATAGGCCATTGCAATGGCAAAAGTTCACGGGCTGGGCTTCGAAATAGTTTCTCATCAACCCTATTTCCCAGCTGGCCCTAAGTGTCTTCTTGTTTTCTAACCTCAAAAACTAACTTGAGGGGATCAAATGTTCATCAAATGAAGAGGTTACCTGTGTTCTAAACGAGTATTATGCATAATTTTTTGAGGTAGTAAAAAAATTTGAATTTCGCTATACCAAATGTATTGAACTCAATGGAGATTACTTTGAAAAATAAATTTTTATTTATGCCAATTCAATCCATATTGTTTGTGAGGCACAGAAGAATTTTTTTGATTAAAATGAAACAACCTAAGGAACGGTGGACTAAGTAATATACTTTAGAAAATAACCGGCCAAGTGCAAATTGGACTTGCGCAATTAGTATTCTGTATGTTGATTGCTTTTAAGATAAAAATTTTGTTACGGATGTATAAAATGATCACTGACTTCATAAAACATACCCTAAATGAGTTTTCAACAAAGTTTTTTTCCGATCTTTACCAAAAACTGAGACTTTGAGATTTTTTTTTATATATATATATATATATATATATATATATATATATATATATATATATATATATATATATATATATATATACGATATAAATTAATAAAAGTAATGCACTCGTGATAATTTTCGTTCAATTTACACCCTATGGAGAATTTTTTCAAAATTTTTTGATCAGTACTTTTCGAGATAAAGGAGGGACAGCGATTTATCGCTATTTCTTAAAAATAATACAAAGTATTATATTAAATATATTTTTGAACTCGTGTTTTCATTTTTTTCACTTCCGATTTCACCTCCCAAACTAACTCCTTAAGTCAAAATTTAACTTTCAAAACTACATGGCTCTGATGAGACCGTCAATTCCTATAGACAATAGACAATAGACAATTTATTCATCTTTTCAGCTACAAAAGTTGTATATAAGACATGTCAAAAAAGGGATGTATGATCCCATCTTAGATAATATCAAAAATAATAAATAATAAAAAAAAGAAATCTTACTATTAAACACATTAATACACAGTAAATACAAGATATAACAAAAAACATAACGTAAATATTTATAACAAATAAATTTATATCAAACAAAATACATACTGAAGATGCTTTAATTAAGTAAGGATGTTATATAGAATAACATTCACACTCCGCCCAGAAGATAACTTTCAAATTCAGTTACAGAATAAAAAGTTTTATTTAATAGTATAGTTTTTATTTGTTTTTTAAAACGTGCCATAGATTCAATCCTTTTTACATTTTCCGGCAGTAAGTTAAATAGTCTGCAATCTAAGTAATGACTAGTTTTTTTAACATATTCATGATTGTGTTTTTCAATATAAAAATTTTCTCTGTTTCGAGTCGGGTAACGATGAAAAGATCTATGTGAAATGAAGCTCTCTTGATTTTGATAGATATACATTAAGAGTTTTATATATATATATATATATATATATATATATATATATATATATATATATATATATATATATAAATACTTGTAACTGTTAGTATTTTTCTATTCTTAAAGACTTCCCTACAGGATGCGTTATATGGCGTACTAAAAATTAGTCTCATGGTTCGTTTTTGTATTACCAGCACTCTGTCCAGTTCCTGCGCACTTCCATAAACCGCCAGACCATAGGACATGGCTGGGTATGCATTAGCGTAATAGACAGTTATGAGATTCGGAACACTTAATGAGTTTTTTGAAGATTTTATCATAAAAAAACATTTATTTAGTCATGAGCAAACGTCATCTATGTGCAAACTCCATTCGAGGTTAGAATCTATTGTGATTCCTAAAAACTTTGAACTATAGCTAACAGGCAAATTCATATTATTAAATACAATATTTAGGTTTATTGGTTTGCGCATTTTTGTCTTAAATTCCATAGACACGGTTTTTGATAGATTTATTATAAGGTTATTCTATTTACACCAGTTTGAGCACTCAGTCAATATTATTTTAATTTTTTTCTCCAAAAGTTTCTCATCTTTGGCTGAGATGACTATGGTCGTATCGTCAGCGAACATAAAAACGATTCCACATGAAATGTATTCAGGTAAGTCGTTCATGAACACTGCCTTGAGGGGTCCCTAAGTCACAGTTTATCATTTGCGAAAAAATATTTCCAATTTTTATTTTAAAGTTTTTACCCTTCAAAATGAATTAAACCATTTATTTAGTGGTCCTCTAATACCTAGCTTTTCAAATTTTTTAACAACAAAGCCTGGGTCTATTGTGTCAAATGCCCTTGTTAGATCAAATAGTAGAGCTACTACTTTCTCATTTATATCAAGTTTTTTATATATATTCTTTATAAAGTCGATCGCTGCGGTCTCTGTAGAGTGCTTTTCTTTAAAACAGTGCTGGTGAGAGGTTAGAACTTTGTTATTAGCAAGAAATGGAGTTATCTTATTGTAAATAACTTTTTCGAAATCCTTTGAAAAACAGTTAAGTAAAGATATAGGCCTATAATTTTCAATTAAAAGAGGATCGCCCTTTTTAAATACAGGTAAAATGTTAGCCTCTTTCAGTCGCGAAGGGAAAATACCCTCATAAACAGACATATTTATTAAATAAACCAGGCAAGCAATTACTTTAGGCGAACATCTCTTTAACAAAGCAATAGGTACCTCATCTGGTCCCGTTGATTTTTTATTGGGTAACTTTGGCAGACCTAACATCCTGTGAAGTTACATTAGTATATTGAAAGGTATCAAAACAATTTTTTGATACAGTGCATTCCCGTGATAAACCGTTACTGAAGTGAGAATTTAATTTATTTTTTACAACAGTAGATAAATAATTACCAAAGCTATTTGCTATGTCTTCTGCATTAGTGGGAGAAACATTATCTGTGCATATTTGGTTAATGTATCTTTTGGAATCGTTTTGGTTTTTGCCATTTAAAAAATTAATTATATTCCAGGTGGTCTTTGTTTTGTTTTTTGAGTTATTTATTTCCCTGTTATAGTAGCTTTCTTTTTCTTTCTTAATTTTACTATTTATGTCTTTTTTTAGGTGTTTATATTTATTTTTTAGTTGAAAGTTCTCAGTACGTTTCTGTAACCAATGTAAATTTTTTAAGTTTTTAAGATCCTCTAGGAGTTCATTAGAAAAATTATTTTTTTTATTGTGTAGCTTATTTTCCTTAACCTCTTTATTTGGACAGCTTATTTGAAAGCACCAATTAAACGCATCCAAGAAGTGTTCAAAGTTTTTTTCCATATTGCTCTGAGTAAAGTCTATTTTAAATGAATCAAAAAGAAAATTAAATTCGTTAATTGATCCATTGTCAATCACCCTATGGTAACGGACCGTTTCCCGTTGAACTGCCTCTGGTAATATTGCTTGCTCGTCATGACAATATATAAGTTGACAAAAATGATCGGAAATTCCAGGATCAAAATTTTTGCAAGAAAAAAGTTCTGGTTTGGACGTGATGACATAATCTAGACCAGAGGTACTGGTAATATTTTTCCTATTAGTAACAATTCTAGTTAAGCAAAGATGTTAGTCTATTTGAGTCAAATATTTCCTTAAGCATTTTATAGTATTTACAGTTTCTACTACTAGGCAGATGGTCAATGTTAAGATCAGAACAGATTAAAATATTTTTATAATTATCTAAAATTCTTGTCAATAGTTCAGAAAAAATGTCTCGAAAACCCTCAATGTCAGTCGACGTTCATGGTCTATACACTAATAATAGGCAATATTCTTTGTATTCTATGGCAGAACATTCAAATAGCATTTCAGTAGAAAAATTATTATAGTCATGTAATATTTTACAATTTTCAGAAACACTATTTTTTGCATAAATCACAGTGCCACCATGTTGGTGTCACACACTTTATCGTAGCCATTTATTTTTAAATATTCTATACTATATAGTATATACATATAGTATATACTAGTGCCAAATTTTAACTTTCTATGTCAAATAGTTTCGGAGAAAATCGGGTGTGACAGATAGACGGACAAACACCGAAGACATTTTATAAGTGTTCCGTATGGAACCCTAAAAAAGCACCTTCACATAATCATTGAAAAAATCTAATACTTAACTTACCAAACATAAAGATGAAAATATTAAACAAACTAGTTTTATGAGAAATTACGGTCTTGGAATTGGAGTAACTTTCCGATGCTTTGCCTATATACCAGGTATTTTCAGGAATCTGTACTTTTCGATGTTAGAACAAAAAATAAGAACTATAATTTCTCATCTAACGAAAGCATCGAAAGCAGCGTTCAATGAAAGTTAGTTTTTGCCCAACATTTTTACCTTCGTTTAAATTTAGTGACAGCCCCTGGGTTATGAATCAAATGGAAATATGGAAAATGTTTGGAAAGTGGATTCGATTTTTATTTGAACTTCTAAAAAACAATTTTTCACAAATTGCTTTATTTAAACTATTGAGTTGGCTTAGTGTGTGAGTTGATTAGTAAATAAAACACTAATCAACCCATTAAATGTAGTTAAGTTAAACTTGGCAGTTGTATATGTCTGTATTATTCAATTTTATTGTTATTGTTGTTCTTTACATTTAGTAGGCAAGGTATTTTATATAATTTTTAGGGCAGTTTCACCTGCGGTTAGAAAAATTATCTAAGAAAATAGCACACAATAGCATTTCCTATTATTTTTCCTCAGTTGAATTTAGGAATGCGCTTAAATAAAACCTTTGGCCAAGAATTTATCTTTTTATATATATAATATATAATATATATATATATATATATATATATATATATATATATATATATATATATATACACACATATATACAAATATATATATATATATATATATATATATATATATATATACATATATATATATATATATATATATATATATATATATATATATATATATATATATACAAATATATATATATATATATATATATATATATATATATATATATATATATATATACATATATATATATATATATATATATATATATATATATATATATATATATATATATATATATATATATATATACAAATATATATATATATATATATATATATATATATATATATATATATATATATACAAAGTAGAGGGGATATGGACCCAAAGGGCATTTTTTTAATTGAAGAAAGAGAACACTAAAGGCGGAGCTGTTTATAGAACAGGGCGCCAATCGATAAACCGGGGGTGATGAAAAACAGACTCTTTTGCACTGGAATTTTAAAACTTACATAGATCCCTTCGAATACATTAAACTAAAAAACGATGTACGAATTTAAAATTATTTTATTTATATAAACTGATACTTTTGTTGAATTCTTACAGGATATTAGTCTAACAGATAATTAAATTGATAAAGTCTCCTGTTGTTTTAAAATGTTTTAATCAATATAAAACTAAAACACTTTGAATATATATTTTAAATAGACATTTGCCTATTTTTAAAAACATATAAGGAACCCCCTTTTAAGTGGATCCACTTTAAAAGATAACACTATTAATGAACATGAACAGATAAATTTTTTGAATTTAATAAAAACAACAATTACTTTTATTTCTCTTACAATAATTACGTTACGTGTAACTACCAGGAGTAACGTACAAAAAATGATTTAAAATCGAGAGTATATTTTTTTTCAGAAGGCTTGTTTAAACCTTATGTAGCACAGCCCAAAAAATGAATGAATGAAAACAAAGAATTTGGGCAGAAATTTGAAATTTGCGATTATTCTCTTTTCTTTAAAGCCCACAAAAATAAGACGGAATTGGAAATAAATAGCATTTCAAATGTAACAAGATTTTAATAGTTTTTTGAACTATTTTATTTTTGAACGTCCTTGAGACTTGGTTATCTATCAGTCGTCATATATATATATATATATATATATATATATATATATATATATATATATATACATATAAATTCAATTCTCCCGTCAAAGGACAAATGACAATTGTCAGTCACTGCAAAATCATTTTTTGATTTTTAATTTACTTTTCTCCTAAATTTAATAATAAAGAAAAATACATATGGCGCACAGACTATACATATATACACAGTATATATATATATATATATATATATATATATATATATATATATATATATATATATATATATATATATACACAGTATATATATATATATATATATATATATATATATATATATATATATATATATATACATAGTCAATCCAAAAAGTCTCTATTCACCTACTTTAATTATTTGGAACTATCAAAAAACAGGTTCAAATTAATATTTGAAACGTTGGCCTTGATAATCTCCTGTACCCTTTTTGTCATGCTTGCAACCAGCTTTCTAGTAAATTCTGCTGACATGTTCTTCCATTCGTTTAATATTCTGTTTTTAATGCTCCTCTATTTGAAACATTATGCTTGCGAGCGTGCCCTTTAAGTTTTTCCCATAAAAGCTGTTGTCGCACATTATGGATCATCCATTCTCGCACCAAGTTTGCGGTATGTTTCAGATCATTGTCATTGGAAAATGTATCTTTTTTCGAGTGCTAATTTTTGAACACTTTCTCTTAAACTATCTCTCAAAATTTTCAAATAAACATGCTGATCCATCGTACCATTAATAAAATGTAAATTTCCAACCCCTCCAGGAAGCATTCCAAAGCAGAACACTACCACCCCCTTTTCTCACCGTGGAAAAATGTTTTTAATATCGAATGCGGTATTCTACTTTCTCCAAACTTTAGTTCTGCCATCAGACCCAAAAAGGTTAATTTTAGTTTCATCATTAAAGATTACGGATTCCCAAAATTCAGGAGGTTTAGTAACGTATTCCCTAGCAAAAGCTAACTGCTTTTTGCGATTAGCTTCTGAAATTAACGGCTTCTTCCTGGACACCCCTTATAGCCTGCCCTGTGTAAACAATTTCTCACTTTTTGTGAACAAACATTTTTTGAAAATAGTTCCCGTATTTCTTCTTTTAATTTTGGTGCACTTTTCTTGGGATCTATAAATATTTGTCTAACAATGCTGGCCTCTTCACGTGGAGTCAGTTTCTTGGGACTATCGGAGCATGGTCGAAATTTATAGAAACCCGTTGATTTATACTGGTTTACAATGTACTGAACAGCAGCATGCGACTTTTTAACAATTTTTCCTATATTTCTGTACGATTTTCCATCTTTTCACAAATCAATTATAATCTTTCGAACTTGAAATGGAATTTCACAATTTCTCTCTCTCATTTTTAATACTACTTTGAAAACCCACTGCAAAATTACTAGCAGATTATAAAGTATGACCGAAAATTATGTTGTTTTCAGTTTAGTGAGCAATAGATAGCTTGATAAAATGCGGCTGATTATAACGTGATTTTTTCAATCCAGTTCTTGAGTGTATGGAGATTTTTTTGACTTTAATTTTGTTTATATTTTTATAACAATGATGTAACTTCTAAATAAAATGTTCCGTAGTTGTTTTCCCATAGTTCCAGACTTTTTAAACAACAATAAGTATTTATCAACAATTATAAGACTGAAATTAAAATTACAAATTAAAAATTAATAATTAAAAATTAAACTTAACAATAATAATTTTCCATGCCCAACTTTCCTTATTGGTTGCTTCGTTATCTCTTTTTCAGTTTGTGCCCTGATGAAGGTCCCAACCTAGGACCGAAATATTGGCTAAATGAATATAGTTTGCCGAATTCCCCAACTATTTTCATATCTTAGGATTTTTATATATATATATATATATATATATATATATATATATATATATATATATATATATATATATATATATATATATATATATATATATATATATATATATATGTATATATATATATATATATATATATATATATATATATATATATATATATATATATATATATATATATATATATATATATATATATGTATATATATATATATATATATATATATATATATATATTATATTTAAATATATATATATATATATATATATATATATATATATATATATATATATATATATATATATATATATATATATATATATATACATATCTATAATATATATAAAATGCAACGTCTCTCTGTCTGTCTGTCCGTTAGTGCGCTTATCACTGGAGAACCACTCATCCGATTTACTTACTTTTTTTTTAAAACATACCTATGTCCTCTGTTCAGGTTATAGGATATATTTTATTAGGTTAGGTGACATAAGGAATAAGCAGTGACGATAATAGTGAATTAAGTCGGAGAAAAGTTTGCCGCTAGTGCGTTCTCTTGCAATACACTGCCTAAAGCATTAAATATGGAACAATATCATGTAGCAAAGAATATAATATATATATAAAATGTAAGGTCTCTCTGTCTGTCTGTCTGTCCGTTAGTGCGCTTATCACTCGAGAACCACTTATCTGATTTACGAGTTTTTATAAACTTATACATATATATAATTCGATATAATCCTAGATAATGGGAGATAAGGTGAGATAATGGGAGATAAGGAGAAATAATGGGAGATAAGTCGAGATAAGCCTTGATAATGGGATATAAGGTGAGACAATGGGAAATGAGTATAATGGGAGATAAGGAGAAATAATGGGAGATAAGCAGAGATAAGTCTAGATAATGGGAGTTATGGTGAGATAATGGGAGATAAGGAGAAGTAGTGGGAGATAAGGAGAAATATTGCGAGATAAGTCGAGATAAGCCTAGATAATGGGAAATAGCGTGAGATAAGGAGAAATAATGGGAGATAAGGAGAAATAATGGGAGATGAGCAGAGATAAGCCTAGATAATGAAAATTATGTAGAGATAATGGGAGATAAGGAGAAATATTGGGAGATAAGGGGAAATAATGGGAGATATTTTATTACGTTAGGTAACATAAGGAATAAGCAGTGACGATAGTAGTGAACCAAGTCCACGCTAGCGGAGCCGCGGGCCCGGCTAGTTTATATATATATATATATATATATATATATATATATATATATATATATATATATATATATATATATATATATATATATATATATATATATATATATATATATATATATATATATATATATATATATAAATATGTATATATATGTATATATATATATATATATATATATATATATATATATATATATATATATATATATATCTATATATATGTATATATATATATATATATATATATATATATATATATATATATCTATATATATATAGATATACATATAGATATACATATAGATATACATATACATATATATACATATATATATATATATATATATATATATATATATATATATATATATATATATATATATATATATATATATATATATATCTATATGTATATCTATATGTATATCTATATGTATATCTATATATATATATATATATATATATATATATATATATATATATATATATATATATGTATATATACAGTCGACACTGTTTATAATGAAACTCTATATAGTGAAAAACTCTTTATAGTGCAATTTTTTCAAACCTAGAATATCTTACATACATAGCAATATATACGAATTTTCTCTTTATATAGTGAAAAACTCTCTATAGTGAAATTTCGGTCAACATTTTGGTCTTTCACTATAAAGAGTGTCGACTGTATATATATATATATATATATATATATATATATATATATATATATATATATATATATATATATATATATATATATATATATATATATATATATATATATATATATATATATATATATATATATATATATGTATATATATAGATATATATATATATATATATGTATATATATATATATATATATATATATATATATATATATATATATATATATATATATAAATAAAATCCTAAGATATGAAAATAGTTGGGGAACTCGGCAAATGGGCAACAACAGATGTTCACACTATATTCATTTAGCCAATATTTCGGTCCTAGGTTGGGACCTTCATCAGAGCAAAAACTGAAAAAGAGATAACGAAGCAACCAATAAGGAAAGTTGAGCATGGAAAATTATTATTGTTAAGTTTAATTTTTAATTATTAATTTTTAATTTGTAATTTTAATTTCATTCTTATAATTGTTGATAAATACTTATTGTTGTTTAAAAGTATTGTTGATATAAAGAAACGTACATTATTATTATTATTATTATTATGAAGTGTCAAAACGAAAATTGCAAGTGAGTCACATGCAGTGTGCGAATTAATCTAACAAGAATGACCATAAATAACAATTGTCACAACAAAGACCAACACTGAAATAAAACAGCCACTATTCACTAACATATTAATTTAAAAATATGGCAAGGATGCCATTAGAAACCTTGGATGTTGAAAAATCAAAATTAATTAACCACCTGCGATCTGAAAAGAGAAATGACAAGTTTGACAAGGCGCTGACAAAGGACAACCATCTGACAAACTTGTCATTTCCCTTTTCAGATCTCAGGTGGTTAATTAATTTTGATTTTTCAGCATCCAAGGTTTCTAATAGCATCCTTGCTGTAAATGCCATATTTTTAAATTAATATGTTAGTGAATAGTGGCTGTTTTATTTCAGTGTTGGTATTTGTTGTGACAATTGTTATTTATGGTCATTCTTGTTAGATTAATTCGCACACTGCATGTGAGTCCTTTGCAATTTTTGTTTTGACATTTTTTCATAATAATAATAATAATAATATACGTTCCTTTATAACAACAATACTTTTAAATAACAATAAGTATTCATAAACAATTATAAGATTGAAATTAAAATTACAAATTAAAAATTAAACTTAACAATAATAATTTGCCATGCCCAACTTTCCTTATTGGTTGCTTCGTTATCTCTTTTTCAGTTTGTGCTCTGATGAAGGTCCCAACCTAGGACCGAAATATTGGCTAAATGAATATAGTGTGAACATCTGTTGTTGCCCATTTGCCGAGTTCCCCAACTATTTTCATATCTTAGGATTTTGCTAGATACGGCAACTTTTGTTTTCTCTCTCTTTATTTTTATATATATATATATATATATATATATATATATATATATATATATACATAAAGAATTAAAATTTACATATTGTATGTTGTATGAGTGTATAAATTTACTAATACTCGTACAATGATGTGACTTTGCCTCCGTGTCGCCAAAAGCACCGGGGTCAACTTATAATACAATTTTTATTTAATTTATAGAAGACTGTTCTGACAAAGTTTACATTATTGAATTTGTTTAAAATTCGCCCTCTAAAATAAAAATATTCATTGCTTCATCAAAGAATAAAAAAAAGGAAAGCTTGAGAGGTTAAACTAAACCATTATATGAATACCTCGTAATATGTCTCCATTTGAGAACTTCTAACACAAAATTATTCTTTTCAACTATTTGGAGTGGTTGTTTTGAGCTGAAATACCCTGTAGATATGATACACAGTGGCAACCACTGGTGCTAAATGTTTGTATTCTCCAATGAATAGTGAATGGCTTCTGAATACTGCGATCCTATTGGTGGAAAGAAATTGATCGCGCTTTTCAGTTGTTCTGTGAATTACTGCATCAATATTTAACTGTACCTTGATTGCAAGGTGTATAGTTTAAAATACATGTAATTCAATTATTTGAACAACCTTAGAACTAAGTAATTGTATATTATTTTAATACATTATAATTATTTTAAATATCACGACTTGTGCAAGTTTTACAAGTGAAACCTGTTAAATTTTTATTTGGTTTACTAAAATGTCTGTGTCACCGTCGAGCCGAGATGGAAATGTAAGTTTTATTATTGTTAAATATTAAAACATATACGGTGTGTTTATTATTTAGGATAAATTTACCAGCATCTACATTATTTGTTATTTTGAAATTTTTTTAAGGCAGGCAAGAATATCTGTTTTTTTAATATATCGAGATCTAAAGTTAGCTTTCTAACAAAAGGTCTTTGTTGTTTAAATCTTAGATATCTTTCAAAGGGTAAAACTCGTTCAATATCTTACGTATTGAGGGTTCTATAGTTGTACTCGTCAACTAATAGGCAAACTTGTAAAGTCCACTACAGGGTGATCATTTTTAGATGCCCGGCCCCGATTTATGGAAAATAGTTGGATATGTATTTATTTTTTGAATGTAGAATAGTAGAGTGTATGTCAAAGAGTATATTGACGTATTTGACATTTGATAGTTTGGTAGCCACTTTTTTTCATCGACATACCTTTTGTAACACGGCATTGGAAAGCCCTAATTTTTCCCTTAAACTGTTTTTTCTAATTCGTTTTGCAAAAAAGTTATGCAGCAAAAACCCTCTAATATATTATTTTTTGATCATCACGGTTGCTATGGACCATACGCCACGTTTGGTGGTTTTCAAACAATTAATCTAGAAGGCAGCTGTCATACTTTAATCTGACATCTTTTGTTTGCACACCTATTCAATTCAATAGAGTTAAACTAAGTAAACAGCGTGTTAACAGCTTCTGGTTGAAGTGGTTTTCCACGCTGAAAAAGTAGATATGATTTTTATTTATGGAGAAGCAAGAAGAAATTCTCGGGAAGCCGTCAGACTGTATCGAGAACGTTACCTCGACAGTGTATATCCCGGATCACACAACGTTTTGTCGATTAGAACGAAATTTGAGGAGTAATATGGATGCATTTTCTGGGCAGAAATTATGCAATATTTTTAAAACCATCCATAAAATTCAATCAGACAAGCAAGCAGGCAATTGAATGTATCTTAAGGGGCTATTCAGAAATCTCTTAAACCTAACAAATAACAAAACAATACAAATAATCTTCAGTTATTAACATTATTTGACTCGGAACGACGACTGAATTTTGTAGAAGAAATGATGATTAAGTATGACGAAGAACGTTATTTTCTAGATATTATGGATAGATGGAAGTCATTTTGTTAGCAACGGTAAACCTAACAGAAAAAATTATCATTACTAGGCTGACGAGAATCCATACGATTAATCAAATTCTCCAGCAGTTTTATTAGAAAATGTTCCCCTTATTTTCAGAAGGCATATCTCATACCACTGCTGCTGTTAGAGAGTATTCGAATGAACGGTTTCAACGAAGTTGGATAGAGGTTCGTAGTTGTATACAAAACTGCGACAAATGATATTGAGCACTTAAAGGCAAAAATATCAGATGCTTGCAATAGTATGTCTGGAAAAAATTATTTACAAAGACACTCATCAAGTGTTAATGAATGAAAATTTTCATTTGATGTTTATTTTATTTTTCCAGTTTTAAACATTTAATTTTATAAATATGTAATAAGTTACGTTATCTTAAAAGTTATATAGTTTTTTTGTGGTTTCAATAAAAATAATGTATTCTTGTTTTTTATTGTTCAATGATATTTTATTAAAGGAAAAACCCCGACAGCATAGTAACTAATATTATTATAATTACTATCAGATTAAAGCCGCCTACTAGATAAATTGTTTGAAAACCGCCAAATGAGGCATACGATACATGGCAACCGCGATTGCCAAAAAATAATATTGTAGAGGGTTTTTTCTGCATAACTTTATTGTAAAATAAATTAGAAAGAAAAAATGTTGAAAAAAAATTAGGACTTTCAAATGCCGTTTTACAAAAGGTATTTCGATGGAAAAAAAAGTTGTTTGGCATCGCGGCGCCCAGCGTCATTTTCATTGCCAAATGTCAAATACGTCAGTATACCCCTTAACATGCACTACCCCATTCTGCATTTAAAAAAAAAATATCCAGCAATTTTCCGTAAATCGGGACCGGGCGCTTAAAAATGATCACCCTGTACACATTATATCCAAATTTTTTCCGATTTCAAAAACAAAATGATTTTCAGTTTCAAAATAAAAATTAATTTCATTCGAGTGACCAAATATTTTTAAGAATAGAGTGTTTAAGTTGTTCATACTCTTTTATCTTTTTCGTACTATAATAATCAAAACCATCATTTTATATAAACAGTAAGTTAGGACATTATATTTGCCATATTATAGAATCACTAATTTATATTTATATGAATTCTTTTTAGCAAGTAACAAAAGTTAAATGACAATAACCGGTCAATTGCTAGTTGAACTTGCGCAATTAATGTTCCGTTGATTGCTGTTAAAATAAAAAATTTTGTTACGGAGGTATAAAATGATCAGTGACTTCACAAAGACTTCAGTTTTCAACAAAGATTGTTTCCAATCTTTACTGAAAACTGATGACCTTGAAATTTTTGTTATTTTAAAAATAATACAAAGAAAAATGTACGCAAGTATTACATATATATATATATATATATATATATATATATATATATATATATATATAAATATATATACTCGTGTTGACACCACACTCGATGACCTAGTAAAAAAATTTTGTTTTTCACTTCCGATTTCACCCCCTAAAACTAACCCCTTACGGCAACATTTAACTTTCAAAACTACATGGCTTTGATGAGGCCATCAATTCCTTTATTATTACCAAATTTCAACTTTCCATAACAAATAGTTGCGGAGAGAAAATCGGGTGTGACAGACAGACAGACAGACGGACAGATAGACGGACAGACAGACACCGAAGTCATCTTATATGTGTTCCGTACAGAACACTAAAAAGATAAGGCACTTTGAAGTTTTCTGTTTTTAAAGTCTAGTCTCGGAAATTCTCGGTACCGATAATTTGCTTTCTCTTTACAGGTTGTTTACATTTATTTTTCTAGTGAAACTTGTTTCGATGCTATAGAAACAATGATGTCTAGAGGTTAATTGGATACAATAAGGGATGGCATTTTTAAACACTTCCTCTGAGTTCAATTAGATGCAATTTTAAGGCAGGTTTTCTTGAAACATTTTATTAAACATAGTGTATATTATCAAAATTTGAAACAGTTTTCCTAAACTATTTTTAATTTTCACTTATATTTTAAAAAATTTAGTACTTTGGGAACCCTCAAATAGAGCTAAGAAGCCTAAGCTCCAGAACTTCGTTTGCTTACTGCTGTGATAAGTTAACGCACAAGTCCATTACACAGCGCTACAAAAAAAAGTTCATTACCAGTAACCAAAATATATGAATCTAGTGTATTTTTCGATGCTGAATTCGAATCATTAAAAAAATGATTTATCGTGTCATTTTTTTTGGCCAAAAACATCCTTTGAAATGGGCTAAAACTATAGTAATAATGTAATTACTCTTAACGAAGTGTGAAAAACTGTAGATATTTCATAGTCTAGAGAAGAGAATATGCATTCAAACCACAGCAAGCCATTTCTATTAATTAGACCAAAATTCGTCCTTATAGGGGGTGAAGAGTACCTCAAAAACTCAAATAGCCCACGTGAGTTTAAATAACCTGTACATAAATGTTATTCAAATTTGGAAAGGATCAAGTACTTTTATCTCATCGGGCCAAACATTAAAGACAACTAGATCATCTTCTTAATAAGGTCGAAAATCATCCCTAGGAGGGGGAACTACCCCCTGGGATTGCCGAATCTTAGAAGTTCTATCATCTGAGACAAAAATACAGGCTGTATTTGTCCATACTTTCTGAAACTACGAAAGTTTGTATTTTTTTTCTCAGATGCTAGAACTTCTAAGATTTATCAATTCCGAGGGGTATTTACCCCCTCCTAGGGATGATTTTTGACTTTATTAGGAAGATGATCTAGTTGTCTTGAATGTTTGGCAGAATGAGATAAAAGTACTTGATCCTTTCCGAATTTTAATAACATCCACGTGCATTCTTAAAGCACAGAGGTAGTTTCTACCACCCTCCAAGGGCAGTTTATAGCCGTGTATCGGTAGTTCAAGCGACTTTACTCCATATTTGTTCACTTTGCTTAAAACAACAAAAGCCTGAACTTTTTTCGTCGTTATTGAAACTTATGGGATACCTCCGTAGGTAGAGGTGGTTTTTACACCCTATAGGCGTGAGTCTTAACCCTTTAAGAGTAATATCTGGTTGTCATACCAATTTCAGATATTTTATCCTAAGAGGTACAAGAATTCGTTTTTGTACATACTATTTAAACTCACGCGCGTTATTTGAGATTTATTTTGGTTTAATTAATAGAAATAGATTCCTATGGTTTGAATGCATATTCTCAGTCATTACATTATTATTCTAGTTTTAGGCCATTTCAAGGGATGTTTTAGGTCAAAAAAAAAAATTACACAATAAATCTTTTTTTAACTTCGGATTCGAATTCAGCGTGGAAAAATACACTAGATCTATGTATTTTGGTTTGTGGTAATGAACTTTTTTTGTGTGGCTGTCTTATCGATGTGCGGGCTGCTGACCCAACTCTAAAATTCAACTGAATGAACTCTTGGTCTGTATTTTGTCAGCAAAAAAGTGGGATTTTCTAATTTTTCAAACCATTAGTTATTCCAGAAATTTCCTGAATATACTAATATCTGTATACTTAAAGTTTCTATTATTATTAGAAAAAGTACATAACAGTTATCACCACTACACTATACATTTTATTTTTGCACTTGCCGTGTGTTTCGCTAACCATGCTAGCCTCACCAGGAGCGATGATTAACTGTCGATTAGTCAATCATCGCTCCTAATGATGTTAATACGGTTTCGCGCATCTAATGCAAAAAGAAAATGTTTGGTGTAATGGTAATAACTAGTGTATTGTGCCAGGAATTGCCGTGTTGCAATTAAAAAAAGCTGACTAAATTAAGATAAAATAAATAAATATTAGTTTAATATTTCATATTTTCGACATGTCCTTTTGCTGTAATTTTACTACTCAAACACAAATTAGGGTTATTGTATGATAAGATTTTGGTATCAAAAAGAAAATTAGAGAGTTTATGGAAAGGAATTTCGATAATATTTAACCGTAAAACTTTAAAACCAAATGTCTTGAGTATGATATCAGTTCAGAAAGTGGAGGAGACTTGAGATTAAGCATGGTCCAGTTCGCAACTATATTTTGGTAGCACGCCTAGTACATCGGAATTGACCGCCATTTTTAACCACATTTTTGCTTTAGGTCAACATTTTAAGCGATTAATTTCACATGAGTATTATATTCTCCTTAGATGTGTTATATTAAACGTTGGATGTGCTCCAGAATTAGTTTTTTCTTATGAAGATTGTCGAGAGAGACAAGGATGCGGATATTGTCGATAACACTCGACGTTTATCCTAATGAAACCATAGGTGATATCTACTTATAATAGAAAGGGTAGTAGTAGTAGGCTTACAGCAAAGCAAACACACCTTTATGATTCTTTTGATGGGACTTCAGCCTGCTCTTTTACAGTTTTGTTTTTAACTTCCCACTAGCCACGGAACGGCGGGCAAACCTTTACTACCCCTGTGAGCGCCTTCGTAGCATTGCAGCAAATTATATAGGTTACAGAGGGTGTTTGAACCTGAACTTTAATCCTGCGTCTCATTCATAAGAGCACTATCTTCCTCGTTCTCCTTCGGTCTCAAGTAACTATGCTCCAACAATATGCTGTCGGCAGTGTTTTTCTGTCGGAGTAGGCTCCCAGTCCTCGAAGGCCGTCTTTAGGTATTCGCCTCATCCATATGGAGGGGTGGTTATTTCAGCATCAACTTTTTATAGTCCGGTCAGTCTTCCATGAACAACGTTCTTAGCTTCTTTTTCTCTCTCTGTCAAAAATGATATTCAGCCGTCCCTAGGTATTCGCCTTTATGTGAGGGGGCGGTGCCATCATTATCAGCTTTCTATGGTCCGAGAGGTCCCTACCAACAGTCAACTGCCTTTTTTCATAACGTGCCGACTTCTTGAGTGTTTATCGATATCTGCCGGCAACTAACATGACGTGGAATGGGGCCTAGCCAAATACACGTTATAGAATAGATGGTTTTAAAAAATTTAATAATCTAATAATTAATTAAAATAAGTGCACACAAAGCGGTCGACAATTTAGCAAATTGGGTGTCAATAATTTTGAGGTGCATTAATGCCGCAAAGGTTAATAAAAAAAGTATTACTAATTTTGAAATAACCGAATAAGAATTCAGCTTCTATTTTCAAGTTATATTTTTTAAACTGGCGTTTCCCCACTAGTTAAAAGTAGCTGTACTTCCCCTGTTCATTATTATTACTCCTCGCGCGAGGAGCGGCTTGTTCTCAGTGAGTACTGTGACTGTTACTTTTCAAATCCACTCTGTATATTGGCACAAAATCCTCGTTAATATAAAAAATACTGATGTAAATGTTATTGATTTAAATATATTTATCAATACTTTTATCACAATTTTAACATAAAAATATTTTTTTTTTTTTTAAATTACAAAGTATGACTAATCGCGTGTCGACAATTTTGTCATCGATGATGATCGTGTTCCTTTGTTCTTTATGGTGCAATTTGCGTTTTAATAATTTACTTAATTGAAATTTTACAATAATTACTTATTTTGTAATATGATATCCTTCCTAAGCAACGGTTTCTAGGCATTTCTACATTTAAAAATTACGCAAAGCAATTTATCTTTACAGATGCTGAACAGTAAAAAAATCTGTTTACAGAATGTAAAAAAAAAATTACCACTAAGCCAAATATTTTATTTTGGCACTCGACGTCTATTCGCCAACCATGTTAGCATCACCAGGCGCGATAATTGACTGACTTAAGTCAATCATCGCTCCTGATGATGCTAACATGGTTGGTGAAATGTGCGTTCAATACATAAATGGAGTGTTTGGTTTAATGGTTATAACTGTGTAGTGTGATTGTGCCAAAGATTCCATAAACCCCACCTAATAAAAAAACCGGTCAAGCGCCGGACTTGCACAATTAGTGTTCCGTACTGTGATTACATTTAAAATAAAAATTTTTGTTAGGGTGGTATAAAATGTTCCGTGACTTCACAAAACACATCCCAAATTAGTTTTCAAAAATCAATATCTAGAATTTGGACACAAAATCTTTTGTGATGCCTGAAAAAACTTTTTACAATGTGAACTTCGATATCATTAGGAAAATTGCAAAATATATTTTCTGTCAAGGCTCTGTCTCTAGTAGAACTAGTATCTTTTATCATTTATTTAAGTCCAATACAGTTTAAATAGGTGGATAGACTATTATTAACACATCCAAAAACTTTATGTTAAAATCACCTCCAATAATTTTCTTAGTGCATGTGTGTTTATTTTTTTATCTCTACAGTGAATAAATTTTTTTATTAAATAGGATGGGGACTTGTATACAAGTACGAAACTTATGTCAAACAAAGATAAATAATCGTGATAATAAATTGTGATAATTTTCATTCAATTTACACGTTATGGAAAGTATTCCAAAACTTTTTGAATTTTTTTGGGATATTACTCTTCGAGATAGGGAGGAGGACAGCAATTTCTGTGCGAATATTATATCATATACATTTTTGAACTAGTGCTTTCACAAGCTTTCATTTGACACCCCATTCGATGGGCTTGAGAAAAAATGACTTTTTTTCGCTTCTGATTTCACACCAAAACTAATTCCTTAAGTCAAAATTTGACTTTCAAAACTATACGGCTATGATTACGCCATCAATTCATCAATATTCGTGATAAATGTCAACTTTCTATGTCAAATAGTTTTGGAGAGAATCGACTGTAATAGATAGACACCGAAGTGAAGACTAAAAATTGTACAATCCGACTGTTACTTGTTTAAATAGCGGCCATTCTCACTCACTTTGTAATGAACATGTTGGCATTAGCTGTCAAAAATTATGTTAAAAATAAAATATATGTTTCGTGTTAGACAGATATTTTTAAATTGTAAAGAAAAAACTCATTATATCGACAAGAAATATTTTTCATTTATAGTCGAAATTTTTCATTACACACTTTACATCTTAATTTCGAGCATACGTTCACTTTATCATTGTATTTGGACAGTCAGGCGGTAAAAAAAGGCCACACTTGGACCTCATGCAGACAATAAACGGCTACTTAAAGTTCATAGTTCTTTACGTCACTAGGACATTTTCTGGACTACATAGTGACAAACGTGCGTTCATTATGTGTGACTGTGTCTAGACATTCAAAGAGGTTTTATCTCAACATAGGTATTCAACATATGTTTACTGGGTAAGTTTACCCAATGGACTTGGTTTATTCTATCCTAAGAAGAGTAAGGTGACAATATTACAGCAAATATCTCCGTGCTTCTCTGTTCCAGAACAAATCTATATACTGTGGCGTAACCAAGAAAGAGCCAGCTCTAGCTCCTAAGGTTGTTCAAAACAGCGGCCTCTTAGAAATGGGGCTTTTTTAAGGGGTGAAGCTTCAAAGTTTTATTGTATGAAAGAGTTCTTGAGCGTCATCGATTTTTAAACAGGGTATTTTTAAAGTTCCACTGTATGAAAGGATTGAGTTTTGAGGAAAATGTTCCCTGCCCTGATCATCGATTTAAAGTATACCATGAGAACTCTTAGAGTTTCAGTGCAAGGAAGTTTTCTATCAAGTGGTTCTGCCTCGGTTGTCGGTTGGTGCGCTCTCCTATAAACAGTTTCGCTTTTAGTGTTCTTTTTAGTGTTCCGTATGGAACACTTATGGGATCACTTCGGCGTCTGTCTGTTCATCTGTCACATCCCATTTTCTTCTCCAAAACTATTTGACAAAGAAAGTTGAAATTTGGTACAAATAAACGAATTGATAGCCTAATCAGAGCCGTGCAGTTTTAAAAGTTAAATTTTGATTTGATTTTGAAATTTGAGGTGTTAGTTTTGAGGATTGAAATCAAAAATGCAAAAAAAATACCAGGTCATCGAGCGGAGTGTCAAATGAAACCTCGTGAAAATACGAGTTCAAAAATATGTATAATATAATACTTGCGCACACTTTTCTTTACATTATTTTAAAAAAAAATGCCAAAAATCGATGTCTTCCCCCTTATCTCAAAAAGTACGGATCAAAAAATTCTAGAATATTCTCCATTACGGACATTACGTTTGATAATTTATCTGGTACAAAAGAACTATGAAAACAAATTACTATAACCGAGTGACGACTAGCTCTCGTACCGAGATATAATTTTATTTTATTTGTTCATGATTAAACAACTATTTGGGTAGTAAATATTTGTTATAGACGTTTATTACTAAATTCTAGATTGAGCTGATTGATTTATTGGCTGTTAGGTAGCTAAGATACTATAACTATTATGTATTATTGACTAAGAAGAAACGTGAAAATACATATTGGATCTTAAGATGTCAGGGATCTAAGTAACTTAGCGTTGATAGAATTTTATTTATTTTAAAAGCAAACACGGTACGGAATACTAATTGCACAAGTCCAGCTTGCACTTGACCAGTTTTTTTTTTTTAAATGCCCTTTGTATCCACATGCTTCCTTAGTTTTTGGTTCAAGCTACGCCATTATCTATAACATCTGTTAAATCTTAATTAAGTCAATGTTCAAAAACGTTTTATTGCAATGAGAAAAGAGATTGTTATTTATCAAGTTCTAGCCTTAAACTCGAAGACTTATTGTACGTAAATAAAAACATAAAATTAAAATTTAAAAAAATAATAACTGAAGTGGCTAACGAATAAAAGGATTAAAAATATTACAATAGAATAGACGTTACTACATATATAATGTGCTTTACCAAACTTATTATAGACAGTTTCAGTGAATTGCAAGTTTTCCTATTTTTAGATAAATTATTATAACCTTTTTGGATCTGAAATAATGGACTGCTTTGTTAACGTTAGTGTTCTGACGGGCAAGGGCAAGTTAAAATCATGTTTCATATTTCGAGCAACTTTATATGGTGGAAACTTTAGTTCTCTGTTTGTAACTAGTCAATAACACTTGGAAGCAAATCTAGTGTCCACAGTTAGATTATCTACCACTAAAATCTCAGTATGACATTTCATTCCAAATAGGTTAGTTCACAATTAAAATCAGAGACCAGAGATTCGGGTCATTATAATTAAACCTAAATATTAATATATTAGTAGGTTTAAATCATGCAAGGACTAAAATCTTCACGCGAATTAACGTTTTTTGACAATATTATAGGACAATTCTATCATTCTCAAAAAGTATATAATGCCTTTTGAGATCCAAGGTACCTACATTGTTTATAAAGAGGCGAAATCGTAAAGGATTAGAGCCGGGAAGTGTTAACAAAAATTTGGAAGTTGTAACCTTAGGTAGATCACAGAAAATACGATTTCGTTGAAATCCAAATTGATTACTGTTTGAATATTATGTCGAGAATTTGCAAATGCAAAATGACCAACAAATAAAGATCCCATGAATGTTATTATTCCATGCCTTTCCTCCTACCACTATAGTTTCTGAGCCTATACTCTTCATCAGGTAGGCTTTAGGCAACGGTATCGATCGTTAAGTCCAGAGTACCGTGGAAAGTCAAGTTGGAATGACTCTCGCTGGCTTATAGCAATCATGGTACCTTATGTAGACGAGGTACTACTCGTTGGGCGAGATACAGACTCTTGCGCCATCTGTTGAGAGTTTCGAACATCGAAAAGTGCTCTACTATATAAACCTAACATTGTTAGGAAGGATAAATCAAATCGATATTCCGTAATAAAATTTCGGAATATGGTTTGTTACTTGATTGGCCACTACAACAGAATGTCGAGAATTTGCAAATGCAAAATGACCAACAAATAAAGATCCCATGAATGCTATATTCCATGCCTAAAGCCTACCTGATGAAGGGTATAGGCTCAGAAACTATAGTCATAGGAGGAAAGGCATTCTCGACATTCTGTTATAGTGACCAATCAAGTAACAAACCATATTCCTAAATTTTATTTCGGAATATCGATTTGTTTGAAGATTTTTACTAGTCATAAAAAATATTATCCTAGTTATAACAGATATTTTGATAATTTTAAAAAACGGGAATATTACATACAAACAATAGAAAAAGTGACATACTAGTGCAACTTTTTAGCAAAACGTCTACCTTATGTCGTTTTCAAATTTGATAAAATGGCGAAACTGGGCTTCCAAAATATATCGAGAAAAATATATCCAATGAACTTCCTTTTTCGTTCATGTGAGTTTGGATCTGTAATAGATCTGAACTACACGTTCACTTCTTGTTGTGCCTTGTAAAAGAAGTTACTCTAGAAATTTCGGATACGGTAGAATTTCCTTAAAGTTCACTTAGATTTTTTTTCCTGTATGGATATTTTTTTAATCAGCCTTACAGCGTATAGAGATTTATATCCCACTGTTTTATCTTCTTTGCTAAAGAATTTTTTATTCGAGAAAAAATCAACCTTCGAGATTTTCGTATTTGTTCGCCTTTTAACGTTCCAAGATCATAGAAAATATAGTCTCCCATTTTCGTCAATGTGTCTATTTTTCGATCTATCGATTTGTCTGTTTGTTGGTAGGATAACTCTCGAATAAAGTAGGATATCGAGATCAAATTTATAATACATATAATATTTGAAGCAGGAATGAAACCAATAGATTTTAAGGGCGTTAAGAGTGTAGAGGTCGAAACATTTTATTCATTTTCAATATCCTCATTTTTTTGATGTTTCCTTGAGATAATGAACAAATTTGAGGACTAATTCTTTATAATCAAACATATAAATGGTTAAATGGGCGAATGAGGGTGTTAAAGGGGTTGCTTTATATACATCGTATTATACGTCCTTCTCACGATTCTTGGTGTCGAATCATCTGATAATAGTATTTTTTAATTATTTCTAAATATTTATGAAAAACATACAACATATAAAATGATAATGAGGTGGGGGAAGGAGGGGTTGCTCTTTATATATCGTATTATTTCATTATTTTTTTTTTTTTTTTTATGGGTTTAGCACACGTGCTGCAGGGAGATCCCCAAAACGCTACAGGAGTGACACGTGTGCGCTTGAAAAGCTTTGTACGAGGAGTAACAAGCTGAACCTCATACGGAAGTGAAGTATCAGGGCGACGTGTATTTCTAACATGCACCGCTCTGGGAGGGATTAAACGGGCCACATCCTCCGAACACTTTCCATGAAAATACTTGTAGAATAGGCTCAAGTCGCCAACCGTTCTTCGATGTTCCAGCGAATTAAGGCCGCCGCACAGTGGGGAAAAACGAAAAATCGTGATTCAAAATTGTCTAGAGCCTTCAATTTTGGTTCGATTTGGACGATTTTTTTTTTTTAAATTGAAGCTTATTAAATTCCGAACAAAGTTGTTGGAGCCGATTTTTCAATTAAACTTTTGTTTCAAAATGGCAGACGTTGATTTCTGATTATATGGCCACTGAGACACAGAAAACGCTTACAGTTTCAAACCAAGTTGTGCCACTGTTTAGCAATAGCAGCCACTTTTTTGCTACAACAGCAAACAATGTGGCTAGTGCAGCAAAATATTTAGCTGTCCCTATTTTAACAAAACGTTTTAGCTGTTGTAGCCATTTTCTAGCTGTGTGAGCTGTCCTTTTCTGCGTGTATCGCTGTTTTTTGTATCTGCTAGAAAATTGTCTATGATTCTTAAAATTTACAGCAGCAATATTCTAGCAATAACTGCATGAAAATTTAAATCCCGTAACTAAACTTGAATAACTTGAATGATCTGACTGCCACAGTCTAAATACCACAGAGAAACTTTCTTGCTCGATTCAATTTTGGCATCCGCCATACTTGATTTGTCATTTTAAGTCAATTGTTGAAACATATTTATAATTAACAACCTTAAAGAAATTATTTATGCAAATATTATGGATATAAAATAATAATGGTACGTTGATTCATATTTATAATACTTTTATTGTTCATGGCAGCCATTTTGGGTTCATTATTATTAATCTTGTAACTGTGATATTAGATATATTATCTGCGACATAAAAAACATACATACATGCATTTTAGCACAACTTGGTTTGAAACTGTAAGCGTTTTCTGCGTCTCAGTCGCTATATAATCAGAAACCGCCATTTTGAAACAAAAGTTTAATTGCAAAATCGGCTCCTACAACTTTGTTCGGAATTTAATAAGCTTCAATTTAAAAAAAATCGTCCAAATCGAACTAAAATTGAAGGCTCTAGACAATTTTGAAACACGATTTTTCGTTTTTCCCCACTGTGCGCCGGTCAGTTCCGAGTCTTCAATCAGACAATCAACTCTTCTCTGAATAGAATCTAACAAATGCAGTGTATGTTTGGAAGCGGAGCCCCAAACATGGAAGCAGTATTCCATAGTTGGTCGAATTTGAGCTTTGTAAAGAATTAATAGTTGTTGTGGAGTGTAAAACTTTCTGGTTCGAAATAATATTCCCAACTTTTAAGAAGCTCCTCTTGCTATGCCTGCAACATGCTCATGCCAGGACATATTTGCTCCCAAATTAACGCCCAACAAATTGACTGACGATGTTAGAGGAATGGAGTGCCCCGACATAACTATGTTGGGTTCAGCAACGTTAACTTTTTTATAAAAAACTGTCGCCTGGGTTTTTGTAGCGTTAAATACCACTTGGTTACCCCAAGATAGAATCTTTTATAGGTCTTTGTTAAGTTGAACAACTTCCCGCCTGAGCAGCCGATGTCCGAGCGTTCAGAGTGAATGAAAAGCTGTAGATTGGATTTCCGGTCTTTTCCAGCAGATCGTTAATGTAAATGAGAAAAAGAGTAGGAGACAGTATGGAGCCTTGGGGCACACAGCGTTGATAGTGAAGGTGTTAGAAAGAAACCCGTCGACCGCCACTCGTAAAGAACGCTCACTGAGGAAACATGAAAGCCACAAACAGAACTTTTCAAACATACCACAAGAACGTAGCTTAGCCAACAGCCCATCGTGCTAAACACGGTCGAACGCCTTGGATATGTCAAGAGCAATCGCTTTAGATTTTCCAAAGTGTTCAATTGCGTTGTTCCTTACATGTGGTACATAAGTCAGAAGATCTCCTGTTGATCTATGTTTACGAAAGCCATATTAGTGATCGCTAATAATGTTGTAATGTATATTTATACATTATAATAATTGTAAGTAATGTATATTAATTATTTATGGTCAAACACATATCAGACTCATGAAGTGGGGGAATGGATAGAGAAGTTATTTCGTATATATAGTGTTATACGTCTAACTAGGGGCCGACGAATCTGAAAATTATTTTCTTTTTCATTACTTTGGTTTTTAACGGAAACAATTTGCACAGGAAAATAACGGATTTTAGTTGTGTATATCACTGTACTTTTTGTATGAATAATATCTTACTTTAGATGACTTTGTTTCAACTTCAATAACTCGTACTGCTGGGATTGAGTACATAAATGACTTTATCAAATTTTTAAAACTTTTAATGTTTTAAAGAAGATTGCATATCACAAATTGATAACGTTTGATTGTTAAAACTTAAATAGCAAAATTAGAATTTTTTAAAATTATTTTCTAAGAAAAAGATAAATTCTAAAAACAAAGTATATATGAAAAGCATCACGAGCCCTAATTAAATCGATTATTTAAAGAAATAACTGGTCAAGTGCAAGTTTAACTTGCACAATTAGTGTTCCGTACGTTGATTGCTTTTATAATAAAAAATGTTATTACGGTGGTATAAAATGATCAGTGACTTCACAAAATACACCCCAAATGAGTTTTCAACAAAGTTTGTTTTCAATCTTTACTGAAAACTGATGACCTTGCAATTTTTTTTTTTTTTATATACCAGATAAATTATTAAAAGTAATACACTTGTGATGATTTTCGTTCAATCTACACCCCGTGGAGAATATTCCAGAATTTTTTCAAAATTTTTTGATGAGGACTCTTCGAAATAAGGTGGGGGACAGCGATTTTTCGCGATTTTTTAAAAGTAATACAAAGAAAAGTGTGCGCGAGTATTACATTATACATATATATATATATATATATATATATATATATATATATATATATATATATATATATATATATATATATATATATATATATATATTACTCGTGTTTTCTCAAGCTTTCATTTGACACCACACTCGATGACCTAATAAAAAATTTTTTTTTTCACTTCCGATTTCATCCCCCAAAACTAACCCCTTAAGTCAAGATTTGACTTTCAAAACTACACGGCTTTGATGAGGCCATCAATTCCTATGTTATTACCAAATTTCAACTTTCCATGACAAATAGTTTCGGAGAAAATCGGGTGTGATAGACAGACAGACAGACAGACGGACAGACAGACAGACACCGAAGTCATCTTATAAGGGAACACTAAAAATGTTTTCATCTTGAGCCGACTGGGTAAAACCAAACTACATGTTATGCAAAATAAAGCTTGGTAAACTATTCTATACTCTGAAATTGTCATCATTATAATACCTATAAAACCAATAGGATATAGAAACTCTAAACAGAGAATAAAAAAAATGTATGAACTTTTACAAGTTAAAAGTGTAATAACAGGAATAGTATATAATGAACAGCAATTTTAGTTTTATATTTTCGCACTTAAATAGGTATTCAAGAGACTAAGAACTTATTCGTTAACGTTTTATTAAAGCTTTACTGCTTGACATTTTGAGTGATTATATTCTGATATATGAATTACGATCAATCTTAAAATAGGATAAAATAGTTTAATTAAAATCATAGTCTTGTGTGAGCCTTGTCGATATGCGCCGACGAAATGGATTCAAAGAAGACAATAGGTCTAAGAAAATAGCAACATCCGCAAAATATTCAACTTTGAAACTGTAAAAAACGTAATGAACAGAAAAAGTAGACCATATTTAACGATGGAATGTCCACAATAATGTCAACAATAAAACATAATTTTGCAATTAATAATAAATTTGGATATCATAATCATAATATTGATAACAAATGAATTTTATCAGTACTTAAATTTACACACTCTCCTAACAGATTATTTACTTACTGGGTTTTGTTTTCAATATTTTTTACTAATATTTAAAAAAAAGATTTTATTATTACTTTATTTATCTAGACAGCTTAATCAGGAAATTATCTATAAACAATATTAGTTAAGTTTTAACTAGTTTAAAAAAACTTCATGTGTTTGATAGTGGTCGGTGGTCTATTTTAAAATATTGTGCAAGGATACTCGTGAAGAAATTTATTTCTAAAAAGCCCATGAACATTTTTTTTTATAAAAGATTATTTATATTCTCTGAGAACTAATTTAAAAAAATGGATAATCCTAAGGTGGTCGATGAAGAGTCGCAAACGCCAGATGGCAATGTCGTAGGGGTTATAGCAGAAGCCACAGTACAAATAATGAAGGTAATTTCAATTGTCTAAAAACTTATAGATATTATTAAATATTTTAAATAAAAAACTTATTTCGAATTTAATGGAATTATATGCTCCAGCAATAAAGGGCTAATTACACTGGTCAACAAAATCGAACTTTTTTTGTAACATAACAACTTATACCTGATTTTGTTAGAGACAAGGTTATTTAAGAAAGAAATGATATCAAATAAATTCAAAGACGAACAGTTCTATTGCAACACAATATTTTTATTCTTGGAAAAAAATAATAAAATTAATTCATGAAAATAATGGTATATATAATATAAAAGTTATTATACTAAGATTTTCTTTTATTTCTTGCCCATCTCAGAGTTCGCTATCATAATTGGACTCTACTTGTTCTGGTATTGTTTTTCAGTTGCTGAAATGTCCTGTTGGAACCTTTATCCACAATCATCGCTGACGTCTCCCGAATTTCAGAAAAAAAAGTCGAAGTGAATGTAAAAAATGTATTTTTATCTCAAAACAGTATAAGTAATAAGGGGTTGCATACACCTGGGCGCTGCAAAAATTACGTATATTAAAAAAAACTATTTTAAGTTAATAATACAAAGGAATGGCGATTATATATTTTTATTGTACTTTAAATTACAAAAATGTTTTTTTTAAATATGTTTTAAATGTTAACATTATGTTTTATCGGGTTAAATGGACCATTGATGGCGCCTCCTTTTCTGCAAGATAACTTCACAAATCCAATCTGCAAAAATAAAAATTATTCTTCTAGAATAACGTAGTAGTTAAAGATTGTCTTAGGGTTTTTTTTTAAATAAAAAATTTACGGTGTTTTAAACTTTATTATGCAATTTTCAACCAACAAATTATGTTTAATTATTCTTTATTTAAAAATCTCTCGATATTTTGTAGAAAAAGTAATTATTAAGGTTTTAAAAAAAAAGTTGAAAAATAAAAAGTCATATTGCAGGCAGTGTCTGAAAACAGGTAGCGGTCCCAATCCGACGCCAGGTCATATTTAATACTATGACTTTGTAATGGAATGGACTTTTCTTAGAGAGAATAAAAATCAGTAAAAAAATTGAATTTTTGAAAATTCAAGGTATATGTAACCCCTTAACAGCTGTTTTATAGTTTTATGATCGGTAATTTCCCAAAAAGTTTGAGGTCTCATTTCTGAAAGATACCCAAGCCGATTGTTGAAGTTTAGTTTTTAATTAAATATTTCGTCTCCCATTAATTGCCCTATTTGAGGACCTACAAATATGCCCTCTTTGATCTCAACGTTACTGATTTTCGAAAATTTTCCTTCTGAATATAAAAATTCAGCACCATCCGGATTCATTGCCTTTACAAAATTTTTATGAGTCCAAGTTTGATGTGTAAAGGTGATAAGAATACATCATTAGGTTCCACTAAGGGAGTATTTTTGACATTCTTCTACCCTCGAATAAGAAATTCTCTTTTGGACCAATCCTTCTTAACATAATGATTTTTCCTCTCTCTATTGCCCCATTCACAAATAAAAAAGTAGTATTTTGTATATCCATGATGTAACCCTAAGAGCAATGACTTTTAAACCTCGATAAATCTTCCGTTTCATCATATTGAATCTCATGTTTTCATATGACTCTTTCATGTTCGCAGCATGAGCTGTTGGTATGGAGGGAAGTTTATTTCCGTTATGTAAAAGTACAGCCTTCAAACTAACTTTTGACGAGTCAATAAATAAACTCCAGTCCATATTGTATTCCAAACTCAATATGTTCATTATGGCATTAATGTCATTACAAAATACTAGATAATTCTCCTGTGAGAAGAAACTTTTAGCTCTTCGTCACGATGCCAAAAGTAACATATTCTCATTTTTGGTTGCAACAAATTCCAACCCTTCAATCGAGATCCTAGAAGTTCTGCCTGTGGTTTTGACAAATTTAACTCGCGTATTAAATCCTTATGTTAATAAATGTGGTTTATTTGAAGAGGAAGTTGTTTGAAAGTTAGGATCAACTCTGAATTCTTAGATCGGAGCGTTTTTATGATCAATATCTTACCATAAAGTACGTATAATTTAAAATCTCGACATGTAATGTTTGGATTCAATTATTCCTTAGGGTAGTAAATTAGAGTACTGATTTTGGAACTCCATGTTTAAAACGAAAGTATTGGCAAATTCCTGCTGATGTTTTCTTATTTGATTTCAGCGTCTTGAAAATTCTTCATAACATTTTTAGGTCTTCGGACTTTAGGCATTTTTGAGGTATCCATTTCATTATTACTGGATGAATTAAAATAAATAAATAAATCAATAATTATTATAATAATATATCAATCATTTACTTATACTTATTACATTCTCTGTATTTTTAGGATATGACTCTGTAGTTGAATTATTCCATGATTTGTTGTTAGAACGTGATCTGTTCCAATTCGTGGTCATTTAATTTTTTTTTTGGGACAATTCTAGCGAATATCACAATATATCTATTTTTATTACATTAGGTTTTCTTGCATTACTTTTCTCAATTCTTCATATCTTTATTCCATAAATGGGATTACTTTAATGTTTATTAGCAAATAAAAAAATATATCTCTATCAATCGTATAAAAATATTTAGCAAACAATTATACCAGGAAATTCTTATCAGGTCAGTCAATAAGTTTTGAAAGTGACACCCATAGAGCATTACTTGAACAATATGTTGAATACCATTTTAAAGCCTTATCTGTCATATAAACATACCCTAAATTTCAAGTCGATCTGTCAAGTCATTCATTGTTTATCAGCTGGTTAAAATAGGTGTGTTTGAGTATTTTTAAAAAATGGATAAAATCGAATATCTTGCATTGATAAAATTCTTTGTTTTGGAAGATTTATCGGAAACTGAGATCCCTGCAATGTTACTGAAAATGTTAAAAGAGTCTGCTCCTTCAATTCCAATTTTTCACAGATGGACTCTATAGTTTAAACATGGTCGTACAAGCGTCATTGATGATCCACGTTCAGGACGTGCAAGAACTGCAACTGAAGAAACTGTTGTGCAAGTACAAGATTTGGTAATGGAAGACCGTCCATTAACTGTGGATGATTTAGCTGAGGCTACAAGTATCTCATATGGATTAATATATGAGATTTTAACTGAAGTTTTGGGTATGAGAAAGCTATTTACAAGATGGGTGCCGCATTTGCTAACATCGGAATAAAAAAGCACTCGAGAGAAACTTTCTAAACAAGATTTGATTCGTTTCACAAAGAATAAAACTGATTTTGTGCGTCGATTTGTAACTATGGATGAGACTTGGATATAATAGTATAATCCTGAACTGCGACAATAAACCACACAGTGGACTGAGTCCGGTTGTTCAGCACCAAAGTGGTCAAAGTCGTCCAAAAAAATTATGACATCAGTTTTCTGGGATGCAGAAGGAATTCTGTTAAATGATTACCTTCAAACCGGTAAAACAATCACAGGAGAGTATTCTTGCAACCTTTTGGCCCAGCTGGATGAGAAAACTCGTGAGAAAAGGCTCGGTTTGCAGAAGAAAAAAATCATCTTTCATCATGACAATACACCTACTCACAGAAGTTCTTTGGCAACGGCAAAACTGGTCAGATTAAAGTACGAAGTACTCTATTCGCCAGATCTTGCTCCGTCTGACTTCCATCTGTTCCCAAAGCTTGAAAGATTTCTAGTGGAAGCCTTTTTTCAACAAATGATTTTTTTTATCGTTCACCTTCTCGCCTGAGTAGGGATTTTACCCTTTTTTCATATCCTCAGGATATCGGCTAGGATGTCAACGTTGTTTAAGTGCTGAAATACACATTTTTGTATTTTTCGGCACTTTTTAGACAACTACCACGGACGTTATCGCATTTCTGCGAACAACTACTACCTATGTACTTGGCTAGGCCAAATATACTTAAACAAATTAATAAATATGTATACCGACCTGCGGGACTGAACCCTCGACTCGACGAGACGCGGGCTGCCACTGATGAAGTGATAGCATCCGTAGATGGATATTTTGAGGGTCTTCCGGAAAATCACTTCAGAGATAGGGCAAATGAATTGGAAAATCGCTGGAAAAAATATAATGGGCTTAAGACTAAATGTATTTCGACTCATTATTTCGTCTTGTTTCATTTCCGCTTTCAAAATTTATTGACTAACAAGAGAAATTAGAGTACTGATTTTTACTACTGTTGTAAGCGTTATAAACTATTAGCAGCAAGACACTCCATGTGGCAAAAACTCATAACATCAAATTAAGGAATTATGGCTGGCCAATTTGATATACAAAAACGAACTTTTTCTAGAAGTTGGATTTTAGAATTTTACAAGACATTATCCAACCTATCAAAAAAGTTGTTCTCAAATTCAAAAGAAGTGTTAATATTATTAATATCCAAGTAACTTCAAAAAATAAAATATTTGTATAATTAAAAAAATATATATATTTGTTTAGCCTGCCATTTTCCCTCAATTTCTTTACTGCCAAAGTGATCTTGATCATAGGAATATCGAGTACAAACTAGTCAAGCGACTAATAGTTTTTAAATTTCAACTAGCTGCAATTAACACTGATTTAATAATCACTTTCAAATATTTAACTACTGTTTTGTAACTCTGGTTCTTCGATACTTCTTACTACTGATAATCTCTGTTCTAAAACTGGTGTACGCCTATGACACAAATTGATTTGATCCTTTTTTTTCAGAAAGCCTTAGATATAAACAAATATGCAACGAAGAAAACCATAGCACAGGGTCTTCTGGATGTAGCTCTGCTCACAGCAAATGCTTCACAGCTAAAGTATGTTTTACAAGTCGGCGAAAAACATGAATTTTATATTCTTATGTTAAGCCTGATCAGTATTTCCATTGTATTGCAGGTTAGTATATAACTATGTTTTTAAATAAAACTAAAAATATTTTTTGTTCATGATAAAAAATCACATCCATCATAACGGTCACCAGTGGCTACTCTTTTAGGTATGCTATAATATTGACATAGTGAAAAACGCAATACTGAAATGTAGGTAAAGATAAGACATTTTGACTGTGTTATTAGCTAATAGTATACTAAATGATGATCTTACTAATCACTCATCATAGCAAGTATCAAATAGTACCAAGTAGTGCAATAAATAAAACATTTGAAATTGTACAGTTTAGATACAGCAATATTATAATTTTATCCTCTCTGGGGTATCATCAGGAGTATTATCCCGAGTTTTGGACCTCGAAAAACAATTTAAGTTTTCAAAACGGGTTTTTTGAGATTAAAATGTGAAAAACTCCGGTTATATAAGTTGGATCGAAACAAAAAAATAAAAGAAACTCTTCATAATGAAATTTCCAACAAATTCTCATTGACTTTAAATCGCTCAAGTGCGTACACAACCTACAAAATTGAAAAAAACGCATTTGTTTTTATTTGTTTAATAAACAAATATACGTACTAAGTACGTCCATCTACTTCAGGTTTGGGCCTTGTTTACTCAGTTGTATCCCACTAATCTTTTGATGTCGTCAGACCATCGGGTTTGAGGGCGTCCTCTACTTCTTTTCTCATTCCAGGGTCTCCAGTTGATTACTTTATGGGTCCATCGGTTATCAGAGAGTCTTGCGATATGACCCGCCCAGCTCCACTTCAGTCTGCTTTTTCGCCCAGCTACATCAGTTATCTTAGACGACCTTCCTCGAATTTCTTCATTAGTCAGCCTATCCCTCAACGATATTGCCAACATCCGCCTTTCCATCGCTCGTTGAGCTACTTGTACGCGATTTATAATTTCTTGATTCATAGTCCACGTTTCCGTTCCGTATGTTAATACTGGCAATACGCATTGATCACATGTGTTCGCTCTTAGTGTATTTGGGACATTGAAAGGAAGATGTTCCGAAATCTGCCAAACGCCGACTCAGCCAATGATATTCTCCTTGGTAAATTCGCTTTCAAGTTTTCTTTGTATATCCTTATTTTTTGTCCAAGATATACGTATAAAACCATTTTTGTGGTTTTCGTCTTTTCAATATTCAGTACTTCTTCTTTATCACAGTCGTCATTTGTCATGAACATGGTTTTGGCGATGTTTATCTTCAGATCAATGTCTCTGGAGTTGTTGTTAAGTTCGTTCAGCATTTCTTCCAATTCTTCTTTATTGTTAGATTTAAGTATAATATCATCAACGAATCGCAAATGATTGAGTTGCCCTCCTCCTATACCCTTGCTTTTCTATAGAAGTTTGAAAAGATCTTCTTGCGCCAACATAAACAATTTCGGCGAGATGATGTCCTCTTGACGTATCCTTCTTTTCATTTCTATCTTATTGGTGTCTTCTTTCAATGCTAACTGAAATGTTTTTGAAGAGCAGGACCACCATAGCAGGAAATTTTTTATCTGTGCTGGCACTTTTGCATGAACTTCATTTGATTTCAGTCTCGGTCAAGTTATCTGGTGGATGTCAGTATTAATTTTCAAATTATTTGACATTTTTAATAACTTCATTATACTTGTTGTGTATTGACGTATCCAAAAGATACATATCCAAATTTTTAAATTATGAAACAGATTATTCCAATCGCAACTATCTATATAGAATTAACTAAAGAAGATTACTCATTTGGTCTATTAAAATCATTATTCTCTACATGAATCTTCCCACAGAAAATGTAGCTATCGCTACAGAAAGATAAGCACGTATTAAGTTAAAATGTGCCTTGTTAAATTTATCAGAGATGCCACGCGTATGTGTCGCTATTATTGTTGCATATAATACAACTCCTACTTTCACGGCATCTCTGAGGAACTCGACGAAGCACATTTTAAGGTAGCCGGCGATAGCCAACTACTTTTGTTCTTCGTGTTTGTCCTTCAGTAGGAATAGATATTTTTTTCTCTGGTCTTATCTAAAATTCTTCGTTTTAATCGATTATGACCACCTTATAGGATAGGATTGAAAGTCTTATCTTAAAGTAAAACTAGTGAATTCAAGGCTCTGCCAACCCCCTTTTGAGTTTTTGGTTCGCAATAAATTTTATGACTATATTTCAGGAAGGAATTTTTAAATGAATGCAATAAGCAGTAACGTTGAATTTTCCGTCAAATTTTAGTGATGTTCTTGATATTCAACTGAACTGTTGATTTTTTAAATTGATTTCTGTATTTTTATGAGTTTATTATTATATTTTCTCATATTAAAATCATTTGTCAAGAGAAACGGGACCATAACAGATAACTCAACTTGTTTAGTTTACAGAAAACACAGAACCCCCTTTAGTGTTAATATTAATTAATTACAATATACCAAATCATCAGAGAGAATTGCTTCCTTAACGAGTTTTACGTTTCTAAAATATAATTTTTTAACTAAATTTCATAAATCAATATCTGGTCTACTTAACCAAAACAACAATGCGATTATAGTACACACTTATTATTAATCGTAATGCTTCTTAATTTCAACATTTTACGTTTCAATTAAAATTTAAACTGTTAAATATAAAATTAAATATAAAAATAAAATAAACGTCCGAAATAATTGGAATTAATTTCTCTTCTTTCGAAACCGCACAACTCGAAACGATAACTATTCGTTAATATCAGTTCTATATGCAACATAATCTAAACGCATTTTCATCCATTTATAATAATAAGTACTAAAGTCAAAATTTTGAACCCAAAAGTATTTTTAGTATTCCGTACGCAACACTTATGGGATCACTTCGGTATGTGTCTGTCCGTCTGTCAAAAGCGATTTTCTCCGAAACTATTTGACACAGAAAGTTGAAATTTGGCACAAATTTAGGAATTGATGGTGGCCTAATCAGGGACATGTTGTTTTGAAAGTTAAATTTTGACTTAAGCGGTTAGTTTTGGGGGGTGAAATCGAAAGAAAAAAAGAATATCTGACAAATGGTGGAGGTTCTGTTGATATACTGTTTAGTACGCTTGCGGGTGGCTCTTGTACTGAGACAAAAGAATTTTATTTTATTTATTTATAATTAAACGAATGTTTAGGTAAAGTTGTGTGTTACACTTTAATTACTAGATTATAGATTGAGCTAGATTGATTTATTTGCTGTTAGGGAGCTAAAATACCATTGTATATTATTGACTAAAAAAAACGTAAAAATACATATTGGATCATAATAATATATATATATATATATATATATATATATATATATATATATATATATATATATATATATATATATATATATTTATATATATATATATATATATATATATATATATATATATATATATATATATATATATATATATATAGGTCAGGGACCTAATTAATTTGGCCTAGGTAAGGATTTTATTTTATTTTAAAAGCAATCACGGCACGGAACAGTAACTGCGCAAGTCCAACTTGCACTTGGCCGGTTTTTTATATTTGGCAATTAAAGAGAAAATGAACTATAGTGCATACAGAACCCAGTGGAAAAATCCCATAGTGTAATTTGTGTTTTGTATTTCCTTATTGTAGGCTAACATTTATTCTGATAACTTTTTATAGCATTTTTTACGATTTTCTTGTCAATTAAAAGTAATTTCATAGGTTATAATGAATTTTTTGTATAATTTTTAACAGTTTCTACTCCACTCATGCTTCAGAATTTCGTCAAACTCTTCACTACTCTATTTATTGTGGAGATATTCAATATTGCAACTCAAGAAGGAGAAAGATAAAAACTGGTATTGATACTGAACAGATTCCTGAAAATACAACTGCAACCTTGCTGAATCTCGAGTTAGGGTGAAACTTAACTATAAAATATCTATCTATCTATCTATTTATCTATCTATCTATTTATATATATATATATATATATATATATATATATATATATATATATATATATATATATATATATATATATATATGTTACATGTATATATATAAATGTATCTATCTATCTATCTATCTATCTATCTATATATATATATATATATATATATATATATATATATATATATATATATATATATATAGATAGATAGATAGATAGATAGATAATGTTTTTATTTATTCCTTGTAAATTACAAAGCGTGGAACAATGTCAAAAGTTCTTAAACTAAGAAATATTGCATTCTATCAAATATTCTAGTTACACACATAAAAATAGCAGTGATTCATCAGCAAAGAACTCCTCCAAACTATAAAACGCCTTACGGACTAAACAATTCTTAATTACTAGTTTCAGCAAGTTCGTTCTTAAAATTCTAACATGATTAGGAAAACCATTGTACAATCTTAGAATACAAAAAAGTACATTCTTTTGTGTATAGGAATATTTACTTTTATTCGGTTTTAAATCATTTTTTAATCTAGTGTTATGTTCATGAACTCTTATGCATTCTTGAAATAGGTTTTTATTACTATGAACAAATAACACTGCTTCATATATATACAAACTTATTACAGTAAAAATCCGTTTTGAAATGAATACGTTTTTACAACTCTCTCTTGCCTTCATTCTGTATAATACTCTTAGACACCTCTTCTGCAAAACCAAAATTCTGTTTATTTCACAGGAATTTCCCGAAAGATGATTGGATATCTCATACGAGAATGAATGTAGGCGTAATAAGAAGACAGTGCTGCGTCTTCACCAACATAATCTAAAATGACTCTTAGCGCATAACAATACTTAGCCATATTATTGGCCAAAGCACTGACATGACACTTTCAGTCAAGTCTCCTGTCCACAATCACTCCAAGAAATAAAATCTCATCTCTCGAAACTATATCAATGTTGTCATATGTTACTGTTACACGTTCATTACTTCTGTTAGAAAATAGAATGATCTGAGTTTTTGAGATATTTAAAAGTAGATCGTTCGAAGTAAAATATTGCCTTAATAGGTCTAGTGTATTAACCATTTGTTGAAGTTTATTATCCTCTTTAAAGATAAAGGTAGTATCATCGGCATACAGCACTATATAGTCATGCGACACTTTAGGCAATTCATTAGTATACAATATATATAACAGGGGTCCTAAAATTCAACCTTGAGGTACACCCTTTTTTATTATGACCTTCTCAGAGCAAGCAAGCTTTCCACGAGAGTCTGTTTCAATAACACATTGTGTTCTGTTCCTTAAATATGATTTTATGAGCTGAAGAGCTACACCTCTAATTCCATACTTCTCTAGTTTTAAGCAAAGTATTGAGTGATTTACCGAGTCAAATGCTTTTGACAAATCGAGAAGCATGGCCACAGTCACCCTATCATCATTTAAAGAATTAAGAATCTCTGATATGGCTTGATAAATAGCTCTAATAGTAGATTTATGTTGACTGAAGCTATTCTGCTGATCAGCCAGGACATTGTTTCGCTCAAGAAAGGATATCAATCTGGAGTACAATATCTTTTCAAAAATTTTGTTTACATTTGACAGCAGTGATACTGGCCTATAAATTTTTTCTTCAGATCGGTCACCTTTTTTATATATGGCTTTTAATTGGTCTGGGAAAACTCCTGTCGAGAACATAACATTAATAATATGTTCCAAAGGTATAGATATAATATCTGCCGTCTCCTTCAACAGCGAAACAGGCACTTGGTCTTCTCCTACATATTTTCTGTTTTTCAAATTTTTTATGCGTCTACAGACATCTTCAATACTAGTTGGTTCCAAGAATATCGTCCGCTTACACCCTGCTATAGGGAATGAGTCAACTGTCCCACTACCATCAACATCTGGACAAGAATTAATAAAGTAATAGCACTCAGTGCTGTCACTGAATCCCCATATTTCGGCGCAAAAGTGTCGATTATTGAATTTTTTTGAGAATTTTCAGATATATTCCTTACTAATGACCAAGTTGCCCTAGTTTTATTATCAGAATTCAAAATAAATTCAG
This sequence comes from Pachyrhynchus sulphureomaculatus, assembly GCA_019049505.1. Lineage (NCBI taxonomy): Eukaryota > Metazoa > Arthropoda > Insecta > Coleoptera > Curculionidae > Pachyrhynchus > Pachyrhynchus sulphureomaculatus. The sequence goes on from CM032446.1 coordinate 197,004,724, forward strand.
TATTTGATTTTCTTTTAGCTTCCAATATAACTTTCTTTAAAATTTTATCGTATCTCTTGAATTCATCGTTAGAAATTTTACCTTTCTTTTTCTCACAGTATAGTTTCCTTTTATTTTTACACGAAATTTTTATACCTTTAGTTATCCAACCATTATGAAGTTTTTTACAATTATATTTTTTTGTTGGAAAAATTACTTTCATTAGACATTTTGTTATATTTATAAATGTATTGTAGCATACATTGATGATATATATATATATATATATATATATATATATATATATATATATATATATATATATATATATATATATATATATATATATAGTTCTCAAGAAAGGGAATTTAGGGTGTGCTCTTCTAAGTATAAAACGAAAAACACACCGTAAATTGAAGATGTCAAAGGTACTCTATGAATACGGGCCGTAATGAACATATTTTATGTTTCACATTTTTCAGTGATGTCTCGTTATTGTAATATAGCGTAATGACGTAACAATAGGGTGGTTAAAATCGACAAACAGACAAAGTTAATCGGATAAGATTCCTAGAGAATGATTACGATGGTCTGTTTAACGGTTAAACAGAATATTTCTTTTTTTGCTTCGAGTCATGCTCTATTGATATTTTTTTTTTTGGTTTTGTTCTCTTATTAACAGATTTTTTAAGTTGAATTTTTCTAAACTATTGTTTTTCTATTCAAGGTTTTGGTTGGAATTTTGTGTCTAACTCTTCACCTGCTATCCGACTGCAGACTCCATTTAAAGAGCTATCATACAATGGCTCATTATTTAAATTACCTAACAACAGTTTCAGCCTTTATTATTACTGTTTTGAACCTTGTTATATCTTGTTTCGATCCTACCATTGCTCGTTACGCAGTATTTGAAGCCCCTGATCTATCGATTCTGGGACAATAATTTTTGCTTAGTTTATGTATCATTATATAGGTGTGTTGGGAATGTGGAATCTTTGGTACAATGACACTACCCAGTATATATCACCACTATATCAAACACATTATTTTTGCAGTTTCGCTAACCATGTTAGCTTCATCAGGCGCGATGATTGTCAATCATCGCTCCTGATGAAGTTAATATTGGTTAGCGAAACGCGCGTTGAGTGCAAGAATAAAGCGTTTGGTGTAGTGGTGATATAGACTGAGTAGTGCCATTATATAGGAAAGATTTTAATATTTATTTATTCAATTCAATTCCAAGTGACGAAAAAAGTATTTCGTTGTGGATAACCTGCATAGTCTGCATGTAGACCTGCTGTAGTAATGTATGAAATGCGAAGTTCTTGGGTTCCAAAACATCCAGTTTGTTACCTCAGAATTACAAGGTTATAAAATTTTGAATTTCAATCGATTTTAAAAAACATTTTACATTGATTTATGTATATCATAAGGACCTTACTAAATATATGAATATACAAGTATAAGTTGAAGCGCCATATCTGATTTTCAGTATTTAAATAAAAAATTAATGCAATATCTTAAAAATTAAAAAGCACCTAGAAATTACTAATTTAAAAACAGATCGAAAATACGAGGCTGGTTTGAAAAGTCCGTGCAAAGTCCGAGAGATGGCACCACCGGCGCGTATCGAGGTCATGTTTAGTTAGTAGCATCTCTTGAATGAACGCACACCAAGTTTCAGCCATATTGGTCTATTTCTTTGTGTTTGGCATTCGTATAAATCAAGGAAGTCGAGTGATTTTCAAGAATTGGACGAAAAAGAATTTCGTGTGGTGATTAAACATTACTTTATGAAAGGCAAAACGCCTCAGGAGACTAAAGAGAAGCTCGATAAACATTATGGTGACTCTGCACCTTCGATTAGAACAGTTTATAAGTGGTTTCAAAATTTTCGGACTGGCCATATGGGCACAAGTGACGCTGAACGTTCTGGACGGCCTGTGGAGGTTACGACTCCAGAAATCATTGATCAAATCCATGATATGGTGATGTATGACAGAAGAGTTAAGGTGCGTGAGATTGCTAGTGCTGTGGGCATCTCGACTGAACGGGTACATAATATTTTGCATAAACATTTGGACATGAGAAAGCTATCCGCAAGATGGGTGCCGCGATTGCTCACGCTTGACCAAAAACGGAATCGTGTGAAGTGTTGCAAGGATGGTTTGCAGCTGTTCCAGAAGAATCCGGAGGACTTTAAGCGTCGTTTCGTCACTGTGGATGAAACATGGATACATTACTATACTCCTGAGACCAAACAACAATCTAAACAATGGGTTACCAAGGGGGAATCTGCACCAAAAAAGGCGAAGACCGTTCCTTCGGCCGGAAAGGTTATGGCGACTGTCTTTTGGGATTCGCAAGGGATAATCCTCATCGACTATCTGGAAAAGGGTAAAACTATTACAGGTGAATATTATTCATCGTTTTTGGACCGTTTGAAAACCGAGCTGCAAGAAAAACGCCCGCGATTGGCCCACAAGAAAGTCCTTTTTCATCACGACAACGCACCAGCACACACCTCAGCAGTTGTGGTCGCAAAATTAATGGAAATAGGATTCCAACTCGTTTCACATCCCCCCTATTCTCCAGACTTGGCTCCCTCGGACTACTATTCGTTCCTCAATTTGAAGAAATGGCTGGCGGGACAAAGATTTTATTCAAACGAGGAGGTGATTGCAGACACTAATGGATATTTTGCAGACTTGGACAAATCCTATTATTCGGAAGGGATCAACAAACTAGAACATCGTTGGACGAAGTGTATAAGCCTAAAAGGAGACTATGTCGAAAAATAAAAAAGGTTTACCCCAAACACATAAGTAGTTTTTATTTTTGCACGGACTTTTCAAACCAGCCTCGTAACATGTGACAGAAGTATTAGTTGTCCAACAGGACATCATTAGAAAATGATGTTCGACTTGGTTGTTAAGAATTACTCCTGCACAATTTTGGACAACGAAACTTATGACAGGCTTTTCGGCTTCACCCGACACATAGTTTTCTACTGTGCTTAAGGTGGAATTTTCTCCGTATTGGTAAGCTCGACTGCAATAGAAACATTTTGTACCAAATATCTCGTATGACAAGCAATCTGTCAATACGAAATACGAAGCAGATTTCTCATAACAACAGGACAATTAGCGACAAAGGGTACAGATAAGAGTGTATATCTGATTTCTTTTTAGTGTTCTGTACGGAACACATATAAGATCACTCGGTGTCTGTCAGTCTGTCCGTTTGGCACAAATATAGGAATTGATGGCCCGATCAGAGTCGTGTAGTTTTGAAAGTTAAATTTTAATTGAAGGGGTTAGTTTTGAGTCAAATCAGAAGTGAAAAAAATTTTTTTCTACTCTCTCATTGAGTGGGGTGTCAAATGAACGTTTCTAAAAACACGAGTTAAAAAATATAAATGAGGAAATACTTGCGCACAGGTTTCTTTGTATTATTTTTTAAAAATTGCCATAAATCGCTCTTATCTTGAAAAGCACTGATCAAAAAATTTTGAAAAAATTCTAGGCTATTCTCCACAAGGTGTAGATTGAACGAAAATTATCACCTTTGATAATTTATCTGGTATATAAAAAAAAACAAAAATTTCCGGGTCATAAGTTTTCAACGAAGATTGGAAACAAACTTTGTTGAAAACTCATTTACGGTAAAAAAAAATATTATTTTAAATGCAAACACCTTACGGAATACTAATTGCGCAAGTCCGATTTGCACTTGGCCGGTTTTTATTCACTTAAACATAATTAACCAATATTGTTTTCGCCTGATTTAGCATCGCCTCATTACACTCAAGCTGAGCAAAATGTTAACAAGAACAATGTAGATTTCGTGCTTAAATTTGCAAATCCACTAAATGTTCCCCATTGTTGACTAGTTGGAGGCTTTAATTAAAAGAAATTTAAGAATAAGCAAAAGGAAGGTCGAAAACATACTACATTCAAAAAATCAATGGACGCATGCCGCCAGGGAATACTAAAATGTCATTTCCCAAAATGTTAACTTATCTTCAGTAAAAAAATAAACCAAAATTTGTAATTAGCATCGTCGTATCTAAAAAAAATGAGATTCTGTTTTTTTTCTAAGTTGTTAACAAATAAAAAATGGAGTGAAATCAGGGGCTTCATATCATTTAGAATTTTATGAATTATATTAGGTGCAGTGCTTATAATCGTTATCCATAACTATAATATTATTCAGCAGTTTGGAATTGGTCTAATAATATTTCTCAACAAGTGCCAAGAGCCAAAGTTAATAAATATAATTTTTAAATGGTTTACAAATTGTTCTGTCATGTGGCATTTATTGCCTCCACCTGTTTGATATTTATTCTTGTTTTCTAATTTTTTCCTTTTTTTCAGTTAGTTGTGGCCATATTTTTCGTCATTATAGGTGGCTTAAACATAAATAAAAGCAAAAATCATCAGGCGGCAGTGGTACTAAACGATATTATTTTAATTTTTATTTTTTTGATTTCAGTTATTAATATTATTATTTCTGGTTTTGGCTTTGAGTATTCTAACAAACCCCTGAGATTAATTTCAGATCAAGAGTTAGCAAATAAAATTAGGTAAAACAATCGAAACAGAATATAAATAATTTTCGATTATCAGTATCCTCATTGTATTCATAGACAGTGGCGTAGCCAAGTGGGATACGGGGGCATGTATCCCTATTGGTTCTTAGGACAAAGCGCCCCCTGACACACACAAAATATCGACTGGTTGCTTAGTCCTATTACAGTCAAATTTTTTTTGCTCTTTCTGCCTGAAAAAAAACGCTCTTTGAATCTATGTGACCTTCCCCAGCACTAGAACCTAGTTACGTCACTGTTTATAGATTAAAAACCATAGTCTTACTGAAAAGTGTTAAAGATTTGTTTAACTTTAATTCAATTTTTTTTCTGCAGGTCACTGCTGGGTTACTATCAGTATTAGTAGCAATATTAAGATCCTACGAAGACGAAAAATTAAACGTTCTTGTTATAATACTCAACCAAATAGCGTTAGGGTTTGTAACTGGAGCACTATTTTCTGATATTGTTAAAATGAATTTTGGTTTAGATCCTGCAATCGCTGTCAACACAACAATTTTGTCACCGAAAATATAAAATTTGTAAAAGTACCTAAACACGCTTAATTTTTAAATACTAAATCTTGTTTTGATTTTTACCTGGGGCTTTTCTCACAAAGGTAAAAGTCTTGTCGATAACAATTGTAAGAATGAAGAGATTGTTATTCCAAGTTATTATAAACCAAGGTATCGCAATCAGTTGTATAATTTGTACGTAACAAGTATGGAACTGTGGAAAAAATTGTTAGTAGCAAGTGAAATTCATTTATTGTTATTTGTTACCCTCACCCATTCTTTGAAAAAGGCTACCGTGTCGCATAAATCCCGCTTCTAGGCCATTTGGCACTGGTATATTAGATTTGCAAGTTTGGTCCATAAATAATCGTATACTGAACTGGTTTCTATAACGCTCAATAAAAATAACCTCGTTTTCGGTTGGAGCATCTATTTTTGAATGATAGAATAACAAGGCGGCGAGTAATAACCAAATTATTATTGAAACAATTCTGATAGGTGGCTAGACCTTACTTAAAGCTTTAACTATTTTATTTAGGTCCTCCAGATAGCTGAATATGTCTGATCGTCTACCATACACACCACTGCTAAATTCTTTCTTAACCTAGATTGCCCCTTGCGAATTCCCACAGAAGATTCATTACACGTCTGCTTCTATTGAGCAGCCACTCAAGGCACTCTCCTTCAGGCTACGATACAAAGTCCTTGGCCTGTCTGTAATCTGAGCTTCGGTACCATTACTCTTTCAAGCACCAATCACATCATTCTTTCCAAGAAATAGGTGAGAATTTCTTGGATATATCTAAAAGCTTGGGTCTCTGGAAACGAGTCCTGCCTGTTTATCAGTCACTTCATTGCCCTGTACCCCTAGATGTCTAGGGACCCAAAACAACTGAATCTGTTTTCTCCTAGCACACTAATCTAGGGCATTTCTGTACTCTTCTGTTAGTGCCCAGTTCGTCCGGTGTTTGGAGATTGCCTTGAGTGCCGCTTAACTATCTGAGTAGATGTACACTACCTGCTTATGGCACATGAACACCTCACCCCTTATTGATGCTATCAGAATGGTAAGAACCGTCTTTTTGGAGAACTCTGTACCCGCTCTAAGGGAAGCTCTTTCATACAGCTGCAGTTTCCAAATAAACACCTGTTTCAATCAGAGATGCGTGATTATTAGGCTCCAGCCGTTCGCGAGCCATCAGTGCAGTGTACCAGAGCGTCGTGAGGTAGGCTGATTTCTGTCTCTGTCAAGATCTAAGTCTATAATTAAAATAAAGACTAATAATATTTTATGTTTTTGGAAGTCAAACCCGTTTTTATGAGGATAAATGGCGTTTTAATCATGTCTACTGATTTTTAGTGAATTTTTGTGACGGCAAGTACCGAAAAAATAAAAGGAATCTGTAAAACCCTAATTAGAATGCTTAGTATTTGAAAATGAACTGTCCAGAATACAATTACTTGCACTTTAATAATTCTACTGAAAACTGAATATCTTATATTATTATGTTCGTATCAAATTTAAGAAATTTTAGAGTTATGAGAAAATAATGGTTAGTGAAAATTACCTATTACAAGAAAATTGTAATAATTTTTTTTTTTGTTTTTTTTTATTATTTTTTTATTTAATTTTTATTTTATTTTTTTATGTATTTATTTTTCCTTTTTTTGTTTTTAAATTATAAGGTTATACAAGCTGTTCTATGTGTCCTGCTTGGTTCTGCCTTAAACCTCAACAATGAAGAACACCATGGACATGCAAATAGAGCTAACAACATAATTTTTTGCGTAAATATTGTTATCATGGCTATAAATATATTGATAGGCGGGTTTGAAGTGAAGGAATATAGAGAAATTATTGATAACACTAGTACTACTACACCAACTACAATAACGCCTTAGTATTTGTTTGTAGTAGGTCCATATTATACATTTTAATATAAAAAAACACGTTTATAATTTGGTACGGACGTAAAATAATAGCCTCAAGACAGCCTAAAGGTTAATTGTGCCACAAAGAGAGGACCAAAGAGGTTTAGCTCTAATTTTGTAAAAAATAGAAATATATTTTTAAGTTGTATTTGTTCATGGCCAAATAATTTCAAAGTTACAGACATTTAAAATAATTTTCTCTAAAATAAAGTATACCATAACTCATTCACAGACCCTTTTGTTGATGCGAAAAACTTTTTAAACATTTTTTACAATTAATTATAAATAAATTATAATTTATAAAATTTAAAGAAAATCACGTGACTACGAAAGCGCCAGGATTGGCTGTCATGCTTGTGACGTCATTATGTTAAAGTCTTTTCACGTAAGTACTGTCAACAGCTTCTACCTGTCTATATACTGTCAAACTTATTGAAGTTTAGTGCAAAAAAAAATATTGTTGGTTACTAATTTAATTTAATTTAATTTAATCTAATTTAATTCAGTAATGTGTGACAATTTACGCTGACCATTTGGTCCAGTGTATAACCTAGCTGGATATATAAATTTTGAAACCCTAAATAAAACAAAAAACATTCGGTAACATTATTCTGATATAAATGATGATTAAATACTTGAATCGAAGTAATCTTCACAACAGAAAAAGTTTAACATCTTGTGGCACATTTAAAAACATTTTTTCGGGAGTTGTTTTTGTAGTATTCGTACAAAATAGTACGAAACAGACACGATAACTTTTTAGATTAGACATTTTCAATAAATTTATCATTACACTGATAATAATAACCAGAATAAATTGAATGAAAACTAAAACACTAGTATCCGCTGTTTGTGATGTTGAGGAGAAATTAACATTGTGATTTCACGCGCGCTCGGGTTTTTCGGAAACTGTCGGTGCATCATCGGCACTAAGTTTAAAAATTTATTTTCAATTTGATATAACATTTTAATTATAACAAAAAAAGGAAATGAAAATAGTTTTGTTATAAAAGTTTCTATTTATTGCAAAAAATTTCTTTTTCAAAACCTCAAACTTAACCTTAAAATAATACCATCGGTTTCTAACTTTGTGTTAATAGAGAAGATATTCAAAAACTGATTTCCTATTATCATTTTTTATTTTTTACTTTTTTTTTCTCTTAATTATATTTTTTTTTAGTTTTAATTTTTTTATATTTTTTTTTTAATTTTTTTTTTTTTAATTGTAAGGTCATACAAGCTTGTCTCTGCGTTGTGCTTGGTTCTGCCCTAAACCTGAACAAAGAAGTACATCACGAAAATTGCGATAGAGCAAATAACATTATTTTATATGTAAATATAGTAATACTGTCTGTAAACGTATTAATAAGTAGCTTTGAAATAAAGGAGTTTACGAAGATTATTGACTTAATCACTACGACTCCAAAAAGTTCTTAGCATATCGTTTCTGATTTTATTATGTAAAGTTCTATAATTATGTCCCAAGTCTTTAGATGGCGCTTAATACAGCCGATTATGTCGCGTGTATTAATACAGTGGTGGATTGAAGAGTCTTGTAAAAAACAAAGTAAATATGTTCTTTTGCAAAAACTAATATTTATTTCTCAACATAATCTTCATTCTTCTTAATACATTTGGTTTAGTGAGATTTCAATTTTTTTAATCCCTCAGAGAAAAATATGTTTCGAATAAATCACAGATAACCTCTTCATTCGACGAAAATTTTTTCCCTCCATGCCAATTTTTGATGTTGGGAAACAGAAAATAGTCACTTGGAGCCAAATTTAGATACTAGAGTCGGGGGGAAATGTTTCGAGGCCCAGCTCGAGTACTTTTGCTGTTCCAATGGCCGATGTGTGAACAGGCGCATTGACCTGGCAAAGGAGCACTTTTTGACGCGCTAATCTGGGTTGCATATGTTTCAACTCACTATGCAAACGGTCCAATAACGTTGCGTAATAAGAGCCAACCACTGTTTTCCGTTTTATCAAATAGTTAATCATGACGTCCTAAAAAACAGTTGCCATTATTTTTCCCGCCGATAAAACTGTTTTCGTTTTCTTCGGTGCATTTTCACCTTTGCCAGTCTACTGTTTTGACTGCCGTTTTATCTTCGGAGTGTAATGGTGGATCCAGGCTTCGCCTACAGTCATAAAATGATGCAAGAAGTCCTTCGGATTACGCTACAACTTTTCCAAACACGACTAAGAAATATGCGTTTTGAGGCTAAAGTCAACCAATGCGGCACCCATCGAGTACTCAGCTTTTTTATTTTAAGAATTTCATGCCGGATATTATGTACTCGTTCATATCATATGAGATATCTATCATCTCAGTAATCGCACGTGGGACGATCTTCCATCACGATACATGCAGTGCTCGTACGGCCACGTTTAAATTCATTTATCCATTAATAAATGGTCTTGAATGCTGGTACAGAGTCCCTATGAACTTCCTTCAGGTCAGTTCTATTTGAGCCACGGTCTACTTTTTTAAATAAAAATGTCTTATCACAGGACGATACCCGACTCTATCTATTTCTACGAAACGTGTAACACCGATCACTTACGATAGCTGGCAACAAACAACTACGCATTGCATCTGTTTGAAACTTTGAACGCAACCGTTACAAAACTCACGCTTACCAACAGTCATGCCGCTTAACAAAATTTCCCGCCATTTTGTTGAAATTTACCAGACTTATCAATCCACCCTTGTATAAATACAAATATTATATAATCATTCACATGGCTATCTGATATATTATCTAATACAGTGGCTCGTATATGCTAACAGAAAAATTATGGAACTCTCATTTATATCATGAATTTTACAATAGTTACCGTCCGAGGTTAGCCTCAAACATGGTCTGATAAGAAACAAATCCATTTTACAAAATGTATATAACAGTAACATGTTTATAAAACAAATTTCCTTCTGTAACTTAGGTTCGATTGGACGAAAAATATTATATTTCAGATCAGTGCACTATGCATCAGCATACATTGTGTTAAATTATTATAACTTCTTTGTGGTGATATACTGCTTTGTCTAATATGTAACAATTGGCCGAACTATATTTCTCGCTTCTATTTTGCTAAAACTGTGATGATTTATTCATTTTTAAGGCTATTTCTTGGTGCGCTACAGCTAGAAGTGGCCAGGAAAAGACGGATTTAGCACAGGAAATTAAACGCACTTTGTTAATATTATTATCTGGTTATTAGTAGGCTCGGTTTCTTTTTAAGCTGCCTTAAGGCTATTATTAACTTTGCATATATTTAATTTACTGAACAGCTTTGTTTTAATAAATATGCGTTTTTGACCACCAAGAACACCTTAGCAAAATAAAAAGAATTAAAGGTGTACAATTCTTAGGTTTCGATATTTATACACATATTTTATAATAATATGATTTTTGACAGGAACCTGAATAGTAATATTATTTGAATTATGAAGTCACATGACCCTGATAAATTTATAGCGAAATGAGCAAGATGATGGAATCTTGAAATCTTAAAAGTTGGATTGCTATGCACCGAGCAAAGCAACTCCGCATTCCTGGTTAGCTTCTTGTAATTAAAAATTTTTTAATTTTTTGTTGAAATAAAGTTTTTTTCTTAGCTCCTTTTTCAAAAAGAACTCTATAATTAGTTACCATTTAATATTATTTCGTGAGTATGTATTACCTTTTTATATTTTTTGTGTAATTTTTAGATATAGATTGTTCTCGTAATGTAAATGTGTTGAAATCAAATTATTTTTATAAAATTACCAATAAATTTTTTTTTTTTGAAAACAGATGGTTTTATTTTACGATTTTTATTCGTTTGTGTTACCAGTTCCCTTTAACATGAACGTTATGACTACGTTCCTACAGGCATATTCGAAGTCAGGGTTGAATTTTTTGAAGTTTTCCAGCCATTTGTTTCTTATGTGTTCCTTTGGTACGTAAAAATTTGAATTTGTCAGTAAATGTTATTAAGTTAAAATCGTTGCCGTGTGAAGAAACTGTTTTAAACAGCTTATATTCAAGAGATTTGGAAGATATTGGAAGAATAAGTAGATTATTTATACATATAATTTAGGAACATAACATAGTCTGTGAAGCAAGAAGACCAAATTTATCATTCGAATTGTCGAACTAAACATTTTGTGACATTAAGTTTAGATTTTATAAGAAATCGGCTTTAAACGAGGAACATAAGTAAAAATATAATATTACTAACACTTTGTTAACGCCCTACTTTTGCTTAGTTTATTTTTTTTATTTTCGAGCACAATTTTTTTGATGCTTGTATTTAAATATAGTTTACAAAACCAACATTAGATATTTTTCTAAGGTAATATAAAATAACCGGTCAAGTGCAAGTTAAACTTGCGCAATTAGTGTTCCGTACGTTGATTGCTTTTAAAATAAAAAAATTTTGTTACAGAGGTATAAAATGATCAGTGACTTCACAAATACACCCCAAATGAGTTTTCAACAAAGTTTGTTTCCAATCTTTACTGAAATCTAATGACCTTGAAATTTTTGTTTTTTTTATATACCATATAAATTATTAAAGGTAATGCACTCGTGATAATTTTCGTTCAATCTACACCCCGTGGAGAATATTCCAGAATTTTTTTTTCGAAATTTTTTGATAAGTACTTTTCGAGATAAGGCCCGGGACAGCGATTTTTCGCGAATTTTTAAAAATAATACAAAGAAAAGTGCGCGCAAGTATAATATTATATATATATTTTTTACTCGTGTTTTCGCAAGCTTTCATTTGACACCACACTCGATGACCTAGTAAAAAATTTTTTTTTTCACTTCCGACTTCACCCCCCAAAACTAACCCCTTAAGTCAAAATTTAATTCTCAAAACTACATGGCTCTGATGAGGCCATCAATTCCTATATTATTACCAAATTTCACCTTTCTATGTCAAATAGTTTCGGAGAAAATCGGGTGTGACAGACAGACAGACAGACAGACAGACAGACATACACCGAAGTGATCTTATAAGTGTTCCGTACGGAACACTAAAAATTAAGTACTATTTCATAATGATGATCACACCTTGTAACATGTTTTAGAATGATCGTCTTATAGGCTACCAGTAATACACAGCAAATATTTTTAGAAGTATTATTTTTGAAACTAAAGAAATGATAAGTAAATGCTCTCCAAAGTATATATAACTGTATTTGTCAATATAATATTATACTATTTACTAATTTACCATTTTTACTAGTGTTAAAAAAATTAAATATTACCTTATAATGATGATCAAACCTTGTAACATGTTTTAGAAAGATCGTTTTATAGGCTACCAGTAATACAACGTAATTATTTTTAGAAGTGTTATTTTTGCAATTAAAGAAATGAGAAGTAACTGCTCTCCAAAGTGTATATAACTGTCTTTGTCAATATAATGTGATACCATTTACTAATTTACCATTTGTTGAGAAAAGAATAGGAATAAAACGGTCAATTATGATCGTATCTAACGTGAAATAGATTGATTTCACATCAGGCAACCAGTAATATACCGTTGCCATAACAATGGCTCATGTGTTCTTTGTTGTCAAAAGTTCAAAAATCGAGGTTAAGTGCCAGTGTCATAATTGTCCAAATTTGGAATATGCGCAACTGATAAACAAAAAAAATTACTTGAGTGTAGGGTATACTTCACCTTCGAACATTAAATACCCTTTAAGTTGTGTTTATCACAGTGCTATCTGTATACTTTGTTTTTAGAGTAATCAAACATCTATTCCCTATCTAAAATGAAGTATCGTTTTTATGGATCTTATCTAGCAATAATTATCTTTAGTCAGTTTTAGTGTTAGTCTGTATTGCAGTAAAAATAAGGGTAAGTTGACTGGACTTGTCCTACTTTTTTTTTAGTTTAAAATCCCTTTAAACGGTTGTTTAAAATTAAAGTGTTCTAATTTGAAGATTGAAATTCTGATACTCTTTGTCCACATTGCTTTGTTTGCCTTAAAGGAAGTGTATCATTGTTGAGATTATTTTATTTTTCTTGAACAATGAATTGGTTGTTTACTTATTAGCTTGTCACAATAATTACCAATAAACTTTGCTAAACGTGCCAGACAAGTGTTTTGTAAATTAGTGTGTTTGAAATATCTTTCTAACTGTAAGCTTTAAATTATGATTAAATATAGGTGTATGTAAATGTGTAGATGTAGGATTTTAAAATCATTAATTTTGTTCCAGTTGGTATATACTAATTTATTTAATGAATATTAAACAAAGATGAGAAATTAAGGTTCTCAGTGGCAAATTAAAAGTGATTTTCTAATGCACTTATGTACAATCCTTGAAGATGCTTTACGCTATCATGGGTGAAATGCCAGGAGTCACGTTGACCAAGTCTGAAACCAAACAGCAGGATTTATCATCTAACCAAAGCAATAATAGCTTTGGTTGGATACTTTAAAAAAATTAATTCCTTTTGGTTCATATATTTTATTAATACCAACCTACAAAACTCTGGATACTCTAATTGATATCTTAAATTTTGCTAATGTAAAATTCATATATCAGTTTTTCATTTGCAGACCATTTTTAATATAAAATTGCTTTTATTATGGTGTCTTAAATTATACCATTGTGTATTTTAATCATTGTATTGCAAATGAAGTTAAAAGAAAGACACACTGACTGAAAACTTGCTTAATTTTATTAGAGGCTGAATTTTATTAACAAATCAATTCAGTATGTTCATAATTGTTCAGTAATCTCCCACAAATAAATTTTTATGATTTCTTGAATTTGGTGTCATACAAGATACCATACAATCTAACATCACAATTTCAAGGATTGATAAATTATCAATGTGAAAATTTTAACAGATTATGAGTAATTCATATATAGAAAAAATATTTTAATTTTAAATAATTGTTTGTAGTTAAGATAAGTTTGAAAAGTAAAAGAAAATATTTGGTTCTACTAATTAACTGTTGTCCAAGAGGTGTCTTTCTCGTAAGAATACATGAAAAATGCAGTGGCACAAAAAGGTATAGCGAAAATACTTAAAAGTATTTCTTGTGTCAGTATCTGCATAAAATGGCAGTACTTACCTATGCTGCATTTGCAGTTGTGTCTAAATCTAATAAAAGTACATTTCAGTATTTTAACATAGAATTACTGGTATTACATAATGATTTGGCATTAGGTGGATGTTAAAGAATTGATATTTTTATTTACTATGGTCATGCATTCTTCTTGCGATCCACGTGGCCTGTCTTGTCATGTCTGCAGTTACAGCTCCTTGGTTAACAGACAAACTATGCGGTAATATAAATTTCTGGCTTCCTGTAGCGAAACCGTGCGATGTTTTCCGAGGGCGATTTTCCAGCCTGAATTACTGCCCTCTAATCATATTCTGGACTCATGTTTCATACAAGTCTTAATTCTTGATTTTTGGGTATCAGCTGGACTGTAGCACATTTCCAGTAGGAATGAAATATTCCTTTTCTGTAGGATGGGCTGAGAAGTCTACAGAAGAGATTCTCCACAATATTCAATTCTGTTGTTCCAAACATGTGTGACATAAGTTACAAGATCTCCTGTTTACATTTGCTTATGAGAGCCATATTGATGGTCGCTAATAATATTGAATCCTTAAAGATATTTTAGAAGATGCTGATTGATAGCCTCTTCCACAACTTTTGATGTCAAAGCATATGCGACTGGTATTCCAGGTAGGGTGAAAATTCTACAGAAAATTGGTGTTAGTTCTCTCGTGCATTTTTTGAGTACTATGGCAGGTACTCCATCAGCGCCAGAAATTTTTTTGGTGCCTAACTTCATTAAAATATGTTTTATGATGCGCTATTTGAAGACAATATCAAGCATCCTTGATTGGACTATGGGAATAGTTGGTGGTTTTTTCCTTGGAAATCAACAGTAAAATATGAAGCAGAAAGTTCAGCTAATAAATTGATTTTCTCTGTTGTTCTAATAGTTTTATCTGACTTTTTGAGTGGTGATATAGTGGATTTAGTGGAATTCTGACTAATGGCATTAGCAACTGACTAAAAGAACCCGGAATTGTTGGAGCAAGTAAGAAGTTTGCTTTTAATTCTTTGATTGTGTGACTCCTTGGCTTCGTCGATAATTTCTTTATATCTATTCTGGGTACGAACAAAGATGTTCCTATATATGATTTTTGTGCCATTGTCGGAAGGTAAGATGTTTAGAAGCAACAGTTTTTAGGCATGTTCTGTTGAACCAAGACTTGTCGTTGGAAGGGCATTTATTATTACAATAATAATTCCATTATATTGCATAATAAATTTTAACACACAATATAGGAAATATATTGCAAAAGAAGAAGACGCCATAAATTTCTCGCCCTGGTGAACTAAACATTTTTTGTAGGTAAAAACTCAAACTACACAACAGTTATGGTAAATCCCAAGATATAAGATCCTGCCTTTTTGCTTTTTCAATGAAGCAATAAACGACTCTATTAGGGTTTTGTGCATAGTTGCCAGGTATTACGATAAACGTATTTTTATTTTGTATAGCGCCCTCACTTGCACCTGCAATCATATTGGATCTATTTTTACCTATATATTTACTACCTAGTAACCCGGTTTGGAGCCCTTTAAGTATTTGATAATATAGGCTTAATGACCACAGGTCCCATTAAGATTCGAAAGATACATTTTATTATTTTTATTTTTCGTTTTACTTATAACTTACAATGTAACGGTTCTATTTTAATTATGTGGCAAATATTTCCGAACAGAGTGTTATAGTTATGGACAATGCAAGTTACCATAGTCGCCTACTAAATAAGGTTCCTAATGCAGCCAACACCAAATCGGAAATACAGGAGTATATGTTAGAAAATGACATTTATTTTGACTTTAGTTATAAAAAAAATAATCTTTTGGAAGTTTTGAAAGACTATAAATTGAAAAAGAAATATGTTTGTGATAGTATGGCTGAGAAAATAGGACACACTGTTTTGCGGCTTCCTCCGTATTATTGTGTGTTTAATCCAATTGCACATATTTGGCATCAAGTTAAAGCAAAAATAAGGGCACAAAATGTTTCTCTTACTTTAAGCGTGTCAGTGGTTGAATTAGTAAAAAAGTTATAAATGATATACCTTGTGAAAGCTAGAAGAATTCCATTCAGTACGTTGTTAAAGTTGAAGATTCATATATTTATGTAACTAATATAAAATCACTGATAATTACCTCAGCTGATGGCAGTGATAGTTATACCGAATTAGGCTTAAGTTAAAATATATTTTTATTTATACAATATGTCCCCTCTTGTAAACCCCATTCATTCAGACTGTATATTTGTACTTCTTATCCAGTTGTTTTTACATGGATCTATAAATAAACATCTCCAAAAACACTTATAATTTTATTTATTTGCATTAATGAATAAAATTCTTAAGTCCATTTCTGCAACCTATCATACACGAAAGGTCAGAATTTTTATATTGGCCACTTAAAACGGCAAAAATCAGGATCTCAAATACTTTATTTTTGAACTCGACACGCATTTCACCAACCATGTGAGCATCATCAGGAGCGATGGTGACAGTTGACCTTTGCTTCTGATGGTGCTAACATGGTTAGTTAAATACGAGTTGAATGCGTAAATAAAAGGTTTGCCAGTGCAGTGCAGTGTTATTGTGTCAAAGATTCTATAACTCAAAGTTTAAACAAATATATCTTTGACATGGAAACCTAGTGATTTTTGTTGATTTTTATTCCTCTTCTCTGATTTTCTTTTTGGCACAATATTTTTTGCTAATATAGTTAACCTTTATATTTATATACATTTTTTCCCAAATTGAAAAAGGGCTCTAAAACTTAGACCCAATCTACTTGTCACGAAATTTACAACGTCTAGTTGCCTAGTTTGCTTTTGCTGTTATTGGACATTTTTATAACAAAATAAGACCTTGCAACCTTCGATGTAGCCAAGGAAAGAAAATAGCGCCATCTTAGAAACAGCGTTTTTTTTATTGGAAGGTTATTTTTGATAAAAAGATCTTTAACCCTCGGATCATCGATTTTTAAATTAGATTTAATTTTTTAAAGTTTCGTTGTATGAAAGGGTTTTATTTTGTAAAAATTTTCTCCCTCCCCGTAATCGATTTTTAAATTGGGTGTAAGTAAGGTGTAAGTTATTAGATTATTATAAAATAATTCTTTTTTGTGAAAATCTCTACTACCCTGTTGTCTACTTTTAGTTTACTGTGTTTGATGTACTGGTGATATATACTGAGTAGCATTATATATCACCAAATAAATGTTTAAGGGGTTTTATCTATCTGCAATTTTTGAAAAAAATCGACTTTTTTTTTTTAAATGACGTATTATAGTCTTAAAAAACATATCTTGGCTTAATTTTAGATTGAAAATTTTTTTTTAGCTTCTAGTACTTAATTTCTGAAAGAAGTCGAAACTACGTTTTTAAGTCGGTCGGCAGCATAACTCCAACAATTTACATCCGATTAACTTGAGCTTTTAACTATAGCTTTTTAATAAGATTCTCTAGGGATGTACACACGATTATTAGGATTAATCAATTACTTTTTTTTTATAAACAAATAAGGCCCATTTTTTTGAAAAATTGATATTTTTCAATAATCGTTGTACTTTTCTAGCAAAACTAATGTAAGTAATAAAAAAGATATTTGTTTGCTCTAGATGGAGAATTAAAATTGTTGTACTGCCGACCGCGGAACACCTTCATTCCTCTATTCTGCGTGTTAGTGCGCCGCCATTTTGTCCAATACGATCAAAAAATATATATATTTTCTACATTTTAATATGCATGTATTAAAAGCTCAAAACAGATTTTTTGTTGCTTGTACCAGGTGTACAAGTATAAAATGCGGATTTTTTTTCTAAAAAAAACATGTTAAATTCGGAAGAATGATAAAAAGTGCTTTATTCAAAGTATGCTCCATCGCTTGTTATACATTTTTCCCATCTTTCGGGCAATTTGTGAATACCACGCCAGTAAAAATCTTCCCCTTTTGGTGCGAACCATTCATTGAGCCCTATTTTCACATTTTCGTACGAACCAAAGCGCTGCTCAGCAAGTGCGTGACCCATGGATGCAAACGAGTGGTAATCGGAAGGAGCCAAGTCTGGTGAGTAAGCCGCATGGAGTAGAACTTCCCAGCTGAGTGCTACCAACGTGTCGCGAACTGGTTTTGCCGTATGTGATGGAGCATTGTCATGAAAAAAAAATGACTTTGTGTTGCCTCTTTCGGTATTCTGGCCTTTTTTCAAGCAGCGAACGGTTCAAATCGGTCAATTGTTGTTGGTAACGTTTAGTATTAACCGTTTTCCCAGGTTTATAATAGACCACGCCCCTCTGGTCCCCCAAAGACAGAGCATCGTCTTTCTGCCAAAGCGATTTGGTCTTGCGGTCGATGTGGATGGTGCGCCTGGGTCTACCCTTGATTTTTTGCGCATGGGATTCTCAAAATAAAACCACTTTTCATCCCCTGTTACTATACGATGCAAAAACGACTTCCTTTTGTACCGAACGAGCAAAATGTCACACGTGTTTTTGCGCTTTTCCATTTGCCTGTCGTTCAACTCATGTGGTACCCATCTACCGGTCTTCTGAATCTTCCCCATCTCTCATAGCCGATTGGAAACAGCTTGTTGACTAACGCCCAATTGCTCGGCGAGTTGTTTTTGCGTTTGCGAATCATCTTCGCCCAACAATGTTTGCAATTCCACATCTTCGTATTTTTTTGGAGGTTTTCCACCTTCCTTGTCTGCAACATCGAAGTCACCACTTTTAAAACGTCGAAACCATCGTTCACACGTATCTTGCGATGGAGCATATTTACCATAAGCTTCTCGAAGTAATCGGTATGATTCAACAGCAGTTTTATTTAAATAAAAACAAAAAATTAATGCTGTCCGCGAATGCTCTTTGTTCGGTATAGATTTCGACATATTGAACACAACAACACAGCACTATGCACACACTTTTCCAATTTATGACTCGTGCGCGTCTGACACTTGTTGATGACACAACAAAAAGGCGCAGTGTCAAATCTTTATAGCACAAACTGCATTGGTGCACCATCTGTTGTCTGAAATCCGCATTTCATACTTGTACACCTGGTATAGTCGAGTGTAACAAAATTCCCAAAAAGAGCCTATTTTTCCTGCCTGTTACGTCGATGTAACCCCTTAAGTAAATTTGACATAAAATTTAAAGTTAATGGCATTGGATCAGGTAGTAAATATAACGGTTTTTAGAAGTTTAATATAATATTTCATTTTTATCGGTTTAATTATAAATAATAGCCTATATAAACTGCTATAAACTGCGCAGCCTTGTAACTTTGCTGATATGACTATCGGCTTTAAAAATTAAACCTTTTGACGAATCTGACAGTTCAAGTCAATTTGATACCGAATATATATAAAAATAATTTTTGTTTTCATTATTTTAATTCGCCAATAAACAGACACGGGACAAACAGTTTTGGGCAGTGGCAGGGTCTAGGAGCGGGAGGGCATATGAATGCAAACGACGAAAATGAAAAACACTAAAGGCGGGAGTGCTTACGGAAGTGCGGTAGGAAGCCCTTGATAAAAAAAAAACCTCTTGCGCTGAAACTAACTAAAAGGTAAGGTGCCTCACATAATAAACAAAAAAATTTTTGAACGGTAGGTGAATTTTTTCACAAAAAAAGTAATAAAAAAGCTGGCTCTAAGGAGGCGCTATTTTCTACATCTGCAGGGGCCGGTGGGGGGGGGGGGGCAGATGCCACCCCTTGCTACGCAACTGGTTTTAGATTTTAGTATGTTAATAGATTCGGAAAGTGATTGATTTTTTCATTTTATTAATTTAACGCACTCATTAGGAATAAACCAAAAAATATATTTTTATGTTTACATAACTTTTATCACGAAATTTATTAATAAATAAAACATTGTTTTTAATCTTATTTCATATTAACATTAGTAATTTGGTAGATTTGATTACATAAAGTTTAAGTAGTTAGACATTGGCTTCTTCCTCCTACTTTTTTACTTAAAATTCGAAAATACGAACAAGGTAATAATTGTTTTAGTTATTTAATTAAAACTTGTTTAGGTTAATAGTTTCGGATAAGTGAACGTGCTTTGTTCGTTTTAAATTAATACTTAAATAGAAGTATACTGGTCTGTTGTTATCAGTGCTCTAATAATTGGTATAAATTTATTTTTTATGACTACGTTACTAGTATCCCACCTCCTCTAAAGCTTAATTAATTAATTACCTATTAATTGATACAGAAGGTTCCTGGTTGTGTAAGAATTAATTGTTTAGTGAGGTCGCATTACAAGCAACTCAAAAATTATTTAAATTTTTAAAATAAATTGATGCAATTTTATTTGTTACTAATTTTTGGTTTTTATTGGACCTTATTTGATAGCTATTTATGAATTCAAACCTTGATAGAAGTTGTGTATGTACATACATTGACTATTTTTGTTCGAACTAGTAATTGGTAAGTATTATTTATTGTATATAGAGGTCAAAACAAGTATTTGTAGAGTTGTTTTCTGTCTAGGTAGTTGTATATCACTAAAGAAATATTTATGCTTAGATTCCATTCCCTCATTTTGTCAATTTAAATGGTGGTTTTACATTCTAAATAGCAGATGACGTCACGTTTTTGTCGAGTTAAAGTGTATAACTTAAGTCAGTTTAAGTAAGCTTCGGGCGCTGACGGAATACCTGTCATATTTCTCAAAAACTGTGCAAGGGAATTAACACCAGTTTTCTGTAGACTTTTCAACCTATCCTACAGAAAGGGAATATTTCCGTCCTGCTGGAAATGTGCCACGGTTCAGCCGATACCTAAAAAAGGCAAGAAGACCTTGCCAAAGAACTACCGACCTGTCGCGCTGCTTTCAATAATATCGAAAATCATGGAAAAGTTATCAATCAGCATCTTCTGAAATATCTTGAACGATTCAATATTATTAGCGATCACCAATATGGCTTTCGTAAACATAGATCAACAGGAGATGTTCTGACTTATGTAACACATGTTTGGAACAACACAATTGAACACTTTGGAGAATCTCGAGTGGTTGCTCTTGACATATCTAAGGCATTCGACCGTGTTTGGCACGATGGACTGTTGGCTAAGCTACGCTTTTATGGTGTGTCTGAAAAGTTCTGTTTGTGGCTCTCAGGTTTCCTCAGAGTGCGTTCCTTACGAGTGGCAGTCGACGGATTTCTTTCTAATACCTTCACTATCAACGCCGGTGTGCCCTAACGCTCCATACTGTTTCCTACTCTCTTTCTCATTTACATTAACGATCTGCTGGAAAAGACCAGGAATCCAATTTACAGCTTTGCAGACGACAGTACGCTTGTCTCTTCATTCGCTTTGAACGCTCGGACATCGGCTGCTCAGGCGAATATCCGCAGACAGCAGGAAGTCGTTCAACTTAACAAAGACCTGGAAGAAATTGGGGTGACAGTAACCAAGTGGAATTTAACGCTACAAAAACCCAGGCGGCAGTTTTTTCTAAAAAAGTTAACGTTGCTGAACCCGACATAATTATGTCGGGGCATTCTATTCCCCTAGCATCGTCGCTCAATTTGTTGGGCGTTAGTTTGGGAGCAAATATGTCCTGGCATGAACATGTTGCAGGCATAGCAAGGAGAGCTTCTTAAAAGTTGGGAATATTATTTCGAACCAGAAAGCTTACACTCACAACAACTGTTAATTCTTTACAAAGCTCAAATTCGACCCACTATGGAATACTGCTCCCATATTTGGGGCTCCGCTTCCAAACATACACTGCATTTGTTGGATTCTGTTCAAAGAAGAGCTGTTTGTCTGATTGGAGACCCAGAACTGACCGGCGGCCTTGATTCGCTGGAACATCGAAGAACGGTTGGCGACTTGAGTCTGTTCTACAAGTATTTTCGAAGGATGTAGCCCGCTTAATTCCTCCCAAAGCGGTGCATGTTAGAAATACACGTCGCGCTGGTGCTTCACATCCAAATGAGGTTCAGCTTGTTACTCCGCGCACAACGCTTTTCAAGCAGTCTTTTATATAGAGAACGTCATCCCTTTGGAATAATTTGCCCAGCGCTGGATTTCCCACCGAGTACAATTTACAGCGATTCAAGAACAACGTGAATCGCTTTTTCCGGACACATGCCGCTCCTTGAGCGCTTTAGGGACTTCCCTGCAGTACATGTGCTAGATCCATAAAAAAAAATACAAAAAAAAACTAAAGGTTCACGGATCTGTGATGTGCACCCTTGTGAAATTAAATTTTAAGTCATGTTGAAGTAAAATTACATTCTATACTCTATTTATTTGAAGATGATAGCAATAAATTATCTACAATTATGCAATAGATGCTCGACGCATTTTCGCCAATTTTGTGTAAAAACATTAGATATGACATTCTGAAAAAGGTTTTGTATGTCTGCTAATTTATAAGTCGTTTTGTTCCTGGCGACTTCACCTTTAACCTGTGCCTATTTAAGTTGTGGCAAGCGATAAACAGTAATATTACGTTTTTTTTGCCATTTCGTCGATCACAAAATTTGTGTACTCGTCTTTATTTCTGAGAACTTCAAGCTTTACAAGTTCTAATAATTCTCTCTTAACGTTGTATTTTCGAAATGAAATGTCTTTCTCGGTCATTCAAGATTAGATGTCCTTTTTCAGCCAACCCAAGGTTCGAACTCGTTCTAATTTTTTAGAACGATAGCTTGTATTATCCATTATAATAGCAGAACCGTCTGGTATTAAGTCTATCATCTGCGAAAACCATTCCGCAAATACGTCGGAATTCATAACTTCGTGATAATCTCCTGTTTTCTTGGATAAGAATGTTAAAAGGCCTCCGTCTACAAAACCACTTTCGCTTCCAATATGCGTACCTAAGTCCCTTACCAGATGGCAGTTTAAGACCGGTAGAGACGCTTTCATCGACTGCTTGGCGAGCTTTTTTGATATTGCTAAAATTTCTTTACTATGTATCCTTCGTTTATCCACGTCTCATCTAAGTAAGTTTTTCCTTCCGAGTGAACTTTTCCAACTTTCCTTAAATAGTTTCTTCTCCAGTGTACAATTTCTCCACTTTCTATCAATAAAGATTTTCTTTCACACTTTTTCCACTAAAAATTTATACCTTTTAAAACACTCCACTCCACTCATTTTCGGTATTTCTGGGAGGCTTGTCGCAGCCTGCAGGAACATATCCAAAGTTGGAATTCTTTTTTCCATAAAAAAGTCAGGAACAATACGCCTTACTTCTTGTTTTGTGTTGTCTGTCAGCTGAAGTTCTTTTCCACCTGGTCTCTTTTTGGAAAGTCTATACCCCTTTTCTTCTCTTAAAATTCTGTAAACTGTGACTTTACCAATTCCGGTCATTAAGGAATATTTTGTCACACAATCGTACACAATTAAATCACAATTTTGATCATTTTTAACGTAGTTAAATACATTTTTAACTATACGCATGCCATTATGGGTTAGCTGCCCGAACTTTTGACGGTTCGCTGGAGAAGACATTTCGTAAAGACACTAATTGACTTGTCATTAACTGGCTTGACACTTGGGTAACAGGAAGGTATGTAAATAAAATGGTTTGATCGGCAATAAAACTTCGTTACAAAAGAGCATTGTTACCTGAAAAATGGGAATGGATAGCATGCCCCTGTTATAAGACCGCCGATCAGTCGAGTGGCAGTTTTATTTCTATCAGTTTAAAATAAATAGAGTATAAGCTACTAAGTTACCAACTAAATATTCTTGCTTTTAAAAAAAATGTTATTTGGAGCTCCTAAAAGTGTTAATATTTTCAATAATAGATGGTTTTACGTAACAAAGAGGCACAATTGATAATGGACATGTTTTACGTTTATAAGTTATATAGAATGATGGAAGTATTATACTATATGGGGTGAAAAAACTCGAGGATTTCCGAGAGATGGCAGCACACACAAAGAAAACCATATAATTTTCAGCTATCAAAAGATTCTTGTGAAATTTTCATGACATTTCGTCTATTAGTTTGCGAGTTACAGCGTTTGCGTGACGCTATTTTCGATTTTTGCAAAACGGCGATTCGAACACTGTTTCGGCGTAATCCAAAGGAGTTTTTGCGTCGATTCGTAACAATGGACGAAACATGGAACCACCCCAGGCAGTCCATAGAGTAGCTAGAACCGTATGAAACCGACTGAAGCGTCCAAAAATACAAACATTAGCTGGAAAGGTATTGGCAAGTATTTATTCGGATACGTATTGAATAATATTGTTCGACTATCTTGAGAAGGGGCCGACAATCACCTAACCACCAACCACTACGTTGGTTTATTGGTGCGTTTGAATGGTGAAATCAAGAAAAAAAGTCCGTTTTTAGCGAAGAAAAGGTGTTGTTTCACCAAGATAATTCACCAGTTTTCAACTCCATAATATCAATGGTGAAATTGGATCAATTGGACCATGAATTGCTTCCTTATCCGCCGTATTTACCAGATTTTGCCACAAGTGATTATTACATCTTTCCAAATTTGAAGTGGTTCCAGGGAAAGAAATTTGGCTCAAATGATGAAGTCAAATGGAAAACAGACTTATTTTAGAGAGCTATACGAAAGGTATTCAAATGTTGGAAGATCGCTGGAATAAGTGTATTGCTCTTGAAGGAAACTATGTTGAAGATTAAAATGGATTTTTGAGACTTTTCACCCAATGTACTATATCTTATGATTGATTTATCCCATATATAAGTTGTATAGTGGCGTTGGCAAAGGGCAATGCTCCCGCCTTTCCTATGGATTTAGAAAAATGCACCCTTACCTAGAAGCAGGACCTTTTGTTTCTTATTTTGCGAAAGGTTTTGAAGTCCACTGTAAGAGGATTATTTTTTTCTTTGAAAATTGTCCTCTGCTATCGTATTATTTCTTATTTTGTTGGGAAGAGTGTTAGCTTTTTAGAGTCCCATTGCAACTGAGAATTTTTTTTTTTAGGAAACTCCCTTCGGTAATTTATTTTTGTTTTAGGGTGTTCAAAAGTTCAGGTTAGGTTGTTACGCTGTGTCTGGATCATATGAATCAATTCGTGTCTAATCACCAGTAATTATGCACATCAAAGTGAGGTCATCCAAAGAAAACATGTTTTTAGCGATCTCAAAATGACGATATTTATTGAGGAAATTCAGTTGTTTTGTAACAAGACGAGATAACACACGAGACAAGCCGAAAGGTTTCTTTAAAATTCATAGTATTGATCCAATTGATAAGGTTTGCAAGATCTCTAATACTTAAATTGCTATTACTAAGTACAAAATCCTTAATTTTGTTGATATTTTCTTTGACGGTAACGGTGGATGGTGTTCCAGAACACGGTTCGTCTTCAATTGCTTCTTTACCCTGTCTCGAAGGTTTTTACTACTTGAAAATTTTTTAGTTTTGCTAAATATTCCTCACCGTAACGTTTTTTGAACATTTTCAACGTATCGGTACAAGAAATTTCATTTTTAAGACAAAATTTAATGTAACATTTAAAAAAGACAGCTGATTATTTTACTGGCGTGTGTTAATCTTTTATTAATCTTCCTATTATCTGTTCTCGTCTCATAGTCTACCTGTCAATAGGCATAATTAGTACAAGGTGCTATGCAGATTCCTGCGTAGACGTTTTTACCAAACTTCTCTCATTAGATGAGTCTGTTTAAAGATGCATTTTGGAGTGGCTATTCCTGGCCACTGGCGGATATTGCGTAGCCATGACAGTCATTTCTCGTCCTATTTTCCTTTTGCCTTGAATTTTAGCCTGTAGAATTAGGCGCTGAAAGCTATAACATTCACCACGAACAGTGTGACCCAAGTAAGAAATCTTTCTCCGTTTTATCTTTTCGAATAATTCACGATCTTCTAGATTGGCTTTTCATTTCTTACTCTATCAGTCCAAGATATTCTCAACATTGTTCTCAGCATCTACATTTCAAGTGCCTCTAGGTTGTTAATAGACGAGATTCTCAAGGTCCATGTTTCAACACCATACAATAAAATGGATCAAACATAGTACTTAGCGATCCGGTACCTGAGTTATAGGTTGAAGTTTTTGTTATAAAGAAATTTACGCAACTTGATAAAAGTTGATCTTGCTTGCTCAACTCAGGCTTTAATTTCCATGTCCCGATCCCACTTATCATTTATAAGGCATCCCAGGTATCTAAATTTTCTAACAAGTTCTATATTCTCTCCGTTTATACGAATACAAACGTCCTGGATTGAGTTTCCCCTAATATAATAATTTTGTTTTGTTCAATCCAATATTTTTTCCTGCTTTGTGTATAGCTTTCAATCTGCGCTATCTGCTCGAATGGTAGTGTCATCCGCATATCTGATGTTGTTTATCGTTCACCTTGATACCCTGATGATACTGCGATACTTCCTAGACGAATGCTCTTTCGACATATAAGTTAAACAGCATGAGCGTCGTTCTTTATTTCAAAATCTCCTGTTTTGCTACCATCTTGAAGTCTTACTTCAACTGCCTGATTCCAATATAGGACCGCTATGATTCTTAAACCTTTATTTACTAGAGATCCTGTTACATATTTGTATTTATGCTAATATTGGTTTTTTGAAGCATTTGTCACAACTTCAAGATGGTTGATGTTTGACCGTTTTTTTAGTATTCCGTATGGAACACTTATAGGATCATTTCGGTGTCTGTCTGTCTATTTGTCTTGTCACACCCGATTTTCTCCGAAACTATTTCACATAGAAAGTTGAAATTTGGCAGTAATATATGAATTGATGGCCCTATCAGAGCTGTGTAGTTTTAAAAGTTAAATTTTGACTTAAAGAGTTAGTTTTGGGGGTGAAACCGGAAGTAAAAAAAAAATATCAGGTCATGGAGTAGGATGTCAAATGAAAGCTTGTGAAAACACGAGTTGAAAAACATATATAATGTAATACTTGCGCACACTTTTCTTTGTATTATTTTTAAAAAATTGCCGAAAATCGTTATCCTCCCCCTTATCTCGAAAACTAGTGATCAAAACATTTCGAAAAAATTCTGGGATATTCTCCACGGGGTGTAGGTAGAACGAAAATGATTACGAGTGCATTGGCTTTAATAATTTATCTTGTATATAAAAAACAAAAATTTTATCAGTACAAAGATCGCAAAACAAACTTTGTTGAAAACTCATTTGGGATGTATTTTGTGAAGTCATTGATCATTTTATACCTCTGTAACAAAACTTATTATTTTAAAAACAATCAACATACGGAACACTAATTGCGCAAGTGCGACTTGGATTTGGCCGGCTATTTATTAGTTGATTTTGATACATACTTTATCCGTTGATGTCCGTCCGGGCAAAGATAGTAAAAAGCTAAATAAACTATAAGTTTTTAATAGATATCATTATATTTTACTACGTAGGTAAATATTTGTATCGTTTAAACGAGGTTATAACTACACAAAAAGGATGTAAGCATAAAATAACTGTTGTTTAAGCAATATAATTATTGGTTTAGTAGTTTGTACAACAAATAGTTTTACACAATCTCTTCATTGAATAATAAAATGGAACCAAAGCAGTTTTATCATTGTCTATAATTATATCTGAATAATTATTGTTAAATCGGGAAACCGCGCTAAAGGAGCGACGCGTGTGCAAGAAAAGCGATTCACTTTGGTCTTGAACGCAGTCCTGGACAAACCATTCCAAAGGAATGACGTTTTGCATATAAAAGAGGGTTATACGAGGAGTGAAAATCACAAAGTGAAGATCCTGAAATTGCCTTGTGTAATAGTAGATGGAGAGTAAATGTTGGATATTTATTCCAACCTGATACGGTGTCGTCCCAAGAACCTCGATTTCTCAAACTTTATTCTATGGGAAAACAGTATGTGATTTACTAGTTAGAGTGTTAGTTTTAATTTTTACACAATGTTCATACTTCCCCAGTGCAATTTTGACAAGTGCTCTAGAGCATATCGTATCAAGAAAGCGTAATAGGCACACAGAAAAATAATAAAAAGATTAGTTTTTATTTTATTGTAGAAACACGCACAGTGTATGTTTGGGAGCAGAGCCACAAACATAGGAGCAGTATTCCATCGTTGATCGAATTTGAGCTTTCTATAGAATTAACAGTTGTAGAGTGTAAAGCTTTTTAGCTCGAAATAATATTCTCAGCTTTTGAGACTCTCTCTTTGCTATGCATGCATAATGTGACCATTTTTTTCCCCTTAAAACGGGACAACTGATTTTAGGTTCCAAAGCTTCGATAATTCGTGCATAGTCTTACATAGATGGGGATTGAGTACCTATATAGTACAGGATGAGTCCACGATAGAGGAAAGTTCATTATCTCATTTGTTTCGGGAATGGCAAAAAAATGTTAAATACAATAGTTTTAGGGAATGTTAAGGTGCACAGTTTAAAATTATTTTTGAATATATAGTCATTTACGACGATGACTTAGTAAATAAGCTAATAAATAGACATAAATTTAGGTTTAATATTCAGAATTCCACCTTTTTTACACGCGAAGAAAATAACACCAAATATGTCTCCATACCATATAATCCGAAATATAGCAAGGGACTCAATAAGGTATTTAATAAGGTAGGCCTCACCTTAGTCTATAAGTCATCAGACAATCTGAGGAATATCTTAGGAAATCCCAAAGATAAGATTCCTAATTGTGAGAAAAGTGGAATTTATGAAATTAGTTGTAATGATTGTGACAAAAAGTATGTTGGGCAAACTAAAAGGTCAATTAAAACACGATTTAAAGAACATTTAGCACACTTAAGATACAATAGAACAGAAAAGTCTAGCATTGCCGAACATGCCCTTGAAGCTGATCATACTGTAACATTAGATAATCTAAGGTTAATAAAAAATGTATCTGATAGGAGATTGTTGAACGCATACGAAAGTATGGAAATCATTAAATGTTAAAAGTAGTTTAAATAAAGACAGAGGGCCTATTCCTTATAGTCCCCTCTACTGGTTACTTGGCCGGAACTGAGGGCCTTGCCTATGTCATTAGTTCCGCTTGAGTAATTCAAGGTTTAGGCTAAGTATAAATAGGGTAGATTTGGAGTTTAGCTTTAGTCAATCATCGCTCCTGATGA
This sequence comes from Pachyrhynchus sulphureomaculatus, assembly GCA_019049505.1. Lineage (NCBI taxonomy): Eukaryota > Metazoa > Arthropoda > Insecta > Coleoptera > Curculionidae > Pachyrhynchus > Pachyrhynchus sulphureomaculatus. Next base: position 197,033,901 of record CM032446.1, read on the forward strand.
AGCTAACACGGTTAGCGAAACGCGCGTCGAGTGCAAAAATAAAGTGTTTGGTGTAGTGGTGATATATACTGAGTAGTATATATAGGGTACTTTAAAAATGTGTGGCCGATATAACATATGTTTTTTTTAAATGGCACATCCTATTTTCTAATTTATTTTTAACTTCTGCGTAAATTTTTTTACTAATAATGTTATATACCTAACCTAGTTTTCAGTTTTGTAAAAAATTGCTAGTTGCGCCATTGTTTCTGAAGGTGAAATACTCATAATTGGTACGAGCATTCTATAGAGATGAAAAAAGATATATGTAAAGAAATTTGAGTTACTACTTGAATACATATGTTTAGTCGTTTTACTATATTTTCTTTCCCTTTCCTTAGCATAAAGGGCGTTATTGTCTGCACGAATCCCTTATCCTATTTTCCATATCTACTGGTGTTGTAGGGTGATTCACATAAACACGATCTTTAATGTAGCCTCACAAAAAGAAGTCTAAATGATCGTGGGCACCACTGAACGAATCCATCCCTATTGATCCATTTTTGTGGGTAACGATCGTTTAAAAATTCTCGAACTTTCCGGTGGTAATGAGCAGGAGTTCCGTCTTGTCGGATCCACATTTGTTCCCTTTCAAAGTTATCAATTTCTTCAAGAAGCTGGGGTAATTCGTTTTGCAAAAAATTTAGATATCTAGGCCCATTAAGCGGTTCGCGGAAAAAATATGGATCAATAATTCGAAAATTTAATATTCCACACCATACATTAAGCTACCAATTGTTTTGATTTTGAACTTCCCGGACCCAAGATGGATTAACTGTTGAATAATAATGCATGTTATGGCTATTAACTGCTCCATTACTGCGAAAAGTAGCTTTATCAGAAAACATTATTTTGGATAAAAAAATTTGGATCGGCTTCTATTGCTCCATTCATGGTGGTACAAAAGTTTTCTCGTCGTTCAAAATCACGGTCTTGAAGTTTTTGGTGTAGTTCCATATAAAAGGGATGAAACTTGTATTTTCTCGTGGTGCGATTAGCCGTAATTTGGAAAATGTCAAATAAGTCAGCTAGTTGACGGCTGCTGATCTGGGGATTATCTTCAACATGAAGTAAAATTTCCATTTCTTTTTCCTCATTGGTAGCATTCTGGTTTACTACTTTCCGTTTCGTATGCTCAACGCTACCACTACCATCAAACCGTTCCATTAAGCACTGAAAAGATTTTCTAGATGGTATACATCTATTAGGGTACTTCGCTCCGTAAAGCCTTACTGCCAAAAGACAATTTTTTCCCGCCGAGCCCAGAATATAAACCATATCAATTAATTCATTTTTAGGAAAAACCGTAACTATTACCTTTATACGTCACTTACTACAACAAATTAAACTATTTTTACTTGCTTAATAGACATGTCAAAATTCGACAATGCCTACATTTTTGTTTTGTCTTGGGGACTATGATGTATACCGTAAGTGTATTAAAAACAAGGGTAAAAATTGAAAAATTCAAAATAAATCGAAAACTTTTAGAAATAGGTATATGGCATACTTAATAAAAGTTGGAGGGTTTTGTAAAATCTATCAGAAAAAATAATAATATACAGGGTGTGCCATTTAAAAAATTTGAGATATATCAATTTAAAATAGTCGAAATGTATAAATTTATTTTGAACACCTTGTAGCATCTAACTAAAATTTCTTTACATATATCTTTTTTTTTTATCTCTATAGAACGCTCGTACCAAGAAACAATGGCGCTACTGGCAATTTTTCACAAAACTGAATTTTTTTTTTTTTTAAATTGAAATATTAGAAAAACTAGGTTTAGGTATATAACATTATTAATAAAAGAGTTATAAAATTGTACACAGAATTCAAAAATAAATTAGAAAATAGGACGTTCTATTTAAAAAAAAAAAAACATGTTATTTCGGCCACACTTTTTTGAAGTACCCTGTATACTTAAAAATAATTTTAAACTGTGCACCTTAACATTCCCTAAAACTATTGTATTTAACATTTTTTCGTCATTCCTGAAACAAAGGAGCTTTACTCTATCGTTGACTCACCCTGTACAGTCAACTAAACTATTAGGTAGTGCAAATGGACGCAAAATAAAATAGATAATAGTCGGTACATTCTTTACGTTCAGAACAACAACAATCACTGTGGGCTGTGATTGGTTGAATTAAATCATCTGATGCCCCTACGCCTTACCGCTCGCTGCGTAGTGCTCGGTATCCTGCCTGCCCACACCGCGATTTTTTTCGCGGGCTTTTTTAAGTGTCGTTGGCAACAACGGGACACATTGCCTAAAACGGGACTTTCTCGTTCAAAACGGGACGTATGGTCACGTTATGCATGCAACATGTTCATGCCAAATATATTTGCTCCCAAATTAACGTCCAGAAAAATTGAGTAACGATGCTAGAGGAATGTTCCGACATAACTATGTCGAGTTTAGCAACGCCAACTTTTTTAGAAAAAACTGCCACCTGGGTTTTTGTAGCGTGAAATTCTACTTAGTTCCTGTCACCCCAAGATAGAATTTCTTCCAGGTCGTTGTTAAGTTGAAAGACTTCCAGCTGTCTGCGGCTATTTGCATGAGTAGCCGTTGTTCAGGCGTTTAAAACGAATGAAAAGATAAGCGTACTGTCATCTATTAAGCTGTAGGTTGGATTCCCGGTCCTTTCCAGCAGATCGATACTGTAAATGAGAAAGAGAGTAGGAGGCAATATGGAGCCTTGGGGACAACGATGTTGATAATGAAGGTATTAAAAAGAAACCCGTGGACTGCCACTCGGAAAGAACGTTCTCTGAGGAAACACAAGAGCCATAAACGAAACTTTTTAGACATACCGTAAAAGCGTGTCTTAGCCAACAATCTGTCATGCCAAACACGGTCGATTGCTTTAGATATATAAGTGCAACTACTCCAGATTCTCCATAATGTCCAATTGCCTCGTTTCAAATATGTGCGACATAAGTTAGAAGACTTCCTGTTGATCTTTGCTTATGAGAGCCATATTGATGGTTGCTAATAATATTGAATCCTTCGAGATATTTTAGAAAATTTGCCGTTAATTCTTTGGTTGTGTGCCTCATTGGTTTCGTTGATCATTTCTTTGCATCTGTTCCGTTTATTACGTTAGGATTTTCATGATCGAACCAAGGCTCGCCGTTGGAAGGACATTTTTTTGACAAAGGGATGTTCTCTTCCATACCAGCTAAAATTACATCGGATACCACCTTACCGCAGTCAGATGGGCCGTCGAACCTAAAACAAACATCTAATCAAGGAAAAATTCGAAAAGAGTTAAAGTGCCAAATCTTGTGCGGTTTAGGAGCCTCTCTGTCACTGATCAGTAGGATACTCGATGTCGAAAACAGTTTATGGTCGGAAGATCGGCGGACTTGCGGTGACAGTGTAAATCTCTAAATTGGTGGTTAAAAACAGGTCAAGAAGACGGGCGAACTCTCCGTCTGGATCAGGGAACTGTGCTGGTTCATCGATAAGCTGAGTAAAGCCACAATTGATTGAGAATGATTCAGCTTCACGACCTTGTTGGTCTGTCGTATTTGAATACTTAAGACAGTTGATATTGCGAACAGTTTCGGCACTTGTATAATTAATTTGTAAACGATCGATGGTATCTGTAAGAGCAACAAAAAGTGGTCTAAAGTTAGTATTACTTGGTGGTCGATAGAGGAAGCAGATAAACGTTGTGGTTTTTGAGTCGTTATTTTTAACCACAGAAGTTTCAGAGCTCCAGGGTCTCCTTTCATTGGCAAGAGAGATCTCTTCTGACAAAACGACAGATTCCAAAGTTACTCCTAAACCGAGAATTGAAGTCGTACCCAGGATAGACCGTGCTAGTCAATGAACTGACTTTGGTTTTGACAGAGAGCGAGCACGTGAGGCTTATTTGCTTGCTGGAGCTGGTGCACTGAATTTGTGTTGGAGTTTAAACCTTGTATGTTACAAAAATCTATTTGAAAGTTGTGATTTCTGCACATTAACGCCCTCGAATCAGCCTCCACCCGGACATCCAAACAGGGGTTATTTTACCTTCGGAATGTTTTGATCCTGGGAGCTTTATCATGCTGTTTTTTCCCACAGTCCGGCGACATCGACACAGCCCTGAAACATTAACTAACTTTACGCAGCTTAAGCCGATGCCATGTTATTACACGGGGCGATGCCTGGTGGGATCTGGGGATCTAAATCTAACTTGTTCTTTTACTCGCTTTCTACGACAAGCAGAACGTGCCGAAGGGGTATTCTGTTCCGCACCTCCACGGGGTACATTGTTCTAAAATGAATTAAACTAGACCAATTTATTATTAGAGCTTTAAAATTAAGACTCAAACAGCCTAATATGTCGTTTCCACGAGCAACCTGGGCGATACGACTAGCGCCATTAAATTAAAATATATATGGCGGTATTCTACGTAGAGGGGACGCGATCAGCACTTTCCAAGCGACTTTTGTTGGCTTGGTCTAAAGTTACAACAAAAAGTAGTATAATTATGTAGAACATTAATTGCCGGCGCCAACAAATTTAGAATTTCGTGGAATACGAGCCATAAAACTATTACGACTTGACATAGAGTGGACCTGTATTACCAGGGATTTGGGAGAAATCATTGAGATTTTAAATTGGTACAAAAATTTCTAAATTTATATGTATGCTGATTTCAACATTTTTTTTTGTAATCTCACCTACGTTCTGTTACACTATAGCACTACATTTCGTACACACAGATCTCGGATCATAATACGCCTCCACATTATCTTAGTAGTGACTAATAAATATTTTTTAAAATTTAGCTTGCAATCCTTTAAAACATATATTTTTTTCATCATACTCGTACATATTAAAACTCTGTTAATGTTTCACAGATACAAGAGCAACTCTTTTATTTTTATAATACGTTTCCTGTCTGGTTTGTACGTCTTTTTTTAAGAACAATAATAAAAAAGATTTTATAAGGTTTGCTTAAAAACTATGCTGCCAAGACTCTAAAAATCCAAAAAGATATATATTCTATCAAAGCGATTTTATTTCGTTCAGTTTAAGGATGTCTTTATCCTTCTTGGGAAGGCATACTTTTGCCATCGGCATTGGTACTCCATCTTTGTATGTTCATCTGATGACTTTGATGGGAGAATTCGATTACTTAAGATAGTAAATAGTACATTTTTGCACACCCGTCATAGTAGTCGTAGAAACAAATGTTTTTTTTTACGGCACGATTCATCTTTGTCTACAAGTGTACGCAGTTTAAATTGGAAACAATAAATTGAAACACTTGATTGAACAATGTTAAATTAATTAATTCAGAATGCTTTATTTAGATTATTCATATTTTTATCACTGTTGGAACAGTGACCCGACAAAATTAGATAGATTTTTATTATTATGTGTCTTTGTAACTAAATTGATAATCAAGTTGCAATAGTTTAAGTCGAATAGTTTATATAGTTCAACAGTTTTTAAGTTTTGATCCAGTAAGGTGGAGATAATATAAGGTATTTTTATTTCTACTTTGTTATTTAGATAGTAACAATGTCCAGATTTTGATCGTTATTAATTTTCGCGAACACTATATTGTAATACTTTTGTTGATTTTTTTTTTTTTTTTTTTTGATTTCATGATTGATACATTTTTTTTCGAAATATTGGCCTCACAAACTTAGTGTATCAACCACGAAATTTGATGAGATGATAGTATGTAATAGTATAATATGTGCTAAGAATAATTAACGAAAGAAAAAACTATTATGTATGTATATGTGTATTATTAAGAATATAAAAGTGATGCTAATAACATTTATTTTTATTATTAAGAGATAAGATAACAAGTAAGCACAGGGACAAGCGTTTAGCGCCACGTGAGTCTATCAGGGCAATATTTGCAGACGGGACAATGAAAACCTCTTCCATATTTTGTTGATTTAAGCTGTTTTTTGATTCTATAATAATTTTGGTCTAATGACATTTACCGAGTAAATCAAATGTTAATATATGCAAATATCAGATTTTTATGGGCAGGTTAGTAATCTCTCCCCTCATAAATTTAATCTTTACTTGGAATGTTAAAAGACAGACAGTTTGATGCTTTGAATTTTTATTATTCATTTTTTTTAACACTTCTTAATATGTATTTTTAATAAGTATTCCTTTGCTAAACATTCTTTTCTGACACGTCATAGTTCAATGGATTTAACTTATATTGCCGTGGTGGGAAACAACTTCATGCGCGTCGACCTCCTACTAATGTTCTAAGCCCGCATAGTAACTGACTCGCCGCCGGTTCGATCCCGGCCATCGGCTGGGTGTTTATAGGTAGTAGTTAATACACAATAACATTTTAAAGAAAACCAAACGAAGAGCTTTTTTTTTAAATCTAAATTTTGACGATTTCTAATATTTTTTGTTTGTGCGATATTAACACAAATTGATTTTTCTGTATTTTTTTTTCAGAACTGTATTTTACAATTATTAATTAATAATTCATTAATGGTAGTTGTAGGACATACACCTAAAGTTATCTTACAAATGCACTGCGTTTTTGGTATCGGTTTAGAATTCTTGCTATTTCAAAAAGTCTAGATTAATTTTGATGAACTTTTCGAAGGACCCCACACTTTTCTTATGGAAAAGTGGTTTCGGTCAAATTCGCTGAATTTTTAATATGTTGTAGTTCTCAGCTTTCTGAACAACACTGTCAATGGGCACATAACCTTCAAAAATGGGCAGATTTCGAATTATTTTCAATTCAAGTACTAATAAAATATATTTTTTTAAAAATCGTTTTGATAATTATTAAATTAAAGACACATCAAATTCAGCTAATTTGAAACCACTTTTTCATAAGAAAAGTGCGGGGTCCATTTTTTTAACTTTTCTTCTACTTTCATAAATAGGTCTTCTGAATAGTCCGCTGGATTATGCTAAAGCCCATTATTATTATTGGACGAATATGCCTAGATACAGCCTTGGCCAAAAGTATTAGGCACCGCTAATAAACATGTGAAACTCATAAAAATATCTCTTTTACAGGTCCATAAAACACCTGGCTCACAAAATTGCGATAATGAGGTTTTTTGAAAAATATATTTAATGTTTTTTCAGTCTCTTTTTACTACTTGTAGTGTCAAGTAGCTTCCGTGCGTGTTTTATTTGTGAACTAGACATTCTTATATTTGAGAAATGCCTAAGAAAAATGAGCTTGGTATCGCAAAATGAATTAAAATTCAAACCCTACATGAACAAGGCAAGTCCCAAGTAGATATAGCCAAGTTAGTGGAATGTTCTCGGTGCACAGTGTAATGTGCACTGTGCACTGTAAAAGGTTTGTGGAGACTGGCTCCCATGCCAACAAAATGAGAACGGGCAGAAAACGTAATACTAATGAGCGACAGGACAGAAAACTCATTCGCGAGTTTAGTAAAAATCGAAAAAAAAAACATCATCTGAGCTCGCTGCAACTCTCTCGGAAGAGATTGGGATGCCGATTAGTTCTCGAACGGCAAGGAGAAGACTGACAGAAGCTAGATTAAGAGAGTGCAAAGTTAGAAAGAAGCCTTGGCTTTCAGAAATCAATAGGAAGAAACGCTTAGTGTGGGCTCTGAAGCACCAACATTTTAGCGAAGAGGATTGGTCTAATGTTGTATGGTCCGACGAATCCAACTTTGAGGTAAATTTTTATATGATTTATTTTAACAAATAACTACATACAATTACTCTTGATTTAATCCGTTTTAGTCAAAATAATAACTAATTTTTTAATTGAGTATTTTTTCTATTCTTACAGCTATTCGGAACGTCAGGTGTGACATTTGTGAGGCGGCGTGTCGGCGAGGAATACCATGCAGATTGCGTGGTACCTACTGTAAACCACCGAGGAGGCAGCATTATGATCTAGGGCTGCATGGCTGCTAAAGGTGTCGGCGAAATGTTCGTTTGTGAAGGCCGCATGAACAGCCAAAAGTACATAAATGTACTAGAAACTGTACTGATGCCTTCGCTAACGCACATTTTTGGCGACATCAAATTCCAGCAAGAAAATGCACCTTGTCGTAAATCAGCAGCTACGATGCGCTGGTTTAGAGACAATAACATTGTCTTATTGGATTGGATCTAAACCCTATCGAGTATCTTTGGGGTATTCTGAAGCGCAAAATACGGGAGCATAGCATAACATCAAAAGCAGCACTGAAAAGCGCTTTGATGGATGAGGGGGATACCATAAGAACAACTGAATGTACTAGGCTTGTACGCAGCATGCCCCAAAGATTTGCTGCTGTAAGCTAAGGGCGGACACACCAAAATTAATTTATTTCATAATTTTACCTCAGTATACGATTTTACAAAACATACGAATTTAATTTTTTATCCTAAAACACAAGAAATGAAGTAAATTGTAGGGTGCCTAATACTTTTGGCCAAGGCTGTATGATTTTTTTAAAAAAATATTTGTCCTAAAACCAGAAGTATATTTTTTTTTTAATATTTCATTAAGCAAATTTTCGAAATGTACAATATGATCTGTAAAATAGTCGTAAGCATTTCATGAGATTATTGTTTGCAAAGTAATTTAAAAAAAATAACCGACCAAGTGAAAGTCGGACTTGCACAATTAGCGTTCCGTACGTTGATTGCTCTTAAAATAAAAATTTTTGTTATGGAGGTATAAAATGATCAATGACTTCCCAAAACACACCCCAAATGAGTTTTCAACAAAGTTTGTTTCTGATCTTTGGTGAAAACTGATGACCTTGAAATTTTTGTTTTTTTTTATATACCAGATAAATTATTAAAGGTAATGAACTCGTGATAATTGTTATCGAGAATATTCCAGAATTTTTGCAAAATTTTTTAATCAGTACTTTTCGGAATAAGGGGTGGGGGACAGCGATTTTTGGCAATTTTTTAAAAATAATGCAAAGAAGTGCGCAAGTATTACATTATATATTTTTGAACTCGTTTTTTCACAAGCTTTCATTTGACACTCGATGACCTGGTAAAAAATTTTTTTTCACTTCCGTTTTCACCCCCCAAAACTAACCCTTTAAATCAAAATTTAACTTTCAAAACCACATGGCTCTGATGGGGCCATCAATTCCTATATTAATGCCCAATTTCAACTATCTATGTCATCTAGTTTCTGAAAAAATCGGGTGTGACAAACAGACGGACAGATACCGAAGTGATCTTATAATTGTTCCGTACGGAACAGTAAAATGTTCTTTTTGTGAGAACAGTACACACACTGCAGGGAAATTTCTAAAGAGCGGCTCGTGAGTAAAAGTGCGATTCACATTAGTCTGGAATATAGAGCCATGGGCAGTGCAATCTAAGTAACGTCTTTCCATGTAGAGGTTTTCTTGAAGAGAGTGTGGTACAAGGGGGAACAAGCTGAACCTCATACTGATGGGATGTGTTAGAGTGACGTGTATTCATATCATGCTATGGGAGTAACAAGCCAGCTACGGTCTGTCAAGTAAGAACGTGTCCGCCATAATTCATTTTTGGTAGATGTGCTTCTATCGATTTAACAAAAAATCGATAGAGGGAATCTTTGTCTACGACACATTTTAGTAAAAGTGTCGGTCGATTTCGTACTTTCATCGAAATCACGTAAAATCCAAAATGAGTCACTTGTTTTCGCGTCGGTTCGAGGTAGTCTTTCTTTGTACCTATCCAAAAGGTCCTAAAATGACACCTTCTGCGGCTGCTAAATATATTAAAAAGTCGGTATCGTTTGTGAAGAAGTGGGTAAATCATTTTAACGAGACGAAAAAATGTCGACGACATGCCAAAACGTGGCTCGGTAGGCAAAGTCACTTCGAAAATTGAAAAACGAATCGTGTCTTTGTTTTCACAGGACCTGAAATTGACGCTGCGTCAAGTGAGTGACAAAATTAAGAAAATCGGGTTTGAGTGTGTCCCATGAGACCATTCGAAAACATCTTCGTGCTTATGATGTCAAATCCTGAAGCACGTTGAAGAAACCTTTGCTGGGCGAAAATCACGTCCCAAAGCGGTCCGCTTGGGCTCACGATAAGATACTAGAGTGGCCCTCACAATTGCCGGACGCCAACCCTATTGAAAACGTCTTGTCTTGCAAGATTCGAGAAATTCGCAGAGTATGCAGAAAATCTCGTCGACAGCATGCCTCGAAAATGCCATGCGATTTTTGATACAGAACGTGATTGGACTTACTAAAGTAATTGCGCCGACGTTAGCACACCAAAGAATACATTGATGGCAAAAAGTGTTCTCGAAACACATTTTTTTCAAGAATTCTACCGGTCACATTCTTACTTGACAGCCTGTACAGTCATCGAATACTTTCCATGAAAGTATTGAAAGAATAGACTCAAGTCACCAGCTTTTTTAATGTTCTTAGGGATTAAGGTTTCTGGTGAGTACCAGCTCTTAATTAAGCGAATATATCTCTTCTGGATAGAATCTAATAAAGGCAGAGGACACTTGAAAGCAAAGCCATAAACATACAATTAGTATCACATTCCATTCCAAAACTGTTGCTAAATATATGACTTTCTAGTAATAATATTCCAAACTTTTGAGAAGCTTTCTTTGCGCTGTGTGCAACATGATCATGACAAGACATAGTCTTATCATGTGAAATATAGTCCCGACATAACTATGCCGGGTTCTGTAACGTTTACTTTTTAGAAAACTGCTTTTTGGGGTTTTTGTAGCGATAAATTCGACTTGTTTACTGTTATTTCAAGACAGAATGTCGTCTAGCTGGTTACGTTGTAAAGCTTCCTTTTATTTAGGGATCATTGCATGTTGCATTGACAACTGGTGTTTGAGAGTTCAAGATGAATGAATAAACAATCATGTGGTCGTAATTACAACTATATATTGGATTTTTGTTTTTACTCATAATTGTCATATGTTTAGTTCCATTTAATGACATTGAAATACTTAGGGATTTCCTTTTATTAAGATTGTTGATGAAGATAAAGATGGATATTCTTATCCAGTGGGTTATATTATTTGCGAGGTTGTAAATCCCATTAAACTAATTTATTTTGGGACATATAGTGAGATAACTTCAATTACTTAATAATACTGATTTATGTTGATCTGTTTTTTTACCCTTGAGAGACTTGTCGTCTGATTTAATTTACGATATGATTAGAATTGAAGAAAAACAGTGACCTATATGACATTGTTAAAGATTTTAGGTTGTTTGATCTTATGCAACATAACTGTATTTCTTGTTTGTTATATTACTTAAATATAATGAAGAATTAAATTCGTCTTTCTTTGTTTTAGAATATGGCTTCACTAAGGAACAGATTTGGTGCCGATAACTCGAAACGCGGAAGATACAGTGATGATGACGAAGAGAGCTCGAAATTTTACAAACCTATGCCTACCCGACATTTTATGGGTGTTTTAGGTTTAATATTGATTACGTTTGCACTTGTGATAATTATAGAGAAACAATTGCCTAGAGGTTTAACGATAGAAGATGAAAAACAGAACCCAAATAGTTTTATAGCTGAGCGCGCGTATAGAATATTAGAAAATTTAACTAGAATAGGTAATTTTATTTATTTAATTTATAAATAGTTTCGGAGAAAATCGGGTGTGATAGACAGACAGACAGAGGGATAGACAGACAGACACCGAAGTCATCTTATAAGTGTTCCGTACGGAACACTAAAAAGAAAACTAAATATATACTAATTATCAAGAGCAATATTAACCTTGACCAATTACTTTTAGAACCCACAAAAATAGAAGTGAAATAACCGGTCAAGTGCAAGTTGAACTTGCATAATTACTGCTCCGTAAAACATTTTGTTACGGGGGTATAAAATGATCAGTGACTTCACAAAACACACCCCAAAGGAGTTTTCAACAAAATTTGTTTCCAATCTTTACTGAATGTACTCGTGATAATTTTCGTTCAATCTACACCCCGTGGAGAACATTCCAGTATTTTTTCAAAATTTTTTGATCAGTACTTTCCGAGATAAGATGGGGGGGACAGCGATTTTTTCCGACTTTTTAAAAATAATACAAAGAAAAGTGAGTCCAAGTACTACATTATATATATATATATATATATATATATATATATATATATATATATATATATATATATATATATATATATATATATTTTACTCGTGTTTTCACAAGCTTCCACGTGACACACTCGATGACCTAGTAAAAAAAAAAAAAATTATTCACTTCCAATTTCAACCCCCAAAACCAACCCCTTGAAGTTATAATTTAACTTTCAAAACTACACGGCTTTGATCAGGCTATCAATTCCTATACTATTACCAAATTTCAACTTTCTATGACAAATAGTTTCGGAGAAAATCCGGTGTGACAGACAGACAGATAAACGGACGGACGGACAGACAGACACCGAAGGCATCTTAGAAGTCTTCCGTACGGAACACTAAAAAAGAAGGAATTAATATAAATACCAAAAATACCCGGGTGCGGTTTTGAAAAGAATGTTGATATAACTTGAGTGAAAAACTGTTTTCAGTCGGTGAAGTAAGAATGTGTCGTGCAATGTTCATTATAAAATGAATTTATGTAAAAGTTTTTTATATTATTCGACAGTAAAGGATTGTCAGAATTTGCCGTGACATCTGCTTCACTGTGTACACCACGGGAGTCGTTTCTTTCTTAGTAATGGTTTCTTGATTGTACTCCGCCACTTCAAATCATTAGACCGGAGATCAGGGCGAATTGTTTCATATGATATATCCAAACATTTCTGCTTTAGTTTTTGCTCTTGTTAATTGAGGATTTCGGAAAAAAATTTTAATAATAATTTTTTCGTCCTTGTTCGACACTTTTCCTGTCGAACCACTTTTTGGTAGATCATCAACATTTTTTAAATGAGAGTATCGATTCACCCACTTGCTAATAAATGCCCTCGATTTGCCCAGATACGTAGCAGCCGCTGTAGGCGTCATGTTCGGACCTTTTGAATGATTAGGAACTCAGACTCGAAGCGCGAAGCGTATGCAGCACTCTTGTTTGATAACACTACTATTTAACCATCAATAAGGTTATAAATGAGTCTCTTTCCAGAAAGCGTTGTTAGCAAGAGTGCCAACAATAACCTCAAAAAGAAAAGGAATTTTTTCTACCGACTACAAGTTGTAGGCGACACGTTCTTACTTGACCGACTGGAAGTACTGGATTACTGAAGTCATTAATATCGCTTACCAGGTGTACAAGTATGAAATGCAGACTTTTTTTTCTAAAAAAACATGTTAGATTCGGAAGAATGATAAAAAGTGCTTTATTCAAAGTATGCTCCATCGCTTGTTATACATTTTTCCCATCTTTCGGGCAATTTGTGAATACCACACCAGTAAAAATCTTCCCCTTTTGCTGCGAACCATTCATCGAGTCATTTTTTCACATCTTCGTACGAACCAAAGCGCTGCTCAGCAAGTGTGTGACCCATCGATGCAAACAAGTGGTAATCGGAAGGAGCCAAGTCTGGTGAGTAAGCCGCATGGGGTAGAACTTCCCAGCTGAGTGTTTCGAACATGTCGCGAATTGGTTTTGCCGTATGTGATGGAGCATTGTCATGAAAAAAAAATGACTTTGTGTTGTCTCTTTCGGTATTCTGGCGTTTTTTCAAGCAGCGAACGGTTCAAATCGGTCAATTGCTGTTGGTAACGTTTAGTATTAACGGTTTCCCCAGGTTTTTAACAGCTCATAATAGACCACGCCCCTCTAATCCCACCAAACACAGAGCATCGTCTTTCTGCCGAAGCGATTCGGTCTTACGGTCGATGTGGATGGTGCGCCTGGGTCTACCCGTGATTTTTTGCGCTTGGGATTCTCAAAATAAATCCACTTTTCATCCCCTGTAACTATATGATGCAAAAACAACTTCCTTTTGTACCGAGCGAGCAAAATGTCACACGTGTTTTTGCGCTTTTACATTTGCCTGTCGTTCAACTCATATGGCACCCATCTACCGGTCTTCTGAATCTTTCTCATCTCTCGTAGCCGATTGGAAACAGCTTGTTGACTAACGCCCAATTGCTCGGCGTGTTGTTTTTGTGTTTGCGAATCATCTTCGTCCAACAATGCTTGCAATTCCACATCTTCGTATTTTTTTGGCGGTTTTCCACGTTCCTTATCTGCAACATCGAAGTCACCACTTTTGAAACGCCGAAACCATCGTTCACACGTGTCTTGCGATGGAGCATGTTCACCATAAGCTTCTCGAAGTAATCGGTATGATTCAACAGCAGTTTTCTTCAAAATTAATGCTGCCCGCGAATGCTCTTTGTTCGGTATAAATTTCGACATATTGAACACAACACAACACTATGCACACACTTTTCCAATTTATCCCTCGTGCGCATCTGACACTTGTTAATGACACAACAAAATGGCGCAGTGTCAAATCTTTTTAGCACAAATTGCATTGGTGCACCATCTGTTGTCTGAAATCCGCATTTCATACTTGTACACCTGGTAATTATTAAATGAAGTATTTGGATTTTAAATTCAAGTGAGAATCGTGGCTTTAATACACTACTCTATATTCAGGGCCCCGAGGATCACTCAAAGATGGTGCGTGGCAAAGGGACTAACGGTCAATCCATCAAAAACCAATGCCATGATGAATGAATTGGTTTACACGAGCTCGGTGAAATACCTTGAAGTTCGTCTAGATCCAAAACTAAACTGAAAACAGCATCTCAACGAAAAGAGGAATATATTTTGCACGTCCCTTTGGGCCTGTTGGAAAGCACTGGGCAAAACTTGGGGTATGCAACCCAAGATCGCACTGTGAATATACAGGGCGATGCTACTGCCTAGATTGACGTACGCAGCAGTGATTTGGTAGCCCAGAGTGGACACGGTGGAGTCAAAGAACCTACTGCGCAGCCTACAGGGGAACTACTTTAGGTCGGCAGTGGGGGCTATGAGAACGACACCAAAGAAGGCGCTAGAAGTAGCACTCTGTGTTCCTCCACTGAACCAGTTTATCATTTACACGGCGAGATTAACAACGTACAGACTGAAATGTCAAGGCGAATGGAGGAATGGGGACACTCAGGTCTGAAATTCCTCCACGAACGCCCATTCGTCTTAAAACAATATAAAATCACGAAAACAAGACAAGTGATTAAGTTTTTTTCTCTCCACTTCCCTGAGAGGAAGGACATGCAAAAGCTCCTGAACAGGCCGAATACCGACATTTGGTATACTGACGGTTCGGGAGCTAATGGCCGCTTTGGGGCAGGAATCTTTTGCCATAAATTAAACCACAGGGAAAGTATACCCATGGACAATATGGCTAGGGTATTTTTAGCTGAGGTGTTAGCCATCCTCAGTTGTGTAAAAATACAAATCTCGAAAGGGACAAATAATAATGCTGCGACAGCAAAGCAGCTATAGAAGCTCTTGCCAAATCCACCACGGCCAGTTTGACAGAAAATGCCGGACTAAGACTGCGACCCTGACTCGACTCATTGGGGAGTCACAGAAGAACTTTTAGATTTAGGTGACAGCAGGGACTCAAGGTACCACCCACTCATTTTACTACTACTACTACTGTATTCATTCCCTGCACAACACTAGTTAGCGACGAATTATATAACAGTCAAGATCTCACTTACTGACCCATGTGAGATGCCTATTGCCTCAGCCAAATCATCCACGGTTAATCGCCGGTCTTCCAATACCATATCTTGTACTTGCACAACAGTTTCTTCAGTTGTTGCAGTTTTTGGACGTCTTGAACGTGGATCATCATTGACGCTTGTACGACCACGTTTAAACTCGGGTTCATCTATGAACAGTTGAAAATGAAGGAGCAGAGTCCTTTAACACCTTCACTAACTTTGCATGGATTTCAGTTGCCATTAATCCTTCCAAAACAAAGAATTTTTATCACTGGACAATATTCGATTATTTCCATTTTTAAAAAATACTCGGACACGTCTACTTTAATCAGCTAATAAACAAGGACAGACCAACGTGAAATTTAGGGTGTGTTCATATGACAGATGAAGCTTCAAAATGATGTTCAATATTTGGTTCAAGTGATGCTCCGTAGGTGTCGCTGTCAAAGTTATTGACTGACCTGCTTAAAGTAAATTAGTTTTCGTTTCATTAATATTTACGCCATTTTTATTTGAAAATGGAGTTTAGCTATGTTTATACCTCTGTTATTCCGAGAAATAACAGTTTTTTTGGCTAATCGGTAGACTCACCAATTTAATCAGTTATATTAAGTATCTTTTCCTAATAATATTGATTGCAAAAGTTCGTGCCCGATTTTAATAGATGGCAGAAGCATGCACTTTTGACGGTGCTGATATTTCTTTTATAATCGTATTATTAACCAACAATTATCTAAACGCTTCGGAGTTAATGTATTCTTAAAAAAAAGTTTATTTAAATTAATTTGTGTGCAAGGTTAATAGTCAAAATGGAAAATGAAAAGTTACATTTTCGTCCTGTTATGTTATATGAATTTAAAAAAGGTAGTAAGTGTTGGAACTACAACAAAAATATTGAAGATATTTATTTGGATCGTGCTCTTGTTCCTAGGAGAGTTACAAAGTGGTTTGGTCTATTTCGAAATGGTGACTTCAATCTAAACGATAAACTTTGCTTTGGGCGATCTTCCGGCATTGATAATGACTTTATCCGTGATTTAGTGAATAATAATGCACGAATTACCACTGAAGAGATTTCTGACAGACTAACTGTTGATAATTCGACTGCATTTCGTCATTTAAAGCAACTTGGATACACTCCGAAACTTGATATATGGGTTCCGCACATTTTGACAGAACGAAACAAACTGAACCGTGTTTCCACAGCTATTTCCCGTCTTGCCCGTCAACAAAACGAACCTTTCCTGGACCAAGTCATAATTGGAGATGAAAAGTGGGTTGTGTATAACAACATAATAAGAAAAAAAGCTAGAAGCATGGAAGTGAAAGAGCAGAACCTATGGCAAAAGTTGAATTGCATCCAATGAAAGTATTGTTATGTGTCTGGTGGGATTGCAGAGGAATAATTTTTTGCGAGCTTCTTCCACGTGGCCAAAAAATAACTATGCAGAAGTACTGTGAGCAACTCACCTAACTCAATGTTGAAAACCAAGCAAAACTTCCAAATTTAATCAATTGAAAAGGCATCATCTTTCACCATGGCAACGTTGGGCCACATGTGTCTTAACAAACACTTGTCAAAAGTTACGGAGTTAAAATGGGAAATCCTCCAGCACCTGCCGTATTCCCCTGACCTTGCCCCTTTTCATTTTTATCTGTTTCGTTCTGTGCAAAAAATTTGATTCTATCGTGGAAGTCAAAAACTACCTTACGACTTTGTTTGGAGAGAAACCACTCAGTTTCTACAAAGAAGAAATTCAAAAACTTATAAAACGATGGGAGACAGTTATAGAAAATGATGGAGAGTATATTATTGATTAATAAATAATATTTTTCATGAAAATGAGTTGTAATTAATTTGGTTTTTAATCGGGCCCGAACTTTTGCAATCACCTAATATATCCTAAACCGAGATATGATAAATGTCCACCTAATGGAAACGTTTCTTACAATGAATTTAAAAATCTCAGATAGTTAGTGGAAGTAGCCGTAAGCATTTTAATTTGTGTGATGAAAAGACATTTTCAAAACGTACTTGTTAATAAATCTAGGTTAGTTTTTTTTTTTAATATGGATTATTTGATTTTTAGGTCCAAGAACGGCAGGTAGTTACGAAAATGAAGTTTTAGCAGTAAAAGTAATGACAAACGAAATAGAAAATATAGTAAAAGGAGCACATCCGAATCATGTAGTGGAAGTAGATATTCAAAAAGCGTCTGGTGCTTTTAATTTAGAGTTTCTAGATGGTATGATAAATGTCTACCAGGATGTGCAGAATATTGTTGTTAAAGTGGGCTCGAAGATTAATTCTCCGCATAGTTTGTTGATAAATTGTCATTTCGACTCGGTTGTCGATAGTCCAGGTATAAATCTATATTATAAAAGTCAAAATACTTGTAAACATGATGTTTGCCAGGGCAACTTCGGCCCGAAGAAGATAGTGTTAACTCTCCTTATATGGAACATTGCAATGAATCCTTTTGGATTTAGGAATTCTTGTTTATATAATAATGGTTTTCCATAAAAAATTCTGTCTTTACATCAGCTTTCAGTTCGTTATTGTTTAGGTACAACGAGCAAACAGAAGTTAGATGTTTTAACAATTGGTATAATTTTCACATCACATAGATAATTTTTTAAATTGAATTGATTCTGTCTTTGCTTGATGGAACTCCATAACTACTAAGTACACGGTAAGTTAAACACTAGTTAATATGTAATAAAAGACTGTTTATAGTTAATTTCCACTGGTTTATTTAAATTGCGATGACGCGTTTTGCTGTCGATGCAGCTTCTTCAGATCTACATTTTACACTGTCAAGTTAGTTTTATGTTCACAATTTTATATAATTTCTTAATTATATTATTACACCTAATTAAATTACATTGATAGTATTGGAAAACCCACACAGACATGGAATTAGGAGAATAAATTCAATAATGGTTAATTGTTTAAATCTACCTGATCGTTGAGTAAAGTACGTGTAGTCCTTAATCGATTTATTTGCTTTGTCTCTAAAAGGTTTAGTTTTAAACCTTTTTGTTGGGTATGTAAAATTTTGAAATTCTTGTTAAACGTGTGATTTTCTGTTAAAAGATGATTAGCATATGTTGAATTAGACTTTCTATGGATGAAACTTTTTTCCGTGTTCTGTAATTCTTTGTATAAATGTACGTCCAGTTTGTCCTATGTATGTTTTAGGACATGAGCCACATGTTAATTGATAAACCTCTAATTTATTGTCTTTATTGATTTGTGGTTTGTAGTTTTTGAGATATTTGCCTGGAGTATTGTATATCTCAAAAACTACTCAAAACTCAACTCAACCTCAAAAACTACAAACCACAAATCAATAAAGACAATAAATCAGGGGTTTATCATTTAACATGTGGGTCGTGTCCTAAAACATACATAGGACAAACTGGACGTACATTTATACAAAGAATTACAGAACATGAAAAAAATTTTCATCCATAGAAAGTCTAATTCAACATATGCTAATCATCTTTTAACAGAAAATCACATGTTTAACAAGAATTTCAAAATTTTACATACCCAACAAAAAGGTTTAAAACTAAACCTTTTAGAGACAATGCAAATAAATCGATTAAAGACTACAGGTATTAGGTGTAATATTTATTTATTTATTTATTTGAACCAGACTTATTACAATTCAATACAAAATATGCAATACCTATAAAGATAACACAAGTTATCTGCACAATAGGACTGGTGGACAAAAATTCTTAAGAACTATACACAATTATACTAAACTATACTAAAATACACAAACTTAAATTTAAAAAAAAAAAAAATGAAAATTTATTGGTTGCTCAACAGTGGCAGTAGATACAGAAAAATACAGAGAAACAAAAAGCAATAACAACAAAAAAAAAACGTACTTTTCATTAATTATATTGTGGCCACACTTATATACCATATTATAATTAAGAAATTATATAAAATTGTGAACATTAAACCTAACTTGACAGTGTAAAATGTAGATCTGAAGAAGCTGCATAGACAGCGAAACGCGCCATCGCAATTTAAATAAACCAGTGGAAATTGACTAACAACAGTCTTTTATTATATATTTATAATGAGTTTCCATCAAGTAGAAGCTACAATCATCCAAAATTTTAAACACTTGTTTATTAAGTTCTACTTTAATGAACTAATTACTAATTTTAACAAATTTTTGACATGTTTCGCTATCACTGTAGCTTTTTCAAGAATGAACATTCCTAGTCTAGAATCTAGCATTTTTATTGACAATTAGAGAGGTTAAACCTATAAGTATTATACAATGAGGTGGACTAGTCATGATTATACATTGTGTCTTAATATATTTACATGGCGGTAACCTAAATAATTTAGCCTGGGTAATGGGTTTTATATAAATATGGTGAGAGATATTTCATGAGTACAAACTAAAAATTAAAGTTAAAATTAACGTAAAATTAACTTAAAGCTAGTCCTGTGGTAGGGGATAGAAAGGTCTTAGTTAGTGACGTCTGGCTTTCGATGGCGGTCTATAGGCATTTCTAACTGTGGGATTGGGGCGGTGAGTGGCTTTATCAAGGAATTTGAGCTAAGCGTTGCTCATGAATTCTCAGATTGTAGGTATTTGGAGGTCTCGATCGTGTTATGGACGAACCATGGGACTTTGGCAATGATTCTTTTTTTTTTTTTTTTTTATGGGTCTAGCACACGTGCTGCAGGGAAGTCCCTAAAGCGCTCCAGGAGCGGCACGAGTGCGGAAAAAGCGATTCACGTTGTTCTTGAATCGCTGTAAATTGTACTCGGTGGGAAACACAGCGCTGGGCAAATTATTCCAAAGGGATGACGTTCTCCATATAAAAGATTGCTTGAAAAGCGTTGTACGCGGAGTAACAAGCTGAACCTCATACGGATGCGAAGCACCGATTCGAAGGGCTTTGTTTCGAATGGACTGGAGGGTGGATCTGTGTGTACGTGACATTTCACACCATGCCGGACTGGAATAGGTGAGGCTGGCTCTGATGATCAGTTTGTAAATTATCAACTTTTTGCGAGTTGACAATTTACTGGACTTGTTTAGAAGAGAGCTTGCTGAGGAGCTAATTGGTTTTGATGGTGGAGGCGGTGACCTGGTCCTTTCATAGTAGTTGCTTGTTTTAGTGGAGGTCCAGGTACTTGATACATTGAAGTTTAGTGCCTTAAAAGGTTGCCGGAATGGTGCTGGAAGATCTGTTGTACATAGTGGCTTGAATCTTGGTTAGGTTAATCGGTATTCTTCAATATTCGAACCAGGGGGTTAACGTGTTAAGGTGGCGTTGAAGGCGGCTGATGATGATCATGGTGAACTTGGTGGTGGCTGTGTCATCGGGGTTTATGGGCAGAAAGGTTTGGTACGACTTGGGTATGTCGACGGTGAAAATGTTGAATAAGTGGAGGGAGAGAATGGAGTCTTGGGGACTTAGGCTCGTACGGGTTTGATGTCTGAGGTGGTCTGGTTTACTCGAATTTCGAATGTACCATCTGAAAGAAGACCAGTGGCGTAATGTTTGTGGGATAGCCATGGCGGATAAGACCTTCGTACTAAACTCGGTCGAAGGCATTGGAAGTATTAAGAAAGACAGGTTAAATCTGGTGTTTGCGATCGAAGCTGTTGGCGACATGTTGGGAGAACTAAAATATAATAATATCTTTATTCATATATACTTATTTATACATATTTCGGCCCGTGGCTCCGTGACGTAGTACTTGCTTACGGTGCAAAAGGTCTCGGGTTCGAATCTCGGCAGGTCGGAATACTTATTTATTACTTAAATATTATTGGCTTGGCCGCATACCTAGGTAGTAGTTGTTGCAGAAATGCAATAGTGTCCATAGCAGCATTACCGGCTGTCTAAAAGGTGCTGTAAAATACAAAAATGTATGTTTCGACACTTGGACAACATTGACGGATATTACGACATCCTCGCCGATATCTTAGGATATAAAGAAGGGTAAAATTCCTACTCAGGCAGGGAGGCAAACGGTAAAGAAAAAAACATGAGTTTTTCTACGTAATAAAGGTGGTACTTAAAATAAATTTAATAGTGGTGAGGTGCTAAGGTGCTATTTAGTAGGACACCTGTGTTTTTCAATTTATTTTTGGGGACTCTACCAGATTAAGATTGGAATGAATTATTTGTGATTAAAATTGTTATTGTTTCAAATTAAATGGTAGGCATAATGAAAGTATGATCTTCTTTTTAAATAACTGGAGTAGTTTTCTTTGATTCTTTTTGAGAAACGTCTTCTCGTTTGTCATATATAGGATACCATATATATATATATATATATATATATATATATATATATATATATATATATATATATGTTTTGACGAATGTTCTCACGGGTGTGAAATGTAGTAGTGGTTTTTCGGGTATCCCGTGTTAGCTTGAAGTCCCTTGATGGACGGTTTCGCTGACGTTTCGATGGAATCTTATCCATCTTTTTCAAAGCGTTGATCACTGGTCGTTGAATCATTCAACGCCAAGACACCGACCAGTGATCAACGCTTTGAAAAAGATGGATGAGATTCCATCGAAACGTCAGCGAAACTGTCCATCAAGGAACTTCAAGCTAACACGGGATACCTGAAAAACCACTACTACATATATATATATATATATATATATATATATATATATATATACATATATATATATATATATATATATATATATATATATATATATATATATATATATATATTTATATATATTTATATATATATTATATATATATTTATATATATATATTTATATATATATATATTTATATATATATATTTATATATATATTTATATATATATTTATATATATATTTTATATATATATATATATATATATATATATATATATATATATATATATATATATATTATATATATATATATATATATATATATATATATATATATATATATATATATATATATATATATATATATATATATATATCAGTCGACACTGTTTATAGTGAAACTCTATATAGTGAAAAACTCTTTATAGTGCAATGTTTTCAATTACCAATATAAAATACATACATAGCAATATATACGGATTTTTTCTTTATATAGTGAAAAACTTTTTATAGTGAAATTTCGGGTAACATTTTGGTCTTTCACTATATAGAGTGTCGACTGTATTTATATATATATATATATATATATATATATATATATATATATATATATATATATATATATATATATATATATTCCACACAGTTTAATTTATAAGCCTAATTCATTACCAATACTTACTTTTCTTTTGTTATTTTTTTGTTTTTTCTTCTAATGCACTATTTAAGTTTAGTTTGCTATTGGAATCTGCTAAATAATTTTTTTTTAAATCTAACTGTGTTTAAAGAGATTGATAATAATCTGTGTATCAGACTGTGAAAAATTGAGAAATTATATTTTCGATTTTCTCTCGATATTGTTAAATCAAGAAAATTTATTCAGTTTTTATTTTGTTATCTACCGTAAGTTTTATATCGGAGTGTATTTTATTTGTGAATTAAAAAAAATGTTTTAACTGTCTGTCTCTACCAAAAAGAATCATTGAACTCAACCCTAGTTGTTTAAAACGAAAATCATAAATTTTGTTCGAAGTTTCCAAATTCCGAAAATAAAGGTACAAAACTTATTTTGCTGGAATCCCTAAAAATAAATAAATTAAAAAACAAATACTACTACTAAATGGTGAATTAAATACCTTAACACATTACCATTGTTAAATTTACTTTAAGAACGACTTTAATTACCTAGGAAAACACATATATAAATAGGTATATAGAAATAGAGATATTGTTACATTTGAGAACCATTAATTCTTGAAAAAGTTACAGTGATAGCAAAACATGTCGAAAATTTATTAAGTTTTGTTAAAGTGGATTTTAGTAAAAAAAGTGTTTTAATTTACCGTATACTTACTAGCTATGGAATCCGACCAAATAAAGGAAGAATCAATTCATTTAACTGAAATAGTCCAATTGAAAAGGAATAGTAGGATTTCAGATTTCGCAAAACGAATTGAAGGTTGTTATAATTGGGTCCTCATTTTTAACAGGTTGTAGTGCTCAAATAAATATAGTCAATATTGAAGTTTTCTTAAAAAAACTAGCTTCGGAAAAAATGTTTAAAAATATTTTTATTATATTATTTCTGGTAATTTCGGGAACAGGCACTCTTATTAACAATTTACAATCGGGCAGAAAATTAAAAAAAAGTTATTCTTAGTATTAGGTATGTCTAATTTTCGAATTTCGATGTTAATCTAACTTATCCCTTTTTTTAAGGTGCAAGTGATGATGGCGCATCATGTGCTGTTATGTTAGAATTACTACGGGTATTAGTACATTCGGAGACGATTTTAAGACATAATATTATATTTTTGTTTAATGGGGGTGAAGAAAATTTTATGCCTGCCTCGCACGGATTTATAACACAACATAAATGGGCTAAAGAGGTCAGTATATTTACGTAATTTTTTAATAGTTTTTTAAGTTGTGCCTTAAACGGACAGCGGAATTTTTGAAGAACATTAACAATATACCTTTTCATATGCAGTAAACACCCATAACTTGGTGGAGGTGAAAAGTCCCGAGACTGTGAGAGATGGCAGCACAAACAAAAAACCATGTGATCTTCAGTTAGTGTCAACTCTCAGACGATTTACGTAAACCTAACCTGAATGACCGCAGTGTGAAAGTGAGAGAGATAGCTGACATCGTGAATATATGAACAGAACGCGAGAGGTATATTTTGCATGAATTCTTCTGTATGAAAAACTATGTGACACTGTTTCTGTGTTCGTAACAATGGACGAAACATGAATCCACCACTACACGCCTGGAACCAACAGGCAGTCCGCAGAGTGGCTGAAACCGTCTGAAAGCTGACCGGAGCGTCCAAAAACACAAACATTAGCTGGCAAGGTTTTTATAAGTATTTTTTGGGATGCGCATGGAATAATAGTGATCAACGATCTTCAGAAGGGGGCGAACAATCACTGGAGACTATTACGTTGGTTTATTGGACCGTTTGAATGGTGAAATCAAGAAAAACGGGCCTCATTTTGTGAAGAAAAAAGTGTTGTTTCACCAAGATACTGTACCAGCTCACAAGTCCATAAAATCGATGGTGAAATTGGGATAAGGACTGCTTCCTCATCTGCCGGATTCTGCAGATCTGGCCCCCTTCTTTCCAAATTCGAAAAAGCAGTTCCAGGGAAAGAGATTGGATGTAATTGAAGAAGTCTAATGAGA
The DNA here is from genome assembly GCA_019049505.1 of Pachyrhynchus sulphureomaculatus. Lineage (NCBI taxonomy): Eukaryota > Metazoa > Arthropoda > Insecta > Coleoptera > Curculionidae > Pachyrhynchus > Pachyrhynchus sulphureomaculatus. The sequence goes on from CM032446.1 coordinate 197,058,888, forward strand.
AACTGTGGCTTATTTTAGAGAGTTTGACAAATTCTACTATATTAAAGGTATCCAGATATTGGAAGATCGCTGGAATAACTGTATCGCTCTTGAGGAAAACTATGTTGAAGAATAAAAACGATTTTGCAAAAATATTGTTTTTTCTTCAAAAGGCTCGGGACTTTTCACTCTATGTAGTATAATTTAAATAATTTGACAACACTATGTTTACCTTCTTTCACGCATGTGTATGTACAGTTTGTAACAAGTAAGAATTTGACAGCTCGTATTCTTGAGAAAATTTGTTTGGAGAAGTTTTTTTTACCATCGGTGTATTCTTTGGTGTGCTAACAACGGGGCAATTACCTTAGTAAGTTGTCCAATCGCCTCCTGCATCAATAATCACCTGGCATCTTCAAGACATGCTGTCGACGAGATTTCCTGCATATTTGCGCTACAGTAATCTTCAAATTTTTCGAATCTCGCGAGACAACTGAATCAAAGTCCTCAGAGTCTTTCCTCTGAGCTTTCTCTTTACAAGGGACCAAATGTTTTCAATAGGGTTGGCGCCCAGCGATTGTGAGGACCACTCTAGTATCTTAACTTTCGCTTGCACCTTCCATTCCCTGTACCACTTGCGGTGTTTTGGGCCATTATCTTCTTGCAGGATCAAATCCTCGTTTTTTCCTTTTAAACCAGCATTTGGCAGTTGCCAACAAGGCTTTATCGTAAATATAACACATTTTTTCGCATTTAAATTTTACGTGAAGAGATACTAATTGTCAAACCCTTGTTTGGAAAAGCATCCCCAATCTGTTCGCTGAACGAGACGATTTGTGGCAGTTGTCCAGGCCCGAGGAGCCGTCGCATATCCCGTCCGTAAATATCACGTTGTCCCAGTCACGGTCGATGTTGTCGTGGGCCCAAGTGAGCCGCCCCACTACGCGATTTTCGCACCGCCAAGGTTTTTTTAACGTGCTTTGGAATTTGACATCATGAGCACGAAGATGTTGTCGAATGGTCTGATGGGAGACATTCAAACCCGATTTTCTTAATTTTGTCTCTCCTTGACGCAGCATCAATTTCGGGTCCCATCAAAACAAAGCAACGATTCTTTTTTCAACTTTTGGAGTGACTTTGCCTATCGAGCCACGTTTTGATAAATCGTCGACATTTTTTGTCTTTTTAAAATGATTTACCCACTTCTTCGCCATTGATATCGACTTTTTAATATATTTAGCGGCCGCGGAATGTGTCATTTTAGGCCTCTTAGGATGGGAACAAAGAAAGATTGCCTCGAACCGACACGCAAACAAGTGAGTCATTCTGGATTTAACGTGATTTCGACGAAAGTTCGGAATCGACTGATACTTTTACTAAAATGCGTCGTAGACAAAGGTGTCCTCTACCGATTTTTTGTTAAATCACTAGAATCGCATCTACCAAAAATGAATTATCGCGGACACGTTCTTACTTGACAAACTGTGTAACCGTTTGTTAGAAAAGATTTATGAGAAAGAGTAAAGAAGTTGTGACAGTAAGATGAGTATTTGTTACATTTCCATTTAATGGCTATAATATAATTTTAAGGTTAGGGCTTTTATTAATCTTGAAGCCTGTGGGGCAGGTGGCAGAGAAGTGTTGTTCCAAGCCGGGCCGAATAATCCCTGGATTCTAGAAATCTACTCCGAAGAAGTGCCTTATCCTTACGCATCTTCGTTGGCTCAAGAAATTTTCCAGAGTGGAGTTGTTCCAGGTGATACGGATTATAGAATATTTAGAGATTTTGGTAACGTCTCTGGTAAGTATCACTTTATTACTACGATTGTCAAAAATAAGTAACTTTTTAACAGACAACATACTTGGTTTAAAGTATGCTAAAAACTTCTTAATTATATATTTACAAACCGTAACACCTTATCTTTCTCGATTAGTGTCGTTATTATTATTTAATTTTTTGTATTTCTTTTTATAGGTTTGGACTTCGCATGGTCGGCAAACGGCTACGTTTACCACACAAAATTCGACACGATCAAGCAAGTTCCCTTAGGCTCCCTTCAACGTGCAGGTGACAATATACTTTCCCTTGCCAAAGGAATGGCCCAAGGCCACCAACTGTCAGACATTGAACGTTACAGGCCTGGAAATTTGGTATTCTTCGATTTTTTAGGAGCTTTTGTAATAAGGTGGCCTATGGCGGTGGCCGATTTTATAAATATCGTATCTGTGATAGTTTCTGTATTTTGCATTTATCTTAATGCAAAGGAAGCCAAAAAATATGATAGTAAGTAAACCTAAGTATAAAATTAATTTTTGCCAGAAATTTTTATAATTTTTAGTGTTCCGTAGGGAACACTTATAAAATGACTTGTTAATAATCAGAGCCGTGTAGTTTTGTAGTTGAACTGACTTAAGGGGTTAGTTTTGGGGGGTGAAATCGGAAGTGAAACAAATTTTTTTTACTAGGTCATCGAGTGTGTGTCAAATGAAAGCTTGTAAAAACACGAGTAAAATATATATATATAATGTAATACTTGCGCACCCTTTTCTTTGTATTATTTTTAGAAAATCGCGAAAAATCGCTGTCTCCCCACTTTATCTCGAAAAGTACTGATCCAAAAATTTTGAAAAAATTCTGGAATATTCTCCACGGGGTGTAGATTGAACAAAAGTTATCATGATTGCATTAACTTTAATAATTTATCTGGTATATAAAAAACAAAAATTTCAAGGTCATCAGTTTTCAGTAAAGATTGGAAACAAACTTTGTTGAAAACTCATTTGGGATGTGTTTTGTGAAGTCACTGATCATTTTATACCACCGTAACAAAATTTTTTTATTTTAAAAGCAATCAACGTACGGAACACTAATCGTGCAAGTTCAACTTGCACTTCACCGGTTATTCTGTTTAATCTAAGATCGTAAATAATTCAAAGAGATAATTCAATTATTTTATTAGGTTAAGAAGGTTTTTTTAGCGTACCAACCGTTTATAAAAACTAGTCTCTGGTCAGTCGCTAAGGCAGTTAGTCAAAATTTCACCAAATCCACCAGATAATTTTATTGCAACGACACTTGTTGAGAAAGCGAACTTATGGCCGAACTCTTTGCTTCTCATTCTACTGTCGATTTCCAAGGAAAAACACCACCTACTATTCTCATAGTGCAGTCAAGGATGCCCGACATTGTCTTCAGACAACGTATGATAAAGCGTATTTTATTGAAGCTAGACACCAAAAAAGCTTCTGGCACTGACGAAATACCTGCCATAGTTCTCAAAAACTGTGCGAGAGAACTAACACCAGTTTTCTGTAGACTTTTCAACCTTTCCTACAGAAAGGGAATATTTCCTTCCTGCTGGAAATGTGCCACAGTTCAGCCGATACCAAAAAAGGCAAGAAGACCTGTCAAATAACTACTGACCAGTCGCTTTCAATAATATCGAAAGTCATGGAAAAAGCTATCAATCAGTATCTTTTAAAATATCTTGAAGGATTCAACATTATTAGCGATCACCAATATGGTTTTGGTAAACATAGATCAAACGGAGATCTTCTGACTTATATAACACATGTATGGAACAACGCAATTGAATACTTTGGAGAATCTCGAGCGGTTTCTCTTGACATATCCAAGGCATTCGACCGTGTTTGACACGATGGACTGTTGGCTAAGTTACGCTTTTATGGTGTATCTGAAAAGTTCTGTTTGTGGCTCTCAAAGAGCGTTTTTTACGAGTGGCAGTCGACGGATTTCTTTCACACCTTCGCTATCAACGCCGGTGTGCCCCAACGCTCGATACTGTCTCCTACTCTCTTTCTCATTTACATTAACGATCTACTGGAAAAGACCGGGAATCCACTTTACAGCTTTGCAGATGACAGTACACTTATCTCTTCATTCACTTTGAACGCTTGAATATCGGCTACTCAGACGGATGTCAGCAGACAGCAGGAAGTCATTCAACTTAACAAAGACCTGGAGGAAATTGTATCTTGGGGTGACAGTAACCAAAGTGGAATTTAACGCTACAAAAACCCAGGCGGCAGTTTTTTCTAAAAAAGTTAACGTTGCTGAACCTGACATAGTTATGTCGGGGCACTCCATTCCTCTAACATCGTCACTCAATTTCTTGGGCGTTAATTTGGGAACAAATATGGCCTGGCATGAACATGTTGCAGGAGAGCTTCTCAAAAGTTGCTTTGCACTCCACAGCAACTGTTAATTCTTTACAAAGCTCAGATTCGACCAACTATGGAATACTGTTCCCCTGTTTGGGGCTCCGCTCCCAAACATACACTGCATTTGTTGGATTCTAATCAGAGAAGAGCTGTTCGTCAGATTGGAGACCCGGAACTGACCGGCGGCCTTGATTCCTTGGCACATCGAAGAACGGTTGGCCATTTGAGTCTATTCTACAAGTATTTTCATGGAAAGTGTTTGAAGGATGTAGCCCGCTTAATTCCTCCCAGAGCGGTGCATGTTAGAAATACACGTCGCGCTAATACTTCACATCCGTATGAGGTTCAGCTTGTTACTCCTTGCACAACGCTTTTCAAGCAGTCTAACACACTAAACTCAAAATCGATAGCAAAGGGGGAGAGGGGGGGGGGGAGATTTTTCAGAAAAAAGAGCCCTTTCACACACTGGATATTTGAGTTCGGGTTGGTTAAGTTCAATTTAAAAATCAATCGGTGGTGGCGATTTTTTGCTAAAAAGAACTATTTCAACCAATGAATTAATGGTGCATGCTAGGAATACACGTCGCACTTATACATCAAATTTATATGAGGTCCAGCTTATCACACCTCGTGCAACACTTTTCAAAATTCTTTATATGTAGACCTCATTCCTTTGCAATGATTTTCTCAGGACTGTATTTCCTACTAAATCTCCCCCCTTTCTGCACATTCTTTCCTCCTGTAGCATAAACTTTACAAACATCTTCAAATGAAAAGCTCTGTGGCGGGTACAGCGACATTTTCTTCATTTACAGAACCGGGGCCCTATGCACCTCCCCCCTTAACTAGGCCACATATTTATAACAGTCTATATAGTGTCACCCTTTTATCAACGGTGCATTTTATTTGGGGAGGGTTGTAAAGTTTAAGTTTATGCTACAGGAGAAAAGAATGTACAGAAAAAGAGAAGTGCTCAGTGGGAAATACAGTCTTGAGAAAATCATTCCAAACGACAACGTGAATTAGCCCAAGAATTTTGACATATGTCATGTATGTCGAGTTGAGTTTCGGATCGCGAGGTGTGTGCATGTGAATCCAACGCCCGGCAATAGTCAACTTGTTCAACGAGCATTATTACGGTAGTGTTTCGGTCTATTTAATTATTTTGTCGATTGCAAACGAGAGGGACTAGAAATAAAGCAGTGTGTAGTGTTAAAGTTAAGACAATAAGTAAAAAATTTGGACGTTAATGAGAATAATTCTTTGAAATTGTATGAAGCTAACGAAATGATAAGAGACGATCTTGATCGTTTTACTGTTTACAGTGATAAGAAGTATAAACAACAGTTTTTTTTCTTTTTCTCCCGTGTTTGAAAATGGAATATACGAGCAACACACGTAAAGTTATAACAGAAAGAACAATAGATAGCGATGATTCTACATCAGGACACTCAAAAAGAGGAAGAGTCGAAGAAAAAGAAGAGCCAATGGGATTATCCAAGAAAAGTAAAAAGCTGATAAGAACACCACAGAAAGAGAAAAACGAAAGAGTAGATAAGATAGAAAATTTGATAGAAATAATCAGAGAGGTAATGTCAGATATAAAGGATATAAAATAAGATCAGAAGAGATACCAACAAGAGTTGAAGGAACTAAGAAAGGATAATAAGGTATTGAAAGAAGAAAATAAGATAATTAGAGAAAACATGAGAAGTATGGATTTGAAGATGAGTAGGCTGGAAAAAGACAACGTAAGGAATAATATTGTAATATCGGGAGTGAGATAAGCGAATAGCCAACCAGATCTGAAAATGGGTGTAGAACATTTTATGGAGAGGACTATGGATACAAAAGTACAGATTAAAGATGTGATAAGAATAGGAGCGATTATATACAAGATAGAACTTGGAAACACAGGAGATAAAGAAGCTGTAATGGAAAATAAAAATAAACTGAGAAACCTAAGAGAGAGAATTTACATAAACAACGATTTAACAAAAGATGAACAGAAAATTCAAAAGAAATTGAAGCATATAGCAGAGAATGAGAGAAAGAATGGAAAAGGATGAAAATAGGATATCAAAAAATCGGAATCGAAGGAAGAGAATATAAATGGGACATTGAGGAAGAAAAACTGAAAGAACAAAGATTATTACGACCATCAAGTCAAAAAACTTAGAAAAAGGAGAGAGATCGGTAGATTGACGATGACCCTGGCAAAGATAAAGGATACGGAAGATAGGACTAGTAAAAGGAATCTAAATAAGAAGATAACCAAAGAAATAGATAGTAAGAAAGGAATAGGAAATAATTATCGAGTTATTAGTTTGAGAACACGGAATAATAGGGGTATAACCGGAAAAGAGGTTGAACTGACAGAAGAACAACAATTGCATTATGTAGGAATCACAGGAACAGAACGGAACGGAAATAGACGCAAAAAATTAGAAGGAAAGGTCATAAAAGAAGAAGACAAAGTTATGGAAATATGGAGGGAATACTATAAAGACCTATCAGATGGGAATGACAACCAGCACCTAAAAGACAGTGTTGCCAACAATACGATTTTCTTCAACATTTATAGATTTATAAATTTTAGATGTATATATATATATATATATATATATATATATATATATATATATATATATAAATAAATAAATAAATAAATAAATATATATATATATATATATATATATATATATATATATATATATATATATATATATATATATATTGTGTTATAAAAAAATCCTTCTTCATTTATTTCATAAAGTGAATCAGCTTACTGAGTTTCTAAACATCTTAGTAATGAAATATCATTTAACTATCATCTAAAAAACTAACTTGGTGGAAATAGGCGATTCTTATCTTATGATTTAAAGTTAACAAACTCAAAATTGAAAATTTGACATGCTTTCATAAGTATAAATAAATTGTTTCAGATAATTTGAATAACTTTGATAAATAAAACTCCAATTAAGTCGGTGAACGTTAGATTAACTAAGACACAAAAAAAAGAACTTCTAACTTAACCTAAAATAATCTAATTGCCATGCCACTATGTTGCCCTAGTAACTTGAGCCACAGCCTGTTTTTCTACAGTTTTGATCCCCAAATACAAATTTGTTTAGAAATTGAACCTTTTTATGACTTTTCACGTGCGTGTTTATTACAACCATTGGCGTACATGTCAAGAAATCATAAAATTTCATATTGTATATATATATATATATATATATATATATATATATATATATATATATATATATATATATATATATATCTATATCTATATCTATATCTATATCTATATCTATATCTATATCTATATATATATATATATATATATATATATATATATATATATATATATATATATATATATATTTGTGTGATACATAGTTACATTATAATATTAATTTACTTGGATTTAAGGGAAAGGAAAACAAGTTTATTGATTTGTTTTATACACTGACCCGTGAGCACTGGATGAATCACGACCCAACAGAGAATGCATTACATACTTATTGATCACTAGAAGCTAAACCGTCACTGCTTTTTCCCCTAACATATTAAACTTTAATTATGTTAGCTCAGTTAATAAATACTATTTAGTTCAACTCGTGTTGTTTTGCTTGATGATGAATAAAATAACGAATTTTTTAACTGTTTACAATTGCTTTTCCTTTTTAGACGTTAATGTAAAGCTGTACACATCAAAACTTATCAAAGGCATGGGAGTAATATTACTATCATGGTTTCTTTCCGTGTTGTTCGGAGTTTTGATGGCAACCTCTTTGAATGGCCTTGGACGTACCATGAGCTGGTACGCACGGCCCTATTGGGCGTTTTTTCTGTATGTGATACCTACGCTTGTGATTTCCTTGGTCACAATTTTAATGCATGCCAAATATTATAACAAGGTAACAAATTTGTTATAAGTACTAACTTTAACCTTAAAACTTTTTTAAAAGTATTTGAAAGATGGCCACCATATTGAAAAACTAAATGTTACATAATAGAGGAGAAAGGGAATATTACCATGCCTGTTAACCCTCCTTCTCATTTTACTATATACATATGTATACTGAAATACAGGTTACCATCACCAAATTATACTTTTTATTGCACATAAAAATTATTGACAATTGTCAAGTCATTAAAGCTAAGTTACCAGAACCCAGATTCTTATTTTGGTTGCCGATATTCATTATGGGTAAGCTACATAATTTACGTTGATTAACACATCTAAATCCACCTCCTAAGTGCACATCAAGCCATGGACACCATTTATCAATGTTTATATCACTTGATTTTTTTGTGATGTTAATCACTAGGTGGTAATTTTTACTTATAATTTCTATATCTATAATATACCATATATATATATATATATATATATATATATATATATATATATATATATATATATATATATATATATATATAAATTCCAGGTTTCAGTCCATTCGCCTAACAATGAATTTGCACGATGTTTTGCCAAAATCTCATTTGGCATTTTCAAGTGCTCTTGCTGCTGCTGCAACTCGATACTGTGATCTTGCTGCTGCTACCGTTCGAAGCTAACTGATCCGTGAAAACCTCTATTGTAACATATTAAACTAATTGTGCTAAGCCTGTGGGAAAAAAAAATATTTTAGAAACTTTACGAAAGCAATTTTTTAAAATAACTAGCCAAGTTAGCTTGGTATATTTTTTTTAGAGTATGAAAAGTTAGCTAATTACTCGTGATATTTGCAAAAATGTTTTTTGTTTCCTTTGGTAGTTTTATGAATACAAATTTCAGCCATTTATTTGGTATTTCCTCAGTATTATATGTCACAATAAAAACTTTGATAAATACACTCCTGGACAAAATTAACGCAACAATATATTAAATTATACAAATCTCTATAATGAATTAATTTTAATAATTTTTATGAACATTGGTTACAGTAAAAGTTAGAAAAAACTTATTTGGATACTTTAAAAGTGAAGTAGCTACCAAATTTCTCTATAAAATTCGAATTAAAATTATTCTTAAGACCTAATAACAAAATCGTTGAAATTATGTAATAATGAAAAAAATAAACTGGGACACTAGTAGCAAAATTAATGATGTAACTGGGACACTAATAGCGTGTGTTGCCTCCTCTACTTCGGATGACAGCGTTTATGCGCCTAGGCAGCTAGCTTCTATTTAAATTTTGGATAAAACCTTGAGGAATTTGCTCCCATTCTGTGATAACTGCATTTTCAAGTTCCCTCAGGTTTCTAGGTGCAGGTATATGACGTTTCACATTTTTCTTAAGGTGATCCCATACATGTTCTATCGGATTCAGATCCGGGCTTTTTGGTGGTCATTGCATAATCGGTATATCAACTTGATTAAGATAATCGAGTACGTCCCTAGCCACGTGAGGTCTAGCGTTGTCTTGCATAAACAGGAAATTGGGCCCCACAAAATGACCGAAAGGCCGTTTCGCCCTTGCCCTAGCCTTCTAGAATAAGTTCCTATTTCATTCAAGCGTCTTACCATACGACTTATTGTGGAACGATGTTTGCCTAACAAATTTGCAACATAACTCTGACAATATCCCTCGTCCAATAAAACTGAGGCTTGCACTACCTCGTGTTCAGTTAAATTCCTTGTTCGATTCATTTTTCTAATTCTTCGGGGTCAAAAAAATAAAACAGTCTACCACAAAAACGTATTACTTTGAAAAAGGGAATAATTTATAAGCTTACTTTTAAAGAAAATCTATCGCATTATTACAGAAAATTGTTTATCTTCTAAAAAATTCTTTAAAACTGTAAATCTAAACGAAATGTTTTGATTTCTGTCATGAACGATGTCGATAAACTTTAAAACTGACATAAGAGAAAGATAAATTAATTTTCAGATTTTTGCGTTAATTTTGTCCAGGAGTTTATGTCGATGTTGTCTTCATGTCACGTTTAGGGACTTCAGTGGTATTAAATCTGGACCCGTTGCTTTTTTGCTATTGTAGGATTTCTTATCTAACTAATCTTTACGCATATTGAAGAATATTCTTAGTATGTAGAATAGGAAATTAGTAAATTAGGCGAAACACTTCAAACTTTTTTTTTTAGGATTTAGAATTATCACCATGGGCAGTATTCCAATTGTATTACGATGCATATCAAGCAATATGGACAATTATTTTATTTATAGGAGTACTTTTAAGAATAAGATCTAGTTTTATACCGCTTACATGGGTATTTTTTGCCTCTGTAGGTAATTTATTGAAGTCTCGGTTGTTCGGAAGGTGGCGAGGTAAGTTAACATTATGTTATTTCCATTTACAAAAAAAGTGTTTCTCTTTGAAAAAAACAAAATTTTTAGAATACGTTTCGATTTTACTTTTTATATAAAAACGATTTTATATCTTTGCCATAGAACCCATATGTAATTCTTCTTGAAGTTCTGTGAATTATGTTTATGACAAATATAATTAAAAACGTATAATCTTAACATGTAACTCTTAAGATATGGTCATGCGGCAGATCCAGGAACAAATCCATAAGAGCCTTTTTCATATCGGCAATCGAAAATAGTATATAAGAAACAACATTTGTATTCATGACTTTACCTTGGAAAAACAATTGTACAACAAGCGAGTAGCAGCTATACGTCAAAGTGTGTTTTGTCTGTACGCCAACTCGGGAATCGATTGCCCGATGGGCCGTGTGCCATTCTTACCACTAATCGAGTTTTTTACGGTTATAAGAATAGGCAATAAATGACATGGAAATGCCTAACAACATTTACAGTTTTTAACAGACTTCAAACGGGAAGAGGTTCTCAATTCGACACGTATGTATTTTTTTTTTAATGTATGTCCTCGCATAACTCTGGCAAATATGTACCGATTTGGTTTTTTATTCGAGAGAGTACACATTCGACATAGTTCCATATAAATTTAACATCGATAACTCTGGCAAATATGTTCCGTTTTGGATGATTCTTTTTTGATTCAAGAGAGTACATATTTATGATGGCCCCATATAAATTTTATTGAAATTGGTTATATACTTTCTGAATAAAAATTTTTTAACAAAAAAAAACCGATTTCAAAAAAATAGCACACAAAATTTTGCCACTATAAAGTAAAAAATAATTTTTTTGAAACACTCGTAAAATACCTCTAAGATTGATTTAATTTGACAATTCAGTTATTAATTCCGTATAAACAAATCCTACAAATGGTAGAAACAGCTATTATTTATTATTATGATTTCTTTATAAAAAGATAACTTTTGAAGTTGGCGGCAATTTTTTAATCAATTTCATACTAAACTTCCATCAAGTATGCGTATTATACACTCGTTAGAATCGGTTACCGTATTTTGCGCGGAACTGGAGAGGGATTATCTGGTAAGCTCTGCCTATCCGAACGTGTCGAATATATAATATTTTCTGTACAAAGAGGAAGGGCTTTTAACGCGCTAGTGCCGAGAATCACATACAGGTTCTATTACTTAATTATTAATAGTTTATTAATTAATAATTAATTAAATGAATAATAATTAAATTAAATAATTAATTAAATTATTATAAGATTGACGCTGACTTCAAAAGTTATCTTTTTATAAAGAAATTATAATAATAAATAATAGCTGTTTTTAATATTTGTAGGATTTGTTTATACGGAATTAATAATTGAATTGTCAAATTAAAGCAATATTTTAGGAGTGTTTCAAAAACATTATTTTTTACTTTATAGTGGCAAGATTTTGTGTGCTGTTTTTTGAAGTCGGTTTTTTTTTTTTTGTTAAGAAGTTTTTGTTAATATAAAACTAGGGGCGACTCTAACATCATCAAATGGAAGCTGCTAAGTTTTCTGTTTCATAGATTAATGTTTAATATTCTATATATAAAATGCATTAAACGCATCAAAAATAAGTTATGAACAGAAACCTACGACATTAAACAGTAGTTCTGTTTAATGTCGTAAAAATCAGTTGGCATTAAACTTCGCCACCATCAATAAAATACTTAAAATACTTTTGGCATTACAAGTTTGCAATTTTTTACGAAAAAAAAAGTCTTTCGGGGTACGTTTCACGACGTAAACAAGCCGTATTGTCGTCAGAGATTTAAAGTGTAGATTGTCGCTGACAGCGCTGTACCATTTCCCTTCTACCCGCATTAAAAACTCCCCTCTCTTTAAGTCATGTTGACGTGTAACAAGGGTGGCGCAATGATTTTTTAATTTAGTAGTCCAGCGATTTTGTAAATTTTCAATCATCTTCAAATTTATTAAAAATAAATATTAGGTGTGTCTCCAATTGACTTCAAAAGTCACTACTCAGTACATATCACCATTATACCATACACTTTATTTTTGCACTCGTCGTGGGCTTCGCTAACCAAGGTAGGTTCATCAGGAGCGATGATTGACTAATCTAATCTTACTACTGTAGTTACGATAAAGGTTTAATTTCGTTGACCGTGAAGCCATCTCAACTATGTTGAGAATGTGGAATCTTTGGCACAATGTCACTACTCAGTATATATAACCACTACACCAAACACTTTATTTTTGCACCCGACTCGCGTTTCGCTAACCACGTTAACTTCATCAGGAGCGATGATTGAGTCAATCATTAATTTCATCTTTGGATCAGAATTGGCGTTGATTTGGGTAATTGTAATAGTTAGGTATTTTTATTTCAAATAAATTTTATTGTTTTTGGTGGTTTCTTGGCTTTCTTTTAAATTTATTTTATAAAATAGAAAAAAAATATGAGAAAATGAGTTTATGACTGTAGGAAAGCTATGTTCATACGGAACTATGAAGTCCGTATTTGGACTTTTATAATGAATTTAAGAAAAAAGTAAAAAAATCACGTTTAATGATGTTTTCATTTGAGACTAATAAATAACTTAATTATTATTTTATTGTATTTCAGATTCCAAATGGCTCTTAATGCATATTTTTCTGTTAGGGTTGCCATTTGTTCAAAACTTTTACTTAATCATTGGAGCTTTATATTTATTTATTCCAATAATGGGTCGAGCTGGCGCAGGTAAGTTTAGTACTGAAGTATTTTCCAGTTACTTCTCCTTTTCAGGGTTCGTAATTCTGATGTTGTTTCGACATCCCGCTTTGTTAGTTGCCTTCTCCTTAGCGTTTCAAAGAGGTCAAATTTAACTTAGCAAAATTTGAGATGTGTTTCGATACAGGATGTGTCATAAATTTCCGGGACTTATTTCGCCCTTGTAATGAGCAAAATTTGGGAGCGTATGCAGACTAAATAAAAGATAGACATTCATTCATTAATAAGTAGATTTGTTGCCCCAGAGATTATAGACAAAAATATAAGCAAATGATTTGCGGACAATTCATAAAGGACGTGAGGATGAAAAATTCTTTCTTTTAATAGAATAATTGTTCTTTTCAGCAACTGTATGTCAACTATTGTTAAAAAATACTAATTATGATAATAATGAACCACAAAAAGATAATTTTTTAGAGGTTCACACTTAGGTTTAATTTACAAATGACTTAGTATCCATATTTAATAAGTAAAGGATTAAAATTAATATTGCCAAAGTGTGTACTACATTTTACAATTTAAAGATTACAGAAGATAATTTATGTTACAATAAATTTAATAACGCTAATTATGTATATATATATATATATATATATATATATATATATATATATATATATATATATATATATATATATATATATATATATATATATGCAGTAGTCAAAGTATAATTGAACAAATTAAGAACAACGCAATTCTAGAAACAGACACAGTAGAAGAAAACTGGAATAAATTAAGAAACAACACTCTACAAGCCAGTGAAGAACCTATAGGTACAAGACGAATCAACGTGAGAGACAAAAAAAAAACAATACTCCCCACCTAAGAAGTCAAAAAACTTGCACAAAAGAAAAGAAGAGCGCGCATACAATATGTATCACAAAAAAAAAACGAAGAAAACAGGCAGCACTACATAGAAATACGAAATGAAGTAAATGCAAAAATTAAGAAAATAAAGCAGGAATATTGGACAAATTCTACAAAAGAAATGGAAAGAGATTTATACATGGGACAAAAAAAGGTATGGAAAATGTTACGAAGAAGAAAAGCCAATATTAATGAATACTTGACAATCACAAATATTGAAACAAACGATTGGCAAGAACACCTTAAACAACTATTATAAACAACAGACAACAAACAGACGAAAACTACAAAATAGGAAGAGAAGAAGTATCGATGGCAATTCAGAAACTTAAAAATGGAAAAGCACCAGGAGAAGATGGGATAACAATCGAACTAATTAAATATGCCGGAAAAAGCTACATATTGGAAATGACAACATTCTTTAATAAGATATTACAGGAAGTAGAAATACCGAAGGAATGGACAAAAAGCATCACGATACCGATATTTAAAAAAGGCGGTAAAAAAGACCCGAACAACTATAGAGAAATATAGCTGCTAGCAAGTATTATGAAAGTGTTCACAAGTATTCTGAAAAGAGAAATAGAAAACAATATACACATAAGCGACGAGCAACAAGGGTTCCGCCAAAACAAATCAACCACAGACGCTATCTTTGCAATAAGGCAAATAAGAGAAAAAGCTATAGAATACCAGAAACCAACATTTTTTTGTTTCATCGACTTAAGGAAAGCATCGACAGAGCCAGGTTGAAGAATATATTAGAATTAATAAAGGACCTAATTATTAATAAAGGACCTAATTCCGTACCCAATACCACAAATAATCCAAAAACTCAATCACAATAACACAAGAAGAATAAGAAGTAATAACGAATTAACAAAGGAAATAAATATAAAAGTAGGAATAAGACAGGGAGGTAGCTTAAGCCCGTTACTATTCTGCATAATAATGGATAAAATCACTGAGGAAGTAAAACTAGTCAACGATAGATACAAACTAGGAGATAAACAAATAAAGGTAGTGGGATATGCAGATGATATTGTTCTAATATCCCACCAGAACACCGCCTACAAAGACTGTTCTATAAATTTAAACAAGTAGCAGAAAGATACAACATAGAAGTCAATACCGATAAAACAAAATGCATCACAATAGCTAAAGAACCAGTAAGGTGTAAATTAGAAATAAGTGGGAAATTAATAGACCAAGTAATGAAATTCCCATATCTTGGAGTATTAATCACTAGCTACGGAGATATAACCGAAGAAGTGGGACAACAAACAAATAAAGCAGCAGCAATATCAGGGGCCCTCAGATATGTAGTTTGGAAAAACAAAGATCTAATTGTAGAAACAAAAAACAATAATATATAGAACTGGCGTTAGACCCATACTGGCTTATAGCATAGAAACACGGACAGACACAAACAAAACCAAAGGAAAAAGTCTATTAGACACAGTGAGTTACAACACCATAAGAGAACAATGCAAGTTAGAGGATATAGTCAGATGGAGAAGAAAGAGAAGAAGAGAGTGGCGTGAACATGTACAAAGGATGGAAGGTACGAGAATGATAAAAATATGTATGAACAAAAAACTACATGAAACAAGACCAAAAGGACGACCACCAAAGAGAGGGAGAGACAGCTGGATATCCGAATCACAAGGGGCTAAATAACGAAGTAGAACATGTCTGCGACCTACTCAGAAGAGGAAGGAAATAAGTAAGTAGTAGTCAAGCAGACCCTAAGGAGGAAGAAAATAAACCTCTTAGAAATGGGACTTTTCTTTTTTAAAAATGTTCACCCCCATTTATTGATTTTTAAAATTTTTTTTTCGAGCTCTACCGCGAGGAAAGGATCCCTTTTTGAGGTCTCCTTGACGCAGTTATCAGTTTCTAATTTACTGTGTTGGTAGGGGATAAGCTTTTAGAGTTCCAGTGCAAGAGGGTTTTTTTTATCTAGGGGTTTCGTCCCTAGTTTTTATTTAACATATTTCGCCTCCTGTTTTTGGTTGCCACCTCCTTTAGTATATTTTTCTCTTTAAAGAAACGCCCGTTAAACCAGGTTCATGAAAACCTTTAAATTTGTGTTTCATTTGTTAGCAAATGGTAAATAGTTTTTGTATTTACATTTGTGTTCAGGTTTCTTCTATAACAGAAGTCATTTTAATCCTCAGTTCTTTTGGGAACTGGTTCTTGGAGAAGTAGTAACTGCAATAATTTTTTTCTCTTTTCTACATTAGCAAGAAGACTAAAACACCCAGTAATAAAACCTTGGAATGGTTAACCCTGCCAATCTATATAACTGTTGGTAAATACACACACAAATAGAGATGGTCGTGAATTTAATAACTCATTATGTACTTTATGTAATCTAGTCCAAAAATAAGCTAACTTAGTGTTTATTACCTAGTTTTATTAAACATTCAAATTATGTTTTAAAAGAAATTTTAAAGATTATTTTTGACAATAGCCACATTTTTAGTGTTCCGTACGGAACACTTATAAGATCACTTCGGTGTCTGTCACATCCGATTTTCTCCGAAGCTATTTGTCACAGAAAGTAGTTTTGAAAGTTAAATTTTTACTTAAAGGGTTAGTTTTGGGGGGTGAAATCGGAAATGAAAAAAAAATTACTAGGTCATCGAGTGTGATGTCAAATGAAAGCTTGTGAAAACACGAGTAAAAAATATATGTAATACTTGGGTACACTTTTCTTTGTATTATTTTTAAAAAATCTCGAAAAATCGCTGCCTCCCCTTATCTCGAAAAGTACTGATCAACAAATTTTGAAAAAATTCTGGAATATTCTCCACGGAGTATAGATTGAACGAAAATTATCACGAGTACATTACCTTTAATAATTTATCTGGTATATTATAAAACAAAAATTTCAAGGTCATCAGTTTTCAGTAAGATTGGAAACAAACTTTGTTGAAAACTCATTTGGGGTGTGTTTTGTGAAGTCACTGATTATTTTATACCTTCGCAATAAAATTTTTTATTTTAAAAGCAATCAACGTACGGAACACTAATTGTGCAAGTTCAACCTCCCCTTGACCGGTTATTAGATTAAAAACCATTTATACCTTGACTGGCAAATTTCCTTTCTACGACACTTTTTTATCTGTTACATTTGTTTATTTATATACCTGTGGAATAAGAGGTTAGAAAATTCTCAGTCTGGGTTTTTTGCACCTCTGCCACTTGCGAACCAATATTATTCGTACACACAACGTTAATAGTCCAAAATGAAAGTTTTTAAGGCAAAATATTCTTGTTTCACGCCCTACAAACACGCACATTGCGACGAAATTAAGCTCTCCTCTTTGCTACAAAATTTGACAGATGCTTTCCTACCCTAAAAGATGCGTAAAAATGTGTAAATTTCTCTCTGCACTGTTGTCACTTTTAAAAGTAAAAATCTTAATAGAATCTTAATAGAATGTAGACTAATTCTGGTCCCTCGAAACAATAATTCTGTGAATATAGTTTACACTGACAGGTCTTATCTTTCCATTTAGTTTACGACATGACTAAAAGTAAAAGAAAAACAAACAGAAAACTTCATGACGTAGTTGTAGATTCCTCTTGGAAAGAGCATTCTATTTAAAATATGTAGTTGTTAAGTGGTTATCGTAGGCTTTATGATAAATAATTGCTAGGCGTTATCTTGGGAGCGAACATGTTTGGACATGATTATGTTGCTGGCATAGCAAAAAGAGCTTTGTAAGAGCTGGGAATAATATTTCCCACTATATACACAACTTTTAGTCTTGTACAAAGCTTAAATCATGTTTGGTCCTATATTCCCAACATACTCCGCATTTCCTTGAAAATTTGGTTTTTTAGAATATCAAAGAAAGGTTGTTGATTTAAGCCTCATTTCTAAATTCTTTCATACAAAGTTCTTGATGGATGTAAGTCACTTGGTTCCTCTCAGAGTCAAAAATATACGTCGCAATAATCCATCACATCGGTAAAAGGTTAAGCTTGTCACTTTTCGTACCACTCTCTTTAAGAATTTATTTGTGTGGTTAACCTCATAACTTTGGAATGAACTGCCTGGAACATTCGCTTTCCACCTGTAGCGATTTAGAGATTTCTCTGCAGTGTGTATGCTGTTTTAAAATTTTTTTTATGTATAATGATATAAAATAATAATAAAAATTATGACTATTAAATAACTTTATTTTGTGCATCTTAATAATCGACAGCGCTGGATATACTTTTTTTTCATTTAAAGTGTAGAATATTTAAAAAAGGTAATGAAATGTACAAAGGATTCGCTGTTTTGATGTTGGACATAGCAGATGTAAGTGCAAGGAATAGCAAACTGGCGAAGATGAGCCTCAAATATTAATGTAACAAATGAATTCATGATCACATTAGTGAAAGTGATATTTTTGTGTAAAAATGAAGGATTATGTTGTGTTTTTGAGATTTGTTTGAAAGTTTTTGTAAGGACACATTGGCAGTTCGTAAGAGAATATTGAAAAATAGTGGATTAAAAAGCATTTGTAGTGACTAGACTCTAAAATAAAAGTGTGTAGTTAGCAGATGAAACACACTTTTAATAGCGAAATGTATATAAAACTTATTACAGATTTAAATTCAAACCGATAGGTTTATAGACACAGTATCTAGATTTATGTAACTTTACTGTAGTAAATAACAATACAGGAAGAATACAAGAAAATGGAGGCAGAAATGCAAGAAGCCATTGCGTTATATGAACAGAATTGTTAATAAATAGGATATTATATAAATTAGTTTATTATTAAATAGGATGATTTAAATTAGTTTTTTTTTTCAGGCAAGTTTGCTCAAATAAATTATTGTTTGGCTTTTCCTCAAGTGTATTATAAATATGAATCTATTGTGACTTTGTGGAAGCACTATTATCTTCTTCCATATAAAATCGAGATGAAAGATTTGCGTTTTTTAAAGATAATCGAAATAGTTCAATTTTTTTTTGACAATTGATAGGGGCTTCTGGTTAATTTTATTTATGCATTTAAAGGAGTCTTTACCTTTTTCCGATATCAAAGAGTGCAAAATCAACGATGGCTTATAGATATTTACTTAACTAGAAACAGATTTTAAGTTTTGAAGTAGGCTTGTTTTTCTACTATCTGACCATCAACTGATCATTTTTATATAAAAAAAACCCACAAAAATGTTTCATAAAACCTCTTTATTGGCTTATTTGTTAGCGAAACAATTTATAATAACAATATAATTAGGCGTTTCTCATCTTGCCACACTTTATCAATTTTTTTTTACAGGTAGCCATGCCGAATATCTTATAGCTGTGATGGTAACCATGATGTTTGCCATGTTATTTAGTTTTGCAGTGCCCTTAATTATACTAGTCAGGAAGGTGGAGAGAATATTTAGCTTTTTAATAGCCTTATTTTTTATGTCGGTGGCTGTTTTGTTATTGACCCCTCTAGGATTCCCCTATTCCGGAGAGCCCGGAGTTCTGGCGCCGCAGAGATTTATGATGGCGGTAAGTGTAGTTAATTTTTTTTTTTTTTTGGTCAATGTCCTGTTGAGGCCGTTACAATCAGCATACTAAGTTTTCCTTTCATTAAATAGTGTTGAATATAATTCTGTCAAAATCTGTTCTAGTTTTAGGTATTTATTTAGTTTAGTTACGAAAAAAAGTGTACAAAGACAAACATTTATACGTAGTAGTCACAAACACTAATCTAAATTATTAACATAGTCTATTGCACTTTCAGTCGCGATCAGGAAGTCCTTTAGATCTCCAGTATAGGATCTTGCTGCACATTCTTCTATTATGTAAAAATATATATATATATATATATATATATATATATATATATATATATATATATATATATATATATATATATATATATATATATATACGAGGGCTGTTTTTTTTCAACCTCTGATGGTCCATTAAAAAAATACAAGTTTAAATAACAAAATTAATTTATTATCAAAAGATGTATATAAACATGGTTACTTTATATATAATCATCAGACATTTGTCATATCTGTGGGCGAGCTTTCCAATACCCTCCTCATAGAATGTTGCCGTCAGTGAGTTGAGATGGGCCTTAACGTTGTTTTGAAGCTCCTCATTAACCTGAAAGCTCTGCCCTCCTAGCCACTTTTTCAGTTCCGGGAAGGCTCTATGTCGGGGCTATACGCCGGGTGTTCAAAAACTTCCCATCGAAAGTGTTTAAAGAGCTGTTGGGATACAGCAGCACGGTGAGGGCGGGCGTTGTCATGAATGAAAAGAACTCCAGAAGTTTTCACTGTATACTCGGCTCATTCTTCGATAAATTTCCGCTGCACTATTCCCTTAAAGTTTGAAGAAACCGAATTACACTACGCTACTCGCACTTGGCGGCAGAATTAATCGTGGCAGCCATTTTTACGTGCCTGCAACTCAGCTCAAAATGGCGTAATGACGTTGAAAGTGACAGAGGTTATAGTGGGGGAGGTGCGCAGTCGCCCTCCGAGCATCCTTGCCTTCTAGCACTCGATTGACCATTTACAGGAACCATTGGAGGTTGAAAAAAAGGGCCCTTGTAGATATATATATATATATATATATATATATATATATATATATATATATATGTATATATATATATATATATATATATATATATATATATATATATATATATATGTATATATATATATATATATATATATATATATATATATATGTATATATATATATATATATATATATATATATATATATATATATATATATATATATTTATTGTGTTACTTAAAATCTTTTTTAGATCTTCAGAAAGAAAAAATAATAATAAAAAAAAACGTTCTGGCCTTCATCTCTTATTTTTTCTCTTAAATATCAAACTTGCCCATGTAAATGACAGTAACTTTTTCTAAAAATTAAAAATCAGAATGCTTCTTTGATTTATTAATCTGGAAGTAGAACTGGCTTATAAAAAAAGAGATGTAGTTCCTTTACAAAAACCTAAAATATATATTAAAAGTTCATGCTAGTTTTCCTATGGCAACAATAATTTAAATTTACTTCTTTAATTCTTTTCTAAGACGCTTATACTCTAGTATCTCATGCGCGAAATTATGTCCTTAATTACAGGTCGTTAGTGCAAAACGGAACGTTTTTATTATCGATGCGAAAATGTATTTACCGATTCCTATTATTTATTTTAATGTGGAAATTATAAAATAGTTTTTTTATCTCTCCCAAAAAATACCTTACCATATTTATATAGCCTTTCGATTATTGGGCTGAAGTGAATAATGAATAGAAAAGTTTTTAGCGGGATCTTACAGAGAATAAAATTTATTTTAAAAAACATATATTTTAGCACACAAAGCGTACATTCCATGACTCGACCGGAGCCGTAACCAACATATCCAACGGTTATTGGATAGCCGACATGGACATTAACAGTCCACATACCGTAGACAATTACGTTCCTCTCATGAAAACAGCGGAGTTAGTTCAAAAAGACTGCGAAGACTATTTATACTGTGGACTTCCCTATTTGGTGCCAGTTTTAACAATGATTTGGAAGACCCACTGGGTTCCCGGATCGGAGCCCGTTCTACTAACGCCAGTTGAAATGACTATTACAGAGAGGAAGAAAATTGATGGTGGTGAGAGGTTTAGCTTTGAAATAAGTGGTAAGTCATATTAATATTAATCTGAAAATTTCCTGACTGTGTCATCTGGGAAATTGCTGTACGAGTTTAAAAAAAACGGTTAAGTGCAAGTTGGACTTGCGCAAATTAATGTTCCACCTTTAAAATAAAAATTTTGTGTTACGGAAGTGTAAAATGATCAGTGACTTCACAAAACACACCCCAAATGAGTTTCCAATAAAATAAGTAAGAGCCCAGATTACAAACATGACTGACTGACTCTGCAGGCTAATCAGACCAACCGGAATAAGACAAAAAGTTTCTGACGTGTATATATCTTAAGTTCCAATATGTATTTTCAGATTTTTTCTTATTCAGTATTGTATATTATTTATAGCATCTTAGCTATCTCATACTCAATCTAGAATTTAGTGGTAAAAGTTTAAAACAAATATTTACTACCTAAATATTTGCTTTATTATAAACAAATAAAATAAAATTATTTTGTCTCGGTACCTATTGCTTAAAACAGCTATTAGTCGCGGATCAATTCACAACTTAGTAAGATATAAACCTTCACCATTTTATTGGTCAAATAGTTTTTCTTATACCAGATAAATTATCAAACGTAATACATCCGTGATGATTTTCACTCAATCTACACTTTATGGAGTCTATTCTAGAACTCTTTCAAAATTTTTTGGACGGTACTTTTTGAGGTAGAGTAGGTAGACAGGGGTTTGTGAGCATTTTTTAAAAATAATACAAAACAAGTGTGCGCATCATATATATTTTTAAATTCGTGTTTGCAGAAGCTTTCATTTGACACCCCACTCGACGACCAGGTAAAATTTTTTTTCTCTTACGATTTCACCCTCCAAAACTAACACCTTTAGTCAAAATTTAGCTTTCAAAACTACACGACTCTGATTGAGCCATCAGTTCCTATATTCATGCCAAATTTCAACTTTTTAGGTCAAATAGTTTCAGAGAAAATTGGTTGGGACAGACGGACGGACGGACACCGAAGTGATCCCATAAGTGTTTCTTACAGAACACTAAAAATTGGCTTGATGTTTTTTTGGCACAAATAGGCTAGATAATTCTAAGATTAGAAATGTACCTAAGAAATTAAAAAATAAACTTTTCACTAACTACAAATTTTCAGGTATATCATACGAAATATCCTTGATCGTGAACTAATTAACTTTTTTATTGTTCAGCTTGTTTTTAGTTTTGAGAGGACAGTAAAAAGTGGATATGTCGTTATTCCAACGTGAAAACCTTCAATAATTAATTGATAGTGTAATGAAAGACACATTTTTCTTTATTTCTTTATCCTAATTTCGATTAAGCCTGGCGCCTTTCGTTACACAGTAAGTTCTTAGGATGCGGTCGGTATTTAAGAAAATTGTTAGTTATAACGTTCTTTACGAGTGGCGGTCTACGGATTTCTTTCTAACACCTTCACAATCAACGCCGGTGTGCCCCAAGGCTCCATACTGTCTCTAACTCTCTTTCTGATTTACATTAACGATCTGCTGGAAAAGACCGGGGATCCAATCTACAGCTTTGCAGACGACAGTACGCTTGTCTCGTCATTCACTTTGAACGCTCGGACATCGGCTGCTCAGGCGAATATCCGCAGATAGCAGGAGGTCGTTCAACTTAACAAAGACCTGGAAGAAATTCTATCTTGGGGTGACAGTAACCAAGTGGAATTTAATGCTACAAAAACCCAGGCGGCAGTTTTTTCTAAAAAAGTTAACGTTGCCGGACCCAACATAATTATGTCGGGGCACTCCATTCCCCTAGCATCGTCGCTCAATTTATTGGGCGTTAGTGTGGGAGCAAATATGTCCTGGCATGAGCATGTTGCAGGCATAGCAAGGAGAGCTTCTCAAAAATTGGGAATATTATTTCGAACCAGAAAGCTTTACACTCCACAACAATTGTTAATTCTTTACAAAACTCAAATTCGACCAACTATGGAATACTGCTCTCAAACATACACTGCATTTGTTGGATCCTGTTCAGAGAAGAGCTGTTCGTCTGATTGGAGACCCGGAGCTGACCGGCGGCCTTGATTCGCTGGAACATCGAAGAACGGTTGGCGACTTGAGTCCGTTCTACAAGTATTTTCATGGAAAGTGTTCGAAGGATGTAGCCCGCTTAATTCCTCCCAAAGCGGTGCATGTTAGAAATACACGTCGCGCTGGTGCTTCACATCCATATGAGGTTCAGCTTGTTATTCCGCGTACAACGCTTTTCAAGCATTGGAGAACATCATCCCTTTGGAATAATTTGCCCAGCGCTGTGTTTCCCGCCGAGTATAATTTACAGCGATTCAAGAACAACGTGAATCGTTTTTTCCGCACACATGCCGCTCCTGGAACACTTTAGGGACTTTCCTGCAGCACGTGTGCTAGACCCATAAAAAATAATAATAATAATATTAATAGGCCTTAAATAAAAACTTTCTTCCATTTTTTGACTAAAGATGAAAAATTCACATTGTGGAAACTTTTACAGGAAAAAGATAGAACAGACTTATGAAGTGCTGCATATCAAATTCAGGGCTCAGAAGAGAGAAAATGAAGAACATCAAATCCTCTGGAGGCGACAATATCATGGTGGAAACTTAAAACAAGCGACAAATCAGTAATTAGGGCTCTTAAAATACTGCGTTCTGGAAGGTATAACTCCAACAGTACATAAAAAGGTGACATAACAGATGTAACAGACCCATCACCATCCTCTCTCATATATATATATATATATATAAACTTTTCATGAAAATATTGGCAAGCCGTTTAACTACTTATAGAACAATGTATCGTAGCGTTTGATTCAGTCAACCATAACCGACTCTTTGAAGCACTTACTGAATGCCGTGTAGATTCAAGGTATATAGACATCCTGAAAGGTATTTACAATCACATCATAGCATCAGTCAAGCTTCACAAGGAATCAGAACGATTTGGGATAGAGAGAGCTCTAAGCTAAAGGGATACCATTTCCCCCAAATTTTGTATAACCCCTTTAGAATAAGTCTTAACGACTAAGCTGAGATGGTTATCAGCATCAATGGTGAACTGCTTAAACATCGAAGGTCCGCCGATGATATTGTTTTGATAACAGATCGTATAGACCATGCTTGTAAAATGATAAATACCATAAACACACTGTCGTCGCAGCATGTAGGATCAAATATAAACTTTGAAAAGACCCAGTTCATGACAAATTTACGAAGACAGCCTTTTAAGTTTTTACAAACCACTACTAGATGTCGCTATTGAGATGTCACTTTGCCGTTGTTGTAAAATTTGACATTTATTATTGTTAAAACAGTTTTTCGTTGGGTGATTTTTTACGATTTTAGAAAGGCCTAAATCAACAACAATATCTCGAATCGCTTCGTTCAACTTTTAGTAATGACTGTTTACAATTGGTTTGCAGCATTTCGTCATGATTATGCTTGTTGTTCCAAAAAACATGAATGTTGTGCGCAACATGATTGAAGAGGATCAGCGTGCGACTTACCGTGAGACAGAGGCACCCTTAGGCATATTGAAGACTGCTGTGCATTAGATTTTGCATGAACATTTAGCTGTGAAAAAGATCTGTTCCCGATGGATTCCGCATAATTTGACCGAAACTCAAAAACAGGCTCGTGTCAATTGCTGTAAGGAAATGCTCAAATCCGTATACAACATCGTAACAGAAGACGAATATATTTGTTCGAGTCGGAAACTAAGCAACAATCAACTGTTTGGATCTTCCAAGATGAACCATATCCAACAAAAGTGCGAAGCGCTTCCAAGAAAATAATCCCTTGTTTCTTTGGTTATACTGGACATGTTGCAACCATTGCTTTAGAGGATCGAAGAACAGTCAATGCTGAATAGTATACAACAATTTGTTTGCCAGAAGTCATCGATGAAACCAGGAAAAAAAACCAAAAACGTCGCATCATTCTTCATTATGACAATGCCAGCTCTCCTACAGCACGTTAAACAATTGATTATTTGACGGAGAAAAACAGCGAATTAATGTCTCATTGCCCGTATTCATCTAATTTATCGCCTAACGACTTCTTTTTGTTCCCGAAAGTCAAAAAAAGCGTTGACAGCGATTTTCATCACCTCAAGAAGCTGTTGAATCCTTCCAAAACCATATTTTTGAGGCATCAGAGTGGAAAAAATGTTTCGTGAATAGGTTCGAACGCATGCAAAAGTGTATAAATCTTAAAGGCGAATATTTTGAGAAACAAAAAAAAGATTTGTACCAAAAATTTTTTTTCTTTCATTGCTTTTTTAAAAACTTAAAAGGTAGCCTTCTTGTACTCGGTCATCTCTTCTCAGCCAGTGATAAAGAACTCGAACAAGTCACTGCTTATAAAGATTTTGGGCACGAAATCTAGATAGACAGAGACAATCAAACCCATAAATTACACCGAAGGATAAATCTATCATGGGTAGCATTTCGTAAGTTATGTCATATATTTAAGTCAGACATTCCGGTGTGTCTTAAAAGAAAAACCTTTGACCAGTGTGTGCTCCCAGTTCTTATATATGGAGCCGAGACATTAACACTAAAAAATCGATAAATCAGATAAGGGTAGCATTAAGAGTCATGGAATGTTCAATCCTAGGTATATCACTCGGAGATAAAATTCTCAATTCAGTTATAAGGAGTCGAACAAAAGTAGCCGATGCAGTAGACTTGATAATGAGGCTAAAATCTGGGCATTCCATGTAGCGAGGACATGGGAAAATACATTGACGAAAAGAATACCGGAGTCGAGAACCCGACAAGAAGCCTATAGAAGTAGAGGGGGACTCCTCACAAAATGGTCTGATGATTTGAAACGAGCTGCCAGAAACTAGATTCAAGCAGCTCAAGACCGAAGCAAGTGGATTAGAATAAAGGAGGCCTATGTCCAACAGTGTACATCGTAGGCTACTTGATGATGATGAAGACTCATCCATGTTCATTCTGGTATCTCCTCCATTTTTTGAGTAAAACCAAATATTTTGTTAAAAGGTTACGTGTACCTCGAATTTTCAAAAATTTAGATTTTTATTCTTTATAAAAAAATTATTCAAAAAGAAAATTAAGAAACTTTCATTCCATTACAAAGTAATAGCATTAAATATAACCTGGCGTCGGATTGGGACCGCTCCCTGTTTTCAGACACTGTAATACTGCTCTCATGTTTGGAGCTCCGCTTCCAAACATACACTGCATTTGTTGAAGTCTGTTCAGGGAAGAGCTGTTCGTCTGATTGGAGACCCGGAACTGACCGGCGGTCTTGATTCGCTCGCATCGAAGAACGGTTGGCGACTTGAGTCTGTTCTACAAGTATTTTCATGGAAAGTGTTCGAAGGATGTAGCCCGCTTAATTCCTTCCAAAGCGGTGCTTGTTAGAAATACACAATACACATCGCGCTGGTGCTTCACATCCGTATGAGGTTCAGCTTGTTACTCCGCGTGCAACGCTTTTCAAGCAGTCTTTTATATGGAGAACATCATCCCTTTGGAATAATTTGCCCAGCGCTGTGTTTTCTACCGAGTACAATTTACAGCGATTCAAGAACAACATGAATCGCTTTTTCCGCAAACGTGCCGCCCCTGGAGCGTCTGCTAGACCCATAAAAAAAAAATTCTACAAGATTAATTTTTATTTGGATTATTTTTTGTGAAGTTATCCTGCAGACAGGGGGGCGCCATAGTTTTCATCGTTGGTCCATTTAACCCGATAAAAAATAATGTTAACATTTAAAACATATTTTAAAAAAAATATTCTTATAATTTATATTTCGATAATAATCTCCATTCTTTTGAAATATTCACTTAATAACTTTTAATTTTTTTTTTAAATGTACATACTTTATGCGGCGCCTTGGTGTGTGTAACCCCGTAAATACTGACCAAGTTACGAACTGAACCATGCTTAGTAAGTAAAAGTGGACATTGTGTTTCTTTATATTTGTTAGAAATTTCCATAAAGTGACAACCTAAAAATTCATTCAGTTTTTCTTAATATTTATTTTCCGATAAAAAAAAACAAATCAGGAAGGCAAGAAAAATAATTACACTCGATGAATACACATCGATTTTGAATTTTCTTTATTGTTACTATTCTAAGATGTACTGTTTTAGGACCAACACACATGGGTATCATGATCTCCCCTGCTTTAGGAGTCGAATATAAGTCCTGGAGTATCCCAACACCCTATCCTTTGGCGGGACCAAAGTGGAATGGTAGAGATACATACTTTATCTACTATGCATATGGATTAGATCCAGTACCTTTTAATTTTACAATTGATTTTAGAGTAAGTTTTCTGAGTAGTTTAGGATAAAGTTTGTAGGCTGGCTGTTCATATTAATTACTAAGATGAATAGAGTTTATTTGGAATTGGCAAAAAACTCAAAATTCAGACTAATCGCAAGAAAGTAGTGGGTGGTTACACGTCTCACAGAAGAAAAATGTCCCGAAAAGCTGGTCAAAATATGAAACTATTATTCGATTTCGGCAAAATTCGGTATATCGGGCTTTTCGGGACCGCTGTTTGCGAATATGAAGTCAAATTTTCAAAACACTAAATGGCGTACTATTTTTGGAAAATCGTGAGTTATTTTCATGAAACTCTGTAGACGTGGATTTTTGGGGTTACTGATTACGAATATGAAGTTCAAATTTCAAAAAACAAAATAGGGGATCTAGAATGGCGGATCGTCCCAACCCAATAAAGGTCGCCGTGAGGTGTTCATTCCTGTTGGTTCCGTGTTTTCCGTTTCATACTTATTAGTTAACGGCACACAAACGTTGAGCGAATCATTAAACTTTGTGCGTTTGGATTCTGTGAACTTTTTGCCATCTATTTCGGAATTCTGTCATCAATTTGACAATCGGTTTCTTCAAATTTTTTAGCAAAATATATGTAGGCGAAGTTCTTTTGTCACTTCCGCTTCAATAGTAGCAATAATTACATTTATGTTATCGTGTAATTGGTTTTTGACAAGTAGGAAAATGTCTTCTCTTCCAAAAGTTTGTCGAATTTTCTGTAAAAATAAAAAATACATACATTTTAGTCCAATATTTTCCGTTAATTTTTGGTAATTGTCGTAAATAGTTAAATAAAATTTGAAAAAATTTGCAACAAGGTACTGAATTTTTAAATAATTGACTACATTATGCCACAATTTCCAGAATTTTAAAATTATTCTTCCCATTTAGGAACATTTTATTGAAATTTTCAAGTATTTTTCAATTTTAGGCACAATTTTCCGAAGTCGTATACAATTTACTGCATGTTGCAACATTTTCCCGAATTTCTTAATTAATTTTATCATTCTGCAACAATTTATAGGACTTCTAAAGTATTTTTCCCCTTTTGCAACATTTACCCGAATTTGTGAACTATTTTTCACATTTTGCAATAATTTCTCGAATTGTTTATTTAATTTCATCATTTTTCAACATTTTTCCGAATTGTTTAATTTGTTTTATTATTTGGCAATAATTTACAGCATTTTTAAAGTATTTTTCTCATTTTGCAACATTTACCCGAATTTGTTAACTCTTTTTCACATTTTGCAACAATTTCCCTAATTTTCAAACAATTGGTTGAATTTTCTTCTTAATTTTTTAACAATTTTTTTTAAATTTGCAACACTTTCCTGAATTTTTTAAAAAAGCCGTCATGAAAGTAAGATTGACGCGTCCATCTTACTAACATAGACACTAAACTTGCGATTTCTAGCACTTAATTTTTCGATATTTTGGTAAAAAGTGTCTAATAAACAACCTCCAACTGATTTCACGTTAAGAGTTCAATGGAGTTTTTAACTTATTGCTTCGGAATACTCTCTTAAAAAACTCATTAATTGAACAGTCAATTACTAATTACTCACTTAACTTTGTGTAGATATGAAATTCCAGAAACAATGAAAACCTTCAGGGACTAAATTCATTTTACACAATTCGTTCACTTTTGCACATTCTATAATAGCGTAAACTTGATGACATCTGACGTGCTTCATGAGAGATGCTGCGTGGCACTCGACGCTTCGAAATGAAAAGAAAGGTCTGAAACAGGTACAAGCAGAAGATGCACCTGAATGGTTGTAAATCATAGTCGAGGAATTGGCCAAAGTATTCAAACACGTAAAAGTTGATAAATAGAACCTTTTATTTCTTAGATTTTGGCCAGTTTTTGAGGGCATTTTTCTTCTGTGCGTCTCCCAAATTCTAACTTTAAATTTTTAGATTATTTCTGAATCTCACCTTTTCGCCTTTAAAACATTTTTTTTGTTTATTCCTATAAAATATTTCATTTTTTTAAAGTTGTCAAAGTAAATTTTTTGTTGTTTTCAGATTCCACCTAATCATTCCGGACCAGTCATGGATTTCGCAGTTACGTCGCATTACCTCTTTGGTGAAGGTAAAGCGTCCAAAGACCTAAAAGACTTTGTCGCCCAATTTCCAAGTTGGACCGCTGTGACATATTGGACGGCTTCGTACGAATCATGGGTGATATGATAATAAATATTTTAGTTTAATTATTATTTATCAATTCCATTTTCTTGTTCAACTGTTGTTTAAAGAAAAATATTGGTTTGGCCATTTTTAGTTTTGTGTCATCTAAGACATACTAATTTTGCTCCCTCCAGGAGGCTTCTTTTCCGTCATATTGACTAAATAGGTAAAAAAAAGTTTTATTAAATAATTCGTTCTTACATAATATACATTCTCCAATTAATATTTCTGGGCCTGAAAGATGGTTACACTTTATTGTAGGATTTTTTTTTACCTTGGTAATACGATGGGACTTTCGCTGCTTTGTCATTGCATTGCTGTGACTTCTGCTGCTGAAATGATGCTGCCACAGTGTGATCGGTAAATATTCCCGACAGGATATTTGTTACTATTTGGATAGAAATATTATACATATAATGTCTCGAGATAATTAAAGATAATTTATTACAATAAATAAATCAATAAACCATTTTATAATTAGTGCGTAATGATGACCTGTGGGTTTTATAACTCTAATACTTACACTCTAGACCAAAGATTTTGATTGAATTGGCTGAATTCAGATGACTAATTATTAATTCCTCCCAATAGGAACAGACCCATCGAACATCCAACTTAACACTGACTAAATCGCATCCTTCAGTGAATATACATATTTAGGAGTGGGATTTGATAGGAAAAGATGAACGGAAATCAAAAAAAGCCGATGAAATCGGAAACAAGAGGAAGTGTATCATCTACGAAAGTTTGCTCTACGCGGTGGAGACTTGGAGAATTTCGGAAAACCGTAGAAGAAAATTCGAAACCACGGATGGATGTATTCCGATGAATCTCGGGAATATCTAGAGGATAAAGACTTAGAAACGATGAAGTAAAACGTCAAATCATGGTTACGGGTTCTATGAAAATGAAAGAAAGCAAATGATTTGATACGAGTACATTCAAAGGATGGACGATGCAAGACTACCGCACTGGTTACTAACAGTTCACAGAAAAAGAGGAAGGCTGAAGAAAAGATGGAAAGATAAATGAGCTCAAGAAATCTAAAAGAAAGCTAGTGGGAAGACAGAATGACGTGGAAGGAAGGCATCCGACAACGCCGAAAGACGTTCTAAAACATATATATATATATATATATATATATATATATATATATATATATATATATATATATATATATATATATATATATATATATATAAATAAAGTATACACAGTGCAGTAAGTGGAGCCCCTTTAAATTTACAACCAAACTCGATTTCTCATATCAGGAAACCACTTAGCATCGAATCTTGTACAAATGGTACAATTATTAAGAAAGCTATTTAAGAAAAACTGAAATAAAAGTGTAACTTTGTCACCCTGTATCTCATAAATTACGAATTTTTGGACTACGGTAAATTGGTCATATTTTTATGTGTTATATATTTTCATCCCAGAAATTCACAGTAACTCAATGTATACGGAATACTGGGACACTCTATATATATATATATATATATATATATATATATATATATATATATTATATATATATATATATATATATATGTATATATATATGTATATATATATATATATATATATATATATATATGTATATATATGTATATATATATATATATATATATATATATATATATATATATATATATATATATATATATATATATATATGTATATGTATATATATATATATATATATATATATATATATATATATATATATATATATATATATATATATATATATATATATATATATATATATATATATATATAT
The DNA here is from genome assembly GCA_019049505.1 of Pachyrhynchus sulphureomaculatus. NCBI lineage: Eukaryota > Metazoa > Arthropoda > Insecta > Coleoptera > Curculionidae > Pachyrhynchus > Pachyrhynchus sulphureomaculatus. Next base: position 197,090,972 of record CM032446.1, read on the forward strand.
ATATATATATATATATGTATATATATATATATATATGTATATATATATATATATATATATATATATATATATATATATATATATATATATATATATATATATATATATATATATATATATATATATATGTATATTTCTTTACACATTACCTACTAACCACTGAGATATTTAAATGTTATCCGTGCATCCCGATACAATCAATAGCATAACCCGGTTCAGGAAATAAGAAAGCGATGGATACATTTTTTAAACAGAAACAGGAACACTGAAGGCGAAGGTGCTTGTAGGGAAAGAGGGCAGCAATCGACAACCGGAGACGAAGTTTAGATCCTAAAACAGTAAACTTAATATCAATGACTGGTAGGGAGGCGAGGAGACGTTTAACAAAAAATAACTCTTTTATACAGTGGAACCCAGTTTAAAAATCGGTGATTGAATCAGCGTATAGATTTTTCACAAAAAACGGCTCTTTCATAAAGGGTAATTTTGAAAGTTTAACCCCATTATAAAAATCAATGACTGGAGATTTTTCATAAACGGGACTCCTTTCTACAAAGGAACATTCAAAGTTTTCCTCAATAAAAAGGAGTCCTGTTTCGGAGTACAACACCTTCATACCTGCCTTCCAACTGCCAGAATGGGAACTGAATTGTTAATATCAGCGGACGCTAAGCTTTCTGGGTGGGTATATTAGTATGTGTTATGAAACACTTAATTAAAAGGGATCAAAACAGTTTTTTTCCAGATTTTTGTATGCTTTATACTTGCCAATTACCTTATTAATTATTTTCCATGAAAATAATTTAGTTATATTGTTAATTCCTTTAGAATAGAAAAAGCTAGTGAATATGGTTAACTGCTGTATCATTGTTGGTATGTTAAGAGTTTTTATGTTTTTATAATTTGTTATTACAATTTTGTTGTTAGTTCAATCCCTACTTAACACATGTCTTTTTTATACATATCATTATCTACTTAAATATTTTTGTTGAAGCAATGATGAGAAACTTTACTAATAGAAAACTGGATCTACTGAAAGTTTTATATTTTTGCAAAGAAAGTTTATGGAATATTTTGTAAGATTTAATTTTTGGGCTAAGCAGATAAATAACTTTTTTTACCTTATAGGTCAAAGTTATATTATTTAAATAAAAAAAACCTTATTTATTTTTCAAATACTCTGGAATTGCAGAAATCCGATTAAAATATAGGGATAATTCAGAACGAATTTTAAGATAATATTTTTAAGTTCATATATTACATTGCCTTTACCTGCTTTAAAAGTTATTTCGCACACAACTGATATAACATACCCTATACTTAAGCCAAATAGCAAAAGAGAATGGCATTTTACACTTCAGGGAGCTGTAGCATCCTAGTGTCACAATTTGAAGTAAAATGACTTTTACATGCCGATCTTACTATCCAAATTAGAAATTCTATTTTAAGTTTTTTTTTTAAATTTTAACCGGAAGTGAACCAGAACTTGACGTTTTTAGAAATAGTATCAAAAACAAGGACAAAAATATAAGGTCTTCGGCGACTACCCCGATACGACTAAAGCGGCTAACCTGAAACGACACATTGATACGTGACAATTTCTTGTGAAGGTATATAGTTACTTTGTCTACTAATTAACTGAAGCTTTTCCCTTCATTATTTATATATATATATATATATATATATATATATATATATATATATATATATATATATATATATATATATATATACACAGTAGAACCCCGGTTATCCGAGGTAACGTGGGGGGCACCCTCCTCGGATAACTGAAAAGCCGGATAATCCGGATTTGTTTTTATTCATTCAAAAAATAAACACCAATACTTTAAACCGATGTATTAACGTTTTTAACATATAAATATTGCATCTTCTTTTTCTCGCTGCAATGTTTCTCCATCTATTAAGAAGAAGCAAATCCGTTGGGGTTGCCTTTGGTTGTTGTTCGATATACCTCAAAGCTTTTTCCAATGAAGCAAAACCTTCTTGATGAGAGATCTTAGTGGGAGACTGTTCATCCACCGCCGCTTCGTCATCGTCATCTGATTTTTCGGTTTCCTGAAAGGCATTCGTTATTTCTTCAATACTCATTTCTTCTTCTAAATCATCTGCTGTAATCCATTCAACAACATCTTCTCTTGTCACATTTTCGCAACCTTTTCATTTTTGCATTAATTCAAATAAACTTTTTTCTTTTTCTTCTATCTTGCTGTCAAAATTTGAACAGGACATTTTTCCATGGCTTCTCAATTTCAAAGCTAATTCATTTAATGGAGTATCATCTTCACTGTCATTATAGTCCTCAAAATCAATAACTTTTGACCAAATTTTTGAATAGTGGTAGTACACACAGAATACCAAGCTTGACTTACCCAGTAAATAACATTTTTCAGTGTAACCTTTCTCATCCCATTGATAATATCCTCCTTTTCTGTGTATTCTAACAGATGTTCAAGATATAAACGCCTATAATTTTTTTTAATGTTTTCGAGGATGCCTTGATCCATTGGTTGCATTATGCTGGTTACATTTGGAGGAAAAAAATTTACAACAATTTCGTCCACATGAAGTCCTTCTCCAAGGTGAGAGGGGGCATTATCCATTAACAAAATTGCTTTAATAGGAAGATGGTTTCTGTTCAAAAATTTAGTCACAGATAGCACGAACTCTTCTTCAAACCAGTTAGTAAATAAGGTCGCATCCATCCATGCGCTCTTGAACGTGCAGACTTGCCAATCACCATCAGTGGGATTTTGTGCTTGCCAGATGCATTGGAACATACCATTATAGTTAATCTTTCCTTACTTCATTTGTGCCCAGGAGCTGATTTTTCCTGTCGAGATGCCAATGTTTTTGATGGAAGCATTTTATAATTCAGACCAGTTTCGTCACAGTTGTAAATTTGATCACATGTGTATCCACAATCTTTGATTTGCTTTTTAAAGTTCTGCTTAAACTTCTCAATTGATGACACATCAGCAGAAAGTTTTTCACCACATACAGTCAGTTGTCGTACACGTACCGTTTTTTCCAGCGGTCAAGCCATCCAGAACTGGCGGTAAACTGATCGATCTCTGGGAATTGCCTACTAATCATTATTGCTTTCTGTTGTAAAATTGGACCTGACAAAGGCACACCTTTTGATCTCTGTTGGTTAAACCACATGAATAAAGCTGCGTTAACCTTTTCATAGTCGCCGGTTTTCATTGATTTTCTTCCTGAGGACGAAGAGGCTTGATTTATACACCACTCTTCTATTTTTGTGTGGTTTCTTTTCCAATCTCCAACTGTTACTTCACCTACTCCATAATCTCGTGCAACAACTTTAATTGTCTCTCCTGCTTCAATACTTCTGATGGCTTTTAATTTTTCTTCAATAGGAACGACGATTCTTTTACGCTTGTTTTGCTCCATTATAATACGACAAACAAAAATTCCAACAAAGTAGTTCGTATTAATTACACTTAACTACCAGATCTCCAACCAAATAAATTATGTGAGTATACTTGTACTTCTCCGTAGTAAACGCTATAACGCGCTTAGATTGGCTCGGTTAATCCGGAGCTCGGATAATGGCGACTCGACAGGCTATATATATATATATATATATATATATATATATATATATATATATATATATATATATATATATGTGTATATATATATATATATATATATATATATATATATATATATATATATATATATATATATATATATATATATTTAAAAAAGTATTTTGATCCTAACATTTTAGTTATGCCGCCTCGTGGTTTGCAACAAGACATAGATATATATTTTTACGTCATTTCATATACTTTCCAAGAAAAATACAATTTTTCGTGTATTTTGATCAGAGAAATAAGAACATAACGGAACTTAATTTCGTAACTTCTTACAGAATACTAACGAAATAATAATATTACATTCCAACCAATATGGAAGCTGTGCGGAAGCGCTCGTATCACATTTGCACCAGCAGGATTTTTAAATATCAAGACTTTATCAGAATTTACACGTCTTCCTTTAAACCATACATATTTCTAATGTATTTTATTACTCTCTCTATGTAGCAAGTGCTTTTTTTTTAACTATTAAGTACAAAATGGAGTTTTAAAATACACCTTGTAAAATCTAAAACGTTAAACACAATTAATTTGACAGATGTTTTTCACACGGCAATTTTTCATTGTTAGTAAATCGTGTCATTAAATTTGTATTAATATTAACTATTAGAATTTTGTCATTGTTATTATACAGAATGTTTTCTAAATTGAGATATTATTTCAACAGGTTAAGTACTTAACTTCGCAAATATAGCCCATATAAAACTTAAATGTTAAAGATAAGATCAAATTTTAGCAATTATTTACTCTTTTCTTACCTGGTAAACCATCTTGGCAGGCATTTCGTCGTGTTACGACTCATTGGCCGAGGTAGAATCGACAGCTAAGAGAACAAATAACAAAGAGTACTTATATTAGTACTAGCATAAAGAATCAGTACTACTCAGTATATATCACCACTACACCAAACACTTTATTTTTGCACTCGATGCGCGTTTCGCTAACCATGTTAGCTTCATCAGGAGCGATGATTGACTGATGAAGCTAACATGGTTAGCGAAACGCGCGTCAAGTGCAAAAATAAAGTGTTTGGTGTAGTGGTGATATATACTGAGTAGTATCATTGTGCCAAAGATTCCACATTCCCAACTTAATAAAGAATCAGTAAAACATAATTTACATCTCTGGCTGCTGTAAGCCTGTTTTAAAGGCATACCCGCTCCAATCGGGGCCTGTTTAAAGCTACAGATTGACAGAGGAATTATTTATCTAGTTACTAATAATTACCGCTAGGGATACGTGGGGTAGAACCCTAATAATCACACTACCTAGCGATAATTGTTAACAACTCGCAAAACAATTTTTCTATCGGTCTGAGGCCTTAAATAGCCTCCGATAGAGGGCAGGTATGCCTTCAAAACTAGGCTTATAGGTGCGCGAAATGAGAGTTGTTGTTTCCTACTGATAAAGACAATATCACTCTTTAAAGTTCTTGACAGTTTTAAATTTGGCTCTGTAAAATTTCAGTACAAGTATTCAAAAAAACATTTCCTTTAAGTTATACTCGATACTGATAAGAAGTTCCCTTTTAAAGCCTTGTTTATTCTTGAGCGGTTTATTGTTATAAAATCCCCGGGCAGTGTAACATAATTTGTATGCGAACGCAGTATAGGATGGTTTAAGTAAAATTTGTTTATTTTAAATTACTTTTATTGTAATTCCCAGGCCTCTGCATATTTACATTAAAACACAATTACACGTCTAAGGCGCTTTGAAAATTGATAGACTAGATCAACTACTAACAAATCGGTTAAATGTATAGTGTTGTCAGACTTCCAAAATTTGGAAGATTTTTTAGTTTACTAGCTTTTGTAATATTAAAAGTGTAAGATAATGAAGTGGGTGATTTTCGTCACTAGGGAAGAAAGAATTATAATTATTAATTGAATATAATTAAATAACCCTGCACTAATGTTATGGAAATTGGATCCCGGTCAAATCGGCTGAAAATGAAAGGTAAGGTCACCAAATACGGCCTGTCATAATTTTACTATTACCTAATTATGTTTTTAGGAAAAATGCACTCGTCTTTCGAAATAATAATATTTATTTGTTAAAGTTTATAATAAATGTAACAAATTGGTTCAGAAACAAAGAACACATTTCTGTGAAAAAAGTTAACATAAATGTCATTGAGGCCGAATTAGGAACCCTGTGCCCCAATAAAGCCATAACTAAAAAAGAAAAAATAACCATTTAACTTCTTAGATTGTTAGAAAATGAACTTAATACCAGTTTTAAACTTAATGAAATCCTTATTTGGACATTGTAATCAGTCTCGCTAATCATCTTATATTATTAGGTACTATCATTATCAGCCCTTTTTATCTTTTTCTTTATGTAGTCTCCTGAATAATAAAAATCCATATCAGCAGCAATGAGACTAACACACAGCTTATGATACCAAACACCACAAGTAAGACATTTCCGCATGTCATCAACTAGGTCTTCTTTACAGGCTGGACAGTACCATGATGACCTGAAGCTGTAGCGACTGGCGCAGATGGTGTGCTAGTAATTGCCAGTGATTTTGGTACATTTGCGTTCGTTTTTATGGAAGACGAAGTGCTAGGAACGTCCTCTGATGTTGACGATGGCACATTAGTTTGCGATGTAGAACGCGTAACATTATCACCAAATAAATCTTTTGTCACCTCTTGAGCTCTATAATGGAGAGACTTCTTGCTTAGGGCTGTCTTATTAACTTTGAGCTTTCGAGTTGGTAAGAATGTATGAAAATCACATTTGGTTTCGATTTGAACATCTGTTTTACGTGGAGTTTCGGTATTCGGATGATTTCTTAAAAGCAAAGAGAGTGGCAAGTTTTCAGTATCTGTGCCCGAACTATCGGCATCATCAACTGCAACTGTAGGAGTCTCCTCTTCTCTAGATTCAGCAGACGATACAAGAATATTTTCACTACTAGTGGGATAACCTCAGCCATTTCTTTCCCACAGTGCCTTTGGCATCATTAAAAGCGTTTAGTATGTTTTTAATTTTACAGCATAGGAATGTTTGTACACGCAACATCTTAGAAGTCAACGGCATCCCAACATCAGCCAAACGTATAATTCTTCTGACAAGACCGGTTTCTTGTTCTGCAATAAGAATGGTCGAGCGACCTAGTTTTCGTGTTGTAGAACCACTACGTAGATGGTTATGTAAGGTTCTTCTTGGAATATTGTATCTGACTGCAGCAGCATATTGAGATAAAATACCCCTTTCTACCATCCGAACAGCATTTTCCATCTGCTGAGAAGTCCATTGAGCTCTTTTTTTCTTGGTCGTTAAAGATGGTGTTTCTTCTTAGATGATGTAACTGAAAACAAAGGTTTTATATTACAATTATCATGATTTCCAAATAAATTTAAGACCTAATAAGGCCTGCACATTTTTTTATAGGCCTTATTAAGACATACCGTATGAGTAAGAAAAACGTTCATCAATCACATGAAATGTACTAATAAGATGGCTTATAAAAACATGAGATGATTGTTAAATGTGTAACTAAACAATAAACAAAAGACAACAAACCATGCATACAAAGAAATGAAAATACTCACTGTATCCTCTGCAGAAACTTTATAAAAACGAGCGTGCACTCCACGTCGCGAATGTTTTCGACTACAGGTTCCAACACGCTCGTCGTACGAGGCGCTCGCTCTGCATGTGTGCGTTATGGACACGAACACGACTACCAACTTTGGCGGCAATTTGAATTCGTGAGGCGGGAAATTTGAATTGAGAACCGTGCCTTATTTGGATCGGTCACCTTAGTATTTATGCTTCAAGCCATTCTGGTCAAAAGTCTCCATGGACGCAAAGTCCAAAAATGGATAGATTGGGAATTATTGAGCGTTGAATTAGTAAAAAAACCGCTGAGAAAATGCTGTTTTCGCGTTTTTAAGGACTTATTTTGACTAGAACATGATTTTACGAAAAATTCCAACAGATTATACGTTTTTTAGGGTGCTAATTATAAATATATTAATTATTTTGACCCATTTCGCTCCCGCTTTCGAATATTGGCCATTTTGACCACTTTCGGTCTTTTTTTGATTTAATTCAACTAAAACATATTTTTGCGAAAAATATAACAATTATTTTTTGACCCTTTTCTGGATTTAATTAGACTAGAACATATTAAAGTTAAACTTTGTTTTCAACAACTCTAAGGAAATTGTTAAGAAAGAATAGTGAAAGTTATATGGCCAAAATTAAGCACTATTCGAATTATTATATTCGTATTTATTAACTCAAAAAATATAAAATTCCGTTAGAATTTTTTGCAAAACTATGTTCTAGACGGATTAAATCAAAAAAAGACTCTAGAAATAGCCAAAATGGCAAATATTCGAAAGTAGGTGTGAAATCGGTCAAAATAATTATTATATTCATAATTAGCAAAACCAAAAAACATATAATCTCGTTGGAAATTTTCGTAAAATCATGTCAAAATAAGTCCTTAAAAAAAACGCAAAAATAGCATTTTCTCGGCGGTTTTTTTACTAACTCTCGATAATCCCTAATCTATCCATTGTTGAACTTTGTGTCCATGGAGACTTTTGATTAGAAAGGTTTGAAGCATAATATACTTCATTTTCAGCCTATTTGACCGGGATCCAATTTCCAGAAGGTTAGTGCGGGATTCTTTCTATTATAATAATATAACCAGTATTAAAATTAATAAATATAAGTGGCAACACTGTTACGTATCCACGGTTACTACAAAACAACAGGCAACCTTTAAATTTTCTTAGCGGTATTGCACGAAAGTGGTAATTTTTTCATACGGTAAGGTTGCAATTTACTCCAGGGTTTGCTACTTGTTTTTTAAATGATGAGAGACAGTTATATGAATAACATAGTTGATCTTATTTTGGGTATAAAATGTTTTTAATAATTCCTTTAGTATTTTTAGACGAAGATAGTGTTACCGGGTATCTAGGTCGATTATTGGTTTGGATCTTTCGCCTTAAAAAAATAGATGCTACAATAAAATAATATGTGTTGTTTTAAAGTTATAAGTTTAATAAGTTTTATTTTAAAAGTACTCTAATCAGGTAAAAATAATGTCTCAATTTAAAATAGAGCCTGTAGATCAAATAAAATAACGGAAATATATTCTTGTGTGCTCTTGATTGAAGATTTTTAAAACCTACATCGACAGTTGGCTTGTGTGTTGGATTAACGCGATGGCCTACAACTTTTCGCGCTCATCACGTATAAATGTCTTCAATATTAAAAAATGACGAGTACTTTACTTAGCTAAAATTTGACCGTGATGAACGGCATCCACTGGCATCTAAAATATTTAGCATTGGATGAACATTCCTATTGGCCTGTAATATGATATATATAGTTGTAGGTATAAGAACTGTCAAATTTATTATTGTAACTATTAGTACACTAGACACACTATAATTCTGCTTTGTTATTGTATTTTAATTTTTTGGTTATACTAAGTTGTCCAGTATGTATAGAAACGGTTGATTATTTCGAGAACACAAGCACTATTAAATGGGAAGAAAAACATGTAGCCGTTTATTGAATATTGGTGCGTTTGGCGCTTACATCACGAGTACCGGAGATCTTGACAATGCACAAAAGCCGGGCATGCCGTTTATAAGTCACCAAATAAGTACATGATACGTTTTGCTCCCTTGTAAGCTTATCGGGTAAGTTCAAGGTGAAGATGATAATCATCGATGATTGCAACACGATTATGGCGACAGTTCACTTTTAAGAACCATATCTCGAAGTAGATTAGTCTCCACCAGACCTTAGCGCCATCGGACGTGAAATACCCGAAACTTTTATTCTAAGATCAAAGCACACCGGCAGAAAACGAAGAGACCATATTACTACCGACATTAGCAAATGGGGTACTAATACCACTATTAGTTGTTTAACGATCACTATACAAATTGTTTGTTTTCAATTTGTGATGAAATCACACTCACAGTAACTACACTTTGCAGATATCCGATTATAGCTAACGTACAGATGCAGAAACACAATCTGTTCCAGAAAAAACCTGCAAATACGTTATATTTAATGTCAGTTGGAGCAAGATGTATTATCTTTATTTTCTTAAGTAATCTATATGAAAGGATGAATACGAGGCTTTCCCCACGGGATGGTTTGTAATTTGTTTAAAATTAACTGTTAAATAATCCGTTTATCAGGTATCAAAAAACCGTCATGGTATATCAAACCACAGCAACCATTTTGGTTTGGAGAAGGATGCCGAGAGTGATAATAAGATTGATACCTTAAATTCCTCTTTATTCAATATTATTAACTAAATAACCCACCAATTTATTTTTTTTTCAAAATAAAAATTTTGCAGAGTATATTTGCAGATCATCTAAGGACCTTCTAACAATCTGCAAAACTACAGGATACAAGAGCGAAGCATGTGCGAAAAAGGCGATTCACGTTGTTTTTGAATCGATACAAATTGTACTCTATCCTAGACAATTGTAACTGTCCCTCGTAGTAAATAGTTTTTATAAGATTTATAGAATTTTCTTGCATCTGCAATTTATAGATGCTTAAGTTCGCTAATCCTAAGGTCAAACGAGGCCCATTTTTGTATTTCGCGATATTGTGAATTCCAGAAAGATCGTACTTATGATCTCATGAAGGCGTGTTACACGTAGCCATGAAAAGTTATAAGGGGTGGTTTTACGTCCGATCACGCTGATATCTTTTAGTTACTAATATCTTTTACAATATTGTTCGTATACCTTTGTTGTTACCGTAATGGTGTTGCAATAGCCGAAGATTATCATATTCGCCTAACGCTGGATAACAAACTATAAATAAAGCAAAACATGTACTGGTTTGATGAATGGTAAACCTGAGTTGCCGATTCTCTTGGTCTTACCGTATTTTTAATGCTGGGCTAAAAATTACTCACCGTTTTCGTCTGGTAAGCCACTACATATTTTCCTACCTATTCTTCACAAATTCGTAACATATAGTTCGATGAAACGGCAGTGGCAAAGTGATAAATTACAAAAAACAGATAATCTTAATTATATGAACATGTTTAACATTTTTCTCTAAATTAGTTAATCGTTCCCATACGTATCGACAACACCTTATATAAGTATCTATATATAAAAAAATGTTTATGCATTATTTTTCTTACTTTTCCAATATTGGTAATATTGTAACTTTAGACTGAGCAACTCGGAAAAAAAAAAACCCTCACAAGAAATAATAAAGAATTTCCATTTTTTGTATTTCTAAACATTTTATTTGGTATTTCAAATTAATATCATTAGATTGAAACTCGATAATACCTATTTCAGTGATAATACCACCATAAGTAAAACATCTCAGTTTTTTTCATGTATTTTACATTTCATATTTTCTAATAGAACATATTAAAGAAATAATTGGCTTGGGATTAAGATACGTATTAAAAGAAAATAATATTTTTATCTTTTAGAGCCTTGAATATCCAGAAAATCTAGCCGTTTCTAGTGAATTTTAGAAAGATAATTGAAAATAAATTTAACAATATAATATTAAAAACTGCTTAATACTGTTTAAAAGATAAAAATTATGTGAGTGTGAAAGTTATTTTTATTATAAACAATTGGTTAAGTGATTTACCCAGTACTTCCCCTGATAACACGTTGTTCTAAAATTAGTACTAAATGTGACTTCCACAATGAAAGCGTAGTTAAATTCTCATAATACTATTAAAACCATACAACATATCGACATCTACCCCTTTTTAGTCCTTTCTTTGAAACGCTATAGCTTAAAAAATATGGGTTTCATCCCTACTCCGAGTACTATATTTTCGCTCGAGAGTTGCCAACAAACTGGATATGGAAAACTATGGTTTTTGTGCTCTCGGAGTCATAAAATAGGAAGAATTTTTGCTTTTCTTGGAGGATAATTTTTTCATGAATACATACCTTCCTTTAGCAAGGGAAGTAAAAACCTACAGACCATAAGCAGATTTAGTTTTATTTAAACGATTGTATTTTTAAAACTTTTTCTAGAACCAGTTCTATTAAACACTATTAAAACTATACGATACCTAATGACGATACCCCTTTTCCCTTTAACGTTAAAAGTATTGAGAAAGATATATTAAAAATTATATAATATATTTACTATATAATTATTTTAAATAACAGGCTTTAAATTTGTCTATTTCTTCAACCTCATTTCACCTCCTTCCCGAGTTAGAATTGAAAGTAATGAAAAACCATGAAAACGGCATATAATATGATATATGCTTAGCAACCCAGCTAGTCTCCTATCTTATTGCTTTCATCTTTTATATGTTTTACCATAGTATAATATATTTACGTATAACGTTTGTTTATTGTCTCGACAAAAAAACTAGGAAAAATTACTATACTACTACAACCATACTATATTAATCGTTTCTACTCCTTTCAACCTCTTCGTCTGAAGCGATCTCCCTCAAAAATTATAAGTATCATCTAGGTGTTATATGTGTATCAAGTTTGAAATTCGTATCTCATTTCATTTGAGATTTTTCGTGCCAGTAGAACGACAGACATACGGGCGGAAACAAGTGACTAGGAGCCCTAAAACGTGATAAAAAGTAGAAATGTTAGTCCACGAATACAAAACTTTCCTTTAGTAAGGAAACTAAAAGAAAATAGCACTCAATAAAAAACGTAAAAAAAGCAAAGTAACAGTGTGTAAAGTCGTTTTTTCCACTAAATAAAACTTTCGCACTTTGTTTTAGGTTTTCCTAAATATAATTAAATAACTTTTTACTTTCTTTGCTAGAGGATCACTCTCCAAGATTTTTGCTTTTCTTCATATTTTAGGGTCCCTTGATCACGAAAAACAGAGTTGAGTTTCAGATCGCGAAGTGTGTACATGTAAATCGAACGCCCGGCAATAGTCAACTTGTTCAACGAGCATTATTACGGTAGTGTTTCGATCTATTTAATTATTTTGTCGATTGCAAACGAGAGGACTAGAAATAAAGCAGAGTGTAGTGTTAGAATTAAGACAATAAGTAAAAAATTTGGAGGTTTATGAGAATAATTCTGTGAAATTGTATGAAGCTAACAAAACAATAAGCGATGACCTTAATCGTTTTAGTGTTTACGGTGATAAGAAATATAAACAATAGTTTTTTTTTCGCCCAGGTTTGAAAATGAATATACGAGGAACACACGTAAAGTTTTTATAAAGGAAAGAACGATGGATAGCGATGATTATACCTCAGGGGACTCGAAAAGAGGAAGAGTCGAAGAAAAAGAAGAGCCAGTGGGATTATTCAAGAAGAGTAAAAAGCTGATACGAACACCAAAGAAAGAGACAAACGAAAGAGTAGATAAGATAGACAATTTGATAGACATGATCAGAGAGCTAATGTCAGATATAAAGGCTATAAAACAAGATCAGAAGAGACCAACAAAAGTTGAAGGAACTAAGAAAGGACAATGAAGTATTGAAAGAGGAAAATAAGATAATTAAAGAAAACATGAGAAGTATGGATTTGAAGATAAGTAAACTGAAAAAAGACAACTTAAGGAATAATATTGTAATACCGGGAATGAAATTTGAAGCGAATAGCCAACCAGATCTGAAAATGGGTGTAGAAAATTTTATGGAGAGGAGTATGGGCACAAAAGTACAGATTAAAGATGTGATAAAAATAGGAGCGACTATATACAAGATAGAACTTGGAAACATGGGAGATAAAGAAGCTGTAATGAAAAATAAAAACAAACTGAGAAAGAGTTTACATAAACAATGATTTAACAAAAGATGAACGGGAAATTCAAAAAAAATTGAAACATATACCAGAGAATGATAGAAAGAATGGAAAAAGGGTAAAAATAGGATATCAAAAAATCGTAATCGAAGGAAGAGAATTAAATGGGACATTGAGGAATAAAAACTGAAAAAACAAACAAAGAATACTACGACCATCAAGTCAAAAAACTGAGAAAAAGGAGAGAGATAGGTAGATTGACGACGACCCTGGCAAAGATAAAGGATACGGAAGAGAAGACTAGTAAAATGAATACAAATAAGAATATAATCAAGGGAAGGGAGGAAACCTCTAGCTTTTGGGTGATTTAGCTTCAGGAGAAGGGGTTTGCAGGTATGGGTATCGATAAATTATGTATGGTTTTAATAATATAATTTTATCTGGTTTCTTGTTGAGATAATAAACCAATTTTGTGGGGTTTAAGAGATGATGAAGGAGATGAAGAGGATGTTATGTGTATATCGTGTTAAATGCTCTTTTCGGGGTTTTTGGAATCGAAGAATCTGACAATTAACTTGTTTTTTTCATTATATTCAATTTTACTACGGGTAGAGAGCAAAAGAAGTAGGAGGTCTTTACATGTTATATAGTTTCGATAGTATTCAGAGAATTTTTTCAGATTTTTAATGGCAAATTTTAAGTATATTATTTATAGTGAAATATATAAGAGGTTAAAGAAGAGGGCTAAGATGTTAGGTGTATGAGATAATCAATTTTAGAATTTATTTTAGAATTGCGTGTTTACAAGGGAAATACTGGGTAAATTACTTGTCTACTTTTTTTCAGTAGTTATTCTTGAGTTTTATTGTTGTGTTATTTTTTTTACTATTATATATTTTTAGTGTTCTGTACCAAAATTGAAAAACGGAACACTTATGGAATCACTTCGGTGTCTGTTTGTCACAGTCGATTTTCTCCAAAATTAACGTAATTTGTCACAAATATAGGAATGGATGGCCCAATCACAGCTGTGTAGTTTTAAAAGTTAAATTTTGACTTGAGGGGTTAGTTTTGGGGAGTGAAATCGGATGTGAAGAATTTTTTTTTTCAGAGTCAACGAGTGGAGTGTCAAATGAAAACTTGTGAAAAGACGGGTTCAAAAATATCTATGATGTAATACTGGCGCAAACTTTTTTTTATATTCTCTCCACCTTATCTCTAATCACAAACAAGTTTGTTTCCGAATAGAGATTGATTTTCGAAAACTGATTTGGGGTATGTCTTGTGAAATCGCCGATCATTTGATATCTCCGTGACAAAAATATTTATTTTAAATGTAATCAAGGTACGGAACACTTGGTCGCGCAAGTCCGTCTTATACTTGGCCGTTTTTTTTTTAAATAGATTATTAGTAATATGGATGTTATAACATAATGATAAAACCTAAATTTTACAAATTTGAGTACAGTGTTAAAAAAAATCCCCCAATTTCCTGACAAACCAGTTTTTGAGATTTACCTGACGTATAAAAAAGTCGTTAAAAAATTAAGCAAGTCTGCAATGGTGATTGCTCGTGAATTTCAAATTAGGGAAAGCAAGTTTGGCAGACTCACCTTCCCAAGATTCCACCTTCCTACCAAAAATATTTTTTAATAGCAATACAAAGTTACTATTTATAATTATACGCGTCTTTTTACTTCCCTTATCTAATCCTACAACATGGTATAACAATAGCAGGAATTTTTTATAACGTTGACAGGCTCGTTAGGCTGAAATAAATATATCAATATATACAGTAACATCAAAGCTAGGTTATTTATGAAAAAAACTGTTTTCAGATTTAACATAAATTACATTTTCTATGGTGGAATAACAAGACAAACATCTATTATCGGCTTATGTCTGCTGTGTCAGCCTTGATATGTGAATTTGGTACAATTCGTTGTATCTTACCAGACAAACATATATTAAAAATATAGTTTTGCAAAAGTTTTCACTAAATCACTAGATCTAGGGAAAATATACTAGCTCTAGACATGGCAACATCTGTCTCTACCACAGCAAAACTCTGTACACTATCAGTCCACTGTTTTATATACCACTGGTAGTCTGTGTTAAAGTTAAAGGACCTTCGTTTCCACAAAGGTATATTGCCATTGCACAATTTTCTTTGATATTTCAAGTAAGGTTATTTCTGTGTTTATCATGTAAATAAATTATTTTAATTATTTTTTTTATTTCGATTGTAAGCAACCAAATTTTTAGATGTACTTTTTTCGCGACACAATAAGATTTTTTTTCTTTGTGGTTTTTATTGATCACGAATGCAAAATTATGAAAAAAACTTACGCATTTTAACGAAAGTAAACATAAGGAGCTTTTAACGTATGTGGAGCCTGTCCCAAAATATAAGATCCTGATTTTTGCCGTTTTAAGTGGGCAGTATAAAAATTCTGACCTTTTGTTTATGATAGGTTGCAGAGATGGACTTAAGAATTTTATTTATTAATGCAAATAAATAAAATTGTAAGTGTTTTTGGAGATGTTTATTTATAGATGCATGTAAAAACAAATGGATAAGAAGTACAAATATACAGTTTGAATGAATGGGGTTTACAAGAGGGGACATATTGTATAAATAAAAGTATATTTTAACTTAAGCCTAATTCGGTATTACTATCACTGCCATCAGCTGAGGTAATTATCAGTGGTTTTATATTAGTTACATAAGTATATGAATTTTCAACTTTAACAACGTGCTGAATGGAATTCTTCCAGGTTTCACATTTATAACTTTTTTTACTAATTCAACTACTGACACGCTTAAAGTAGGAGAAACATTTTGTGCCCTTATTTTTGATTTAACTTGATGCCAAATATGTTCAATTGGATTAGACACACAATAATACGGAGGAAGCCGCAAAACAGTGTGTCCCATTTTCTAAGCCATACTATCACAAACATATTTCTTTTTCAATTTATAGTCTTTCAAAACTTCCAAAGGATCACTTTTTTTATAACTAAGTCAAAATAAATGTCATTTTCTAGCCTATATTCCTGTATTTCCGATTTGGTGTTGACTGCATTAGGAACCTTATTTAGTAGGCGACTATGGTAACTTGCATTGTCCATAACTATAACACTCCGTTCGGGAACATTTGGCAAAAGGGAATTTTGAAACCAATTTTCAAAAAGTTCTGCGGTCGTGTCTTCGTGATAGTCCAAACTAGAATCTTTTATGTTTTTTGCAGATAATAGTAGACAATTTAAAACCAAGCCCTTTTCAGATCCAGCATGCAAAATGGTTATTCGTTGATCTCTATTTGAAGATACGTTAGTCTGACATTTTGTACTGCTGTCAACCCATCCTTTTTGCACAGTATCATGGGTATCGAACCATATTTCGTCAAGGTAAATTGTTGGCCAATTCTCTGATCAATACTTTTAAATTTCTGGTAAATAAGTATGTCGTAAGATTCGTAATCTTTGTGACTCCATCACTTTTGTTGATTTTTCGGAACGTGAATTCCATTCTTAAGAGAATTCTGTGAAGGGTTAATCGGCCACAATGTATATTGGTCCCGTCCTGCACCAGTCTTAATTTTATTTTGTCTAATGTCGGCACCAACTGCTCTTCATACATAGAATATATTTTTCTCCTGATGACGTCTTTTTCATAATCGTCTACAAGATGCATTTGAAAATCTTTCCGTTTTTTCCTGTTCCTGAGTGATGGTTTTCCTACAGTACCCGTAATCGTAGAAATTGGAATTTCTGTTAGTTCACTGGTTTCTTGCAAAGCACTTTGTTTATTCAAATATCTTTTTACCAAACTATCGTAAACATTTTTCACTATTTGTTTAGCGTCAAGTGATAAATGTTTTCTCTTGCGATAGCCACTGTTGCAATTTTCCCACGGACGCCACATAATTAAAATAGAACCATTACGTTGAAAGTTGTAAGTAGAACTAAAAATAAAAATGATAAATAGTATCTTTCGAATCTGAATGGGGACCTGTGGTCATTAGGCTTATATTATTAAATACGTAAAGGACTCCAAACCGGGTTGCCAGCTAGTAAATATATAGGTAAAAATAGATCCAATATGATTGCAGGTGCAAGTGAGGGCGGTATACAAAGCAGGTAAAATAAAAATACGTTTATGGTAATACCTGACAACTATGCACAGAACCTTAATAGGGTCGTTTATTGCCCCATTGAAAAAAGCAAAAAGGCAGGATCTTATATCTTGAGATTTACTATAATCATACCTTCAAACGAATAATAATTATTTCAAAGGTCGTAACGCAAATTCAAATTCTGCTTTTCCTGCTCTAAAATAATAAATTATAATCAAAATATGTTTTTTTGTTACAAAAAGTGAATTTTTGTTAACAAAACTGCTTAAAAAATTGAAACAAAATTGATCCAAAATTTAAGAGAAAAAAAATAACAAATGAGACGTGCCGTTTGCAACAAAACATCAAATTTTCACCTAGAGAATAAAATAAAATTCGTCATGAAGACAAGAAATAGATAGAAATTCCAAAAGAAAATCTTTAAAACAGCTAAAGACGGTGACACAGAGTAGCTTTTATATGTATTAGCGCCTTTATGTAAATAGATTTCTTAGTTGAAAGCCATTCTTGCATAGGCGCTACCTCAATTAAAAAAATTCACATGCAGTTCCATAGCAGTCATCGTAAAGAAGCGCATAAAGCTATTACTGTCTGGACATCGATTTACTGCCGCTTACAAGCACATTGCAGTGTTGTTCGCCAATTTTTATTTATTAAAGAAAATAATAGAACTAGATGTTTGAGTCATTTCTTCTTCTTCTTAAAGTGCCTATTCGGTTCGAATGTTGGCAATCATTCAGGCTATTATTACTTTATCCACTGTAGCTCTCAAAAGACCGGTAGTATTTGTTGAGAACCAATTTCGCAGATTGTTTAGCCAGGAAATACGTCTGCGTCCTGGTCTCCTTTGTCCAAATACCTTTCCTTGGAGTATTTACTGTAGTAATCCATATCTGTGGGGATTTCTCGTTTTGTGTCTTAAATACTCCAATTTTCCTACTTTAACAGTTTCCATATTTTCCAGTTTCTTGTTCATGTGACGTAAGACATCTTCGTTGGTAATATGGTCAGTATAAGAAATTTTCAAAATTCGGCGATATAGCCATAATTCAAATGCCTCAAGTTTCTTAGAAGTGGCTTCAGTCAGCGTCCCAGATTCCACACCATAAAGGACACTGAAGACATAACATCTTAGGAGTCTCATTTTCGTGCTCAATTTTATTGCTGAGCTTTTAAAAAGTGATGTCATTTTGGGCAACACTGCTCTAGCTTTTTTGATGCGGTAACGAATTTCTTGCGAATGATCCCATTGTTCATTTATCATGGTACCTAGATATGAATATTGTGGAGTTCTTTGTATTTGTGGATTGTTAAGGTAGCAGGAACCGGAGACTTGCTGCTATTAAGTTCGAGGCGTTATCGATTACTGACTTCGTTTATCTTTGTCATAAAATGTACACCCTTTATCAGTCATTTAGAGGCTAATAATTAATAACTACTAAATTAATTACTGAGTGGAAATTATAGATGAATCAGTGCCCGAGTTGCTTCACCCGAAGAGCCATTACCTCAAACGCCAGCGGAAATTTGAGAAACAATGACATAAAATACTTAATTTGTTCTGTTAAAAGACGCTGCTATAAGAAATCTTGTACATGTAAAATACAGGAAAAAAACCTGAATACAGTGTTGAAAAAGACACTGAAAGAAAAGAAATTTTGTGCAATTACGTAGATGGCCTACTAGATCGTTTAACGTAGTGCGTTACTTAGAAACACTTTCTATAAAGCTTTAACATTAATCGTTGAATTATTATAAAATTTATAGAATAAACAGGAATTTAAACGAAAATTAGATTTTTTTAATGATAAAAATATAGGTCTTGTAATAACAACTCCCAACTCGGACTTCCTCCAGGGAAAGGCCTGACCACAAACATCTACATTAATCTACAAGATGGAATTCTTAAATGATAAGAATTTGGTTTAATTTCATGCAACTTTATTACAGATTTACGTAATATTTTATTTTATTTATACAGGATGATCAAAAAACATGTTTTTTCGTTATAGAATTGTGCTGATTTTGATTACAGTTTAACAGTCTACAATTTTCATTTAAAGCATTGCTTAAGATGAAATCCTATTTGTTATTCTTTTTGTTTATTAAATTTTCGTTAGCTCTTAAGAAGAAGAAAAAAGAAATGTTAAAAAAATAAGATATATTTCACAATACAGGTTGTCTTAGAAGTTAAAAGGATATACCGGTCTAGTTTTATTATTTTTCAACCGGTCACAATAACCTTTTGGTCCTCATTAAGAGAATTTGTTGGCGTGTTCAAATATTTAATTATTTCGCTTATAAAAATGCTGGTCGCCAGATTAAGCGTAAAAAGAGAGTTCTGCTGTTAAAACGGTAAATCATTTCAAAAAAGATTGCTACAAGCTTAAAATTCTTTGATGGCGACTGGTGAGGCCGCATCAAGCAATCACCGTCTGAAAGCAAGTGTGCGCTAAATCGAAATCCAACGTTAACATTACATAATTTAATAAACAAAATGAACTTGTTGAATAGATTTCAATTTCTGCCTGAAGAAATTTCAGATATTGTTATATCAATAAAAATTTCAGAAAAACTGTATTCTAGCCTAATAAAACTAGTACAAAGTCAATTTTGTGCTCTGAAGAAAATGCCACTATCATCCCACAGGCACTATCGAGAAGTTTTGGAAACATGTAATTGCAATAAACTTGAATGATTTCAAGAAGATAAGGCTGAAAATCAGTGGTCAAGTTTTGAGAAAGTACTGCTAGAATCAATGCCAACGATCGCAAGTTTTGTCCTTTTTTTTTAAATTCTTAACGACGATCCGATTTTATATATATATATATATATACATATATATATATATATATATATATATATATATATATATATGTATATATGTATATATATATGTATATATATATATATATATATATATATATATATATATATATATATATATATATATATATATATATATATATATATATATATATATATATATATATATATATATATATATATATATATATATATATATATATATATATATGTATATATATATATGTATATATATATATATATATATATATATATATATATATATATATATATATATATATATATATATATATATATATATATATATATATATATATATATATATATATATATATATATATATATATATATATATAATAACCTAACCTAATTTAGGCAAGAATAAGCCTAATTGCTTGCAGTCTGTAATGTAAGAAGTCCTATACAAAACAAATTTTAATATAACGTAAATCATGTCACCAAAGGGAAATATAAAAACTTAAAATTATTCTATAATTCCATTTTATTTTGTTCAAACATACAAAAAAAATCAAAATAAAAAAATTTTTCAATTGAACTTGCAGCCGTAAAACCTTAAATTTTTCAGAAATATTTGAACTACGTTTTATTGATATCAAACTGACTTTTTCTGGATATGAAAAAAAAATCTTTTCTCCGCTCCACCCTTATATATATATATATATATATATATATATATATATATATATATATATATATATATATATATATATATATATACCAGGTGGACAAGTATGATGTGCGGATTTTTTTTTCTAAAAAAATATGTTAAATTCGGAAGAATGATAAAAAGTGCTTTATTCAAAGTATGCTCCATCGCTTGTTATACATTTTCCCCATTTTTCAGGCAGTACCACGCCAGTAAAAATCTTCCCCTTTTGCTGCGAACCATTCATTGAGCCATTTTTTTTCACATCTTCGTAGGAACCAAAGCGCTGCTCAGCAAGTGCGTGACCCGTCGATGCAAACAAGTGGTAATCGGAAGGAGCGGTGAGTAAGCCTCATGAGGTAGAACTTCCCAGCTGAGTGCTTTCAACGTGTCGGGAACTGGTTTTGCCGTATGTGATGGAGCTTTGTCATGAAGAGAAATGACTTTGTGTTGCCTCTTTCGGTATTCTGGCCTTTTTTCAAGCAGCGAACGGTTCAAATCGGTCAATTGTTGTTGGTAACGTTTAGTATTAACCGTTTCCCCAGGTTTTAACAGCTCATAATAGACCACGTCCCTCTGGTCCCATCAAACACAGAGCATCGTCTTTCTGCCAAAGCGATTCGGTCTTGCGGTCAATGTGGATGGTGCGCCTGGGTCTACCCATGATTTTTTGCGCTTGGGATTCTCCAAATAAATCCACTTTTCATCCCCTGTAACTGTACGATGGAAAAACCGGTCTTCTGAATCTTTCCTATCTCTCGTAACATCTCTGAAATGGAGCTGGGCCGGCCATGTGGCGAGAGCGACGTGTAAGTAGAGTGGCAAGATCGCTAGGTGGAGACCATGAGATGAAAAACGAAGCATCGGAAGATCCCAGCAGAGATGAAGCGACAATCTGAAGAGAATTGGAGGGCTTAACTGGTATCAATAAGGATAACATAGAGAAAAATGGAAAGATTTGAGAGAGGCCTATACCCGACAGTGGGTAGAAAACGGCTAAAGGAAGAAGAAGAAATATATATATATATATATATATATATATATATATATATATATATATATATATATATATATATATATATATATATATATATATATATATATATATATATATATATATATATATATATATATATATGAGTATATGTGTATACCGTTTCGTCGTAGGGGTCCTTGCAAAGATCTGGCTGCATATGTTTCCTCATATGTGACTGAAAATTTACCCGATTTTGATTTCTCGGTGTCATTATTGTGATAATGACACCCCTAACTCATTAGATTTCAGAAAATGGATTAAGCGTTGTTGACAATATAGCCAACATGCTCTGGAAAAACGCTGGGGAACTGATTTGCCACGGATATTAAATCATTAGATGCTACAACATGTTGGAAAGCCAATAAAATGCCGTCTTAAAATCATCGTTTGGGGAAAAAATTGAATTCAAACTATTTAGTATAGAAAGGATAAATAAAGATTGTATAAACGTTAAGAGACGGTCGTATATTTTTGAACAGTACATACAGTTAACAGTATACGGTAACTTCGCGCGGTGCAGCGTATCTGGTGCCAGGATGAGAATTACAAATACCCAATAGAGACAGAAAATTGCCGAGAAGGAGTCATTTCAATGGGTCTGCGGGTCTTCTAGCTAGTAATACTGAAATTGTTATAATGGCTTGAAGTAGGTATTAAGCTAGAATTTAAATACAGATCGATTAAATTTGGTTGATGCTCTTCAAAAAAAAGTCTTACTTAAAATTTAAAAATGGTTTATTATAATTTGGGGGTGTTTTACCAAAATATCAAGATAATATTCTGACCATTTTTTGATCATCCTGTATTTTAAAAAAAGTGCTGTGTGGAAATAAATAAGTAAAATTGATACAACATTTTTTTGAACTGAATCTCGAGTAAGTGAGTTGTTATTTAAATTTTATCCTTGGCCTCTAGAGAAAATAATCCTACTTAGTTTTAATAGTCTTGTAACTTCAAAGTATTACTGAGTAATATTAATTAATACTTTTTAGAATATTATTTAAATAATCTTAACGTTACCCCTTTTGCAGTTTCTAAATTACCAGTTGTTATAAAGATACTTATTGTATCTGTAAAAATAGGACTGAAATAAAGTTGTGATTATCTATACCAGTTCTTTTATTTATTATGTTGCAGATCCGAATTATCAATACGAGAGTCATTCTATAAGTAGTACTGTAGCAGTGGAGGGTTTATACCCCCTCCGCCCGATGGTCCCTTATTCCCCCAAAACACACTCTTTGGATCCATCTAACCCTCCGCTTCTAGAACCTAACTATGCTAGCGCGTGCAAGTTGGCGTTTATACCAGGTACAAATCAACCTGTACAAAGACATCAAAATATGCCCTATTTTGATGTTTTTTTTAGCTAAGCATTTGTTTTTAGCTCCGGTGACCCCGACGATTGCTCTAAGGGGATTTCTGATATTATTTTGGCTAGCAATGAAGCTAACATCCTTTTTTCGAAGAAATCTTCTGACAGCATGTCTCAATTTGATTCAAGCCTCGGCAGATTTACATTAGAACACGGTTAATCATCCAATGTACCCCTAAAACTGGTTGAGTGTCTCAACTACTAACAAATCGGTCAAATGTATAATGATGCCAGACAGTCAATAATTTATTTGTAACGAGCAACATCGCTATGATATCTAAAGCAGTGTATTATAAAACAACAGGTGGTCCTACAGTTTTCTTTACAGTATTGTATGTAAGGAGAGTGAAGTAACTTTTTGCATAGAACACGGTTAGTTTAGTTTTCTACTTGTCTTTAAAGCATCCACCGAAATTTTAAATGGGCGATTGAACTGGCGAGAAATGATTTCATGAATGACATGGTTTGTTTCCCCTTGGGTATAAAATATCTTTAGTTTAATCGACGATGCAGAAAAAATTGTTGTTTCCGAACATCTTAGAAACCATAACCAGTGGAGTAGCTGGGTTCAAGGGGAGGGCGCGGCATATGAACACAAGAGACGTTGTATTGTAAGGAAAAATTTAACACCAAGGCGTACTTATAATGGAGGAGGCATAGTTTACGTAGTATTTTGTAATAAGTAGACCTACTTTACTATAAAATAAGCGATTTGCGTTTAAGTGTTTTTTTCTAAGGGTTACCTAAATGCCTCCGATGAATATAACATCTCGACTCAAGATGTCCCTATATTTCTCTGTTCTGGGTAGTCGCAATCCACTTCGTCACAACTCTCTCTCTTTAAATTGTCATTCCATCGGGTAGGGGATCTGCCTCTGCGTGTGTCAGCCCTTGGTCTCCATATATATATATATATATATATATATATATATATATATATATATATATATATTTATATAAACATATACAGCCTTGGCCAAAAGTATTAGGCACCCTACAAATTACTTCATTTCTTGTGTTTCAGAGTAAAAAATCAAATTCGTATGTTTTGTAAAATCGTGTATTGAGGTAATATTATGAAATAAATTAATATTTGGTGTGTCCGCTTTAACTTTAATTACAGCAGCAATTCTTTGGGGCATGCTGCGTAAAGCCTAGTACATTCAGTTGTACTTATGGCATCCCACTCATCCATCAAACCGCTTTTCAGCGCTGCTTTTGATGTTAAGCTATCTTGCGCTTTAGAATACCCCAAAGATGCTCAAAAGGGTTTAGATCTGGAGACTGCGCCGGCCAATCCAACAAGACAATGTTATTGTCTCTAAACCAGCGCATCGTAGCCGCTGATTTATGACAAGGTGCATTATCTTGCTGGAATTTGATGGCGTCTAAATTAGTGTCGCCAAAAATGCGCGTTAGCGAAGGCATCAGTACAGTTTCTAGTACATTCATGTACTTTTGGCTGTTCATGCGGCCTTCACAAACGAACATTTCGTCGACACCTTTAACAGCCATGCAGCCCCAGATCATAATGCTGCTTCCTCCGTGTTTTATAGTAGGTACCACGCAATCTGGATTTATTCCTTGCCGACATGCCGTCTCACGAATGTTACACCTGAAGTTCTGAAGAGCTGTAAGAATAAAAAAAATACTCAATTAAAAAATTAGTTATTATTTTGACTAAAACAGATTAAATCAAGAGTCATAGTATGTAGTTATTTGTTAAAATAAATCATATAAAAACGATTCGTCGGAACATACAACATTAGACCAATCCTTCTCGCTAAAATGTTGGTGCTCTAAGCGTTTCTTCCTATTGGTCTCTGAGAGTCGAGGCTTCCTTCCATCTTAATCCAGCTTCTGTCAGTCTTTTCTTTGCCGTTGGAGAACTAATCGGCATCCCAATCTCTTCCGACAGAGTTGCAGCGAGCCCAGATGATATTTTTTTTTTTCCATTTTTAATAGACTCGCGGATGAGTTTTCTGTCCTGTCGCTCATTAGTCTTACGTTTTCTGCCCGTTCTCATTTTGTTGGCATGGGAGCCAGTCTCCACAAACCTTTTAATAGCACATTGTACTGCGCACCGAGAACGTTTCACTAAGTTTGCTATTTCTACTTGGGACTTGCCTTGTTCATGTAGGGTTTGAATTTTAATTCGTTTTTCGATACCAAGTTCACTTTTCTTAGGCATTTCTCAAATATAAGAATGTCCAGTTCATAAATAAAACAGGCACGGAAGCTTCTTGACACTACAAGTAGTAAAAAGAGACTGATAAAACATTAAAAATATTTTTCAAAAAACCTCATTATCGCAATTTTGTGTGCCAGGTGTTTTATGGACCTGTAAAAGAGATTGTCTATTGTTTAAGTTAACTTTTGACAGCGCTGCCTATAGTATTGTTAAAACATTTTTTTTTCTTTAATATCTTATGAGTTTCACGTGTTTATTAGGGGTGCCTAATACTTTTGGCTAAGGCTGTATATATAGATATATATATATATATATATATATATATATATATATATATATATATATATATATATATATAGATATATATATATATATATATATATATATATATATATATATATATATATATATATATATATATATATATATATAAAACACAACGAAACTTTAAAACTTAAACCTCATTTAAAAATAGATTACCAAGGGTAAAGGTTTTTCGCAAAAAAGAACCCTCAATATAAAAAAGCTTTCTAAGGTGTCTTTTCTACACCTCTCGGGACGGGGAGGAAGCGTGTATATGCCTTCCTAAGCCTTTTTGACCATACAGCGTAACAATCTATACGGAACCGATACAAACGAATGATCGACGATACCAAGGGTGCACATTATCACAGAATTAAAAGGAAGCTACTTGACTACCCCAACAGTTCAAGATCTTTTGTGCTGGTTATTAAAAAAAATCACCAAATTAACTATATCACTACTTGCACTGCCCGTCCATTATCGCAACAATGTTAGCTCACAAAACTAACATGTTAGCTGAACTCTGCTTCCCATTTTACCGTCAATTTCTAAGGACAAACACCAGCCCCTATTTCCCATATGCTGTTAAAAAAGCCTGATATTATTTTGATACAGTTTTGCTATTTTTTAAAAGTTATGGCATGTTTTCCCTCAAATGGCGACATTTCCACGCTTCTCTCCAAATAATAATTGCGACGTGCTGATAAATAAAATTCTGTTAAATTAACTACTTAAAGCTAATGATTTGTTTGTGTAACTGCTTGCTGTAAATTTAAACAGAAATGACGATACATATATTTTATAAGTGCTATTTAAATACCTCCATATAAGATGCAATTTGAAATATATTTTTAATATAAGTTTTAATTTTAAATAATATTTAAAATACATAATAGGCTTATCGATCATGGATTAATATTTATATATGAAATTAGTATCTGCTGGTTTTATACAGAGTGTCTCATAAATACTCTCGAATTTGTGTAGGTTGCTGCACTAGTGCTACAGGCTGGAGGAGCCAGGTGGAGATAATGATAATGATGTCCGGGCCTTGAACATGTTGCCACTGTGAAAATTTTTACCAGAGCGGAGCGTGCCCTCTTAGTGCGACAGTTTTACAAAAACGGTAATTCTACTATTATCACTCGGCGAAAATTTTACGATCAATATCATTTACACAGGACATACAAAGCCTCATGTGTTTAATTCATTAAAGAATAGTTGTTAGATTTAGGTAGAAGAAACTAGTTCTACTCTAATTAAGCCTCAGGCATGAAATCATAGGGTGTTAATGACAATGACAAGTTGCTAATACGTATATTTCAAAAGAAGCCTTGCTTTTGCGAGATTTTTATATTAATATCACTTTTAACGGAAATGCAGCCTTGACTTTTTTGCAAATGCATAATCTACTTATGCAGAATGACGAAAATAACATCTGTGATAGGTGTGGTGCGGGAATGCCAAGAAAAAGGAAACGCGATCGTGGAGGAGCATTTCTTCCAGTCTTACGTTTTGGTTTTGACAATTCAATAACTGATCCTGAAGTAAAATTTGACAACTACGAGTAAACAATTGAATTAAACCATATGGCCGTTCCGTCCAAAACCTACTTCACAAAATGTGCATTTAAAACTCGCGTAAAAACTGAAAACCTTTATATTTTGAAGTAGATTTAAGCAAAATATAAAGTGTACTATATTTTTAGAATGGTAATTTAAAGCTCTATTCGGATAAGGAAAAATATAGAGCATATCCCATTTAAAAAATATATTTTTGCGTTAATAACTATTAAAATATTAGTTGTAAAAAAATGTAACTTACACTGTTAAAAATCCACGTGAAAGAGTGCTTTGAGAATGTTTTTACAGAAACCAAAAATTTTCAATAGGAAAAGAGTTACAAACATTTTTCCAAAATGCAGATTTTTGAAAAACACCCTGTATATCTAAAACGGTACTAGATATCGAGATGCGGTTTTCACCGTTGAGTTTATCTTAAAAATTGAGTCTCAGACACCGACATCAGTTTTCGTTTATCTCCTTTAGATAAAGGGATTTACCTTTAAAACTGTCCAATTTGGACCACCCTGTATAGCTGATGTTTCTGTTCTTGGACACTTCAGTCGGTGTTCATGCGGTTCCAGCCGTTCTGTGCCAGGGCCAGTTGGACTCAGACGTGAAGTGGTGAATCTACGTTTCGTCCGTTGCTACGAATCGATGCAAAAACTTCTTGGAATTACGCGTAAATATTGCCAAATAGCGTTCTGAATCTTCGACACGTTGCTGTTTTTGATAAATCGTGAGAGCGCTTGGCACCCTTCGGGTATATAGCTTTTTTATATGCAAATATTCATGCAAAATATGCCTCACGCGTTCTGTTGATATTTGTACAATGTCAGCTATGTTTCTTATTTTCACTTTGCGGTCATTCAGAACAAAATTATGGTTTTTTTCCTTTTTTTTTTGGAGTGACTGCCTCATTTGGATGCCCGGAACGTGGTGCATCAGCGGTGCTTGTACGACTGCATTTAAGTTCACTGAACCATCGACATATAGTTGCTTTCGACGGAGTAGATGTGCCATAACACTTCTCAAATCATTCTTGGGTTCTGGCCGTATTTTTACCCATCAAAAAGCAATTTTTTATCAAGACATGAAATTCTTTTTGTTTCATCGTTTTGCAACAATCAAAAGTAGCGTTACTTAGAACATCTGTAACTCGTAAACTTGAACGTCTTAACTTTCTTTATTTTTAATAAATATTTAATTTATTAAATAAAAGCCGTTATTTGCCCTTTATGTATATCTTTATTTTGAGAGTGGATCGAGTGGATAATAATGTTAATAGAGGACATAATTAAGATATCAGCTAGCTCGTTTTTTTTTACAGGTAGTGTACATGAAGATCGAGGTAATTTTTGTACGCCTTTTGAAAATAATCTCTATAGTTGTTTAAAACTTGGTTGTACGGCTTTTGTGCACCATTCATTTTAGAATAAAAAGAATCAAACTTCAGCTCAAAAAATGAAAAAAATAGTGAAGAGTTATGTAGTTGTTGAAATAATATTAAGTTACGTACAACCGTTGCGTCCTGAAAGAAAGAGCAGGAGTTTAGTGAGACTCTACACATTTAAATAAATAAGGTTATATTAATAAAATGAAAATTCCTACTTTTATTACGCTCTTAAAATTACATTTACTAAATAAATCACCTTTTATACTAAGAGAGTGCACACTATTGCATAGAGTCTTTAAATTAGGATTATTAAGTTTTTAATAAAAGGCTTTAAAAAACACGATATTCGCGATTCTTCGCGGATTACACGTGTTACGTAGTTGTTGGAAATACACGTTGCAGACAGGAAGTGAAATATTTAAACTGGTGTGCTTATGACTTACTGGTTGATTTATCCTCGTGGGTTTTCCATAAGCTGCTTGGCCTCTCCTGGTGAGATTCTCATCAAAATATTGTCTCAGCCACCACTCTCCTAGTCTCATTTGGGTAGCTAATCACTTTTTGACCCGAAATGCCTTAGGATGAGCAGAATATTTTAAGATTGGAAAAAAGCATCAAACTTGAGATCTGTAAACAACAACCCACTTGGTGACAAAAAAAAGCCGTTACTGCACTACGGCATGACGGAAGAAAAAAACCACTACGGCATGCTGGAGGAAAAAGCCGTTATTGCATCACGGAAGAAAAAGCCACTACGGCATACTGGCGGAAAAAGCCACTACGGCATACTGGCGGAAAAAGCCCCTAAAAATTCCATATGGCCGTTAATAAAACTTTTGTCCCTTCTTCAAAGTGACGTCTTTAAAATGGCTCACTTCCGGGACGCAAAATCAACGCAAACTAAATAAGTTAGGTCAGCAACACGTTATACATAGTTGTGTTACACTATTCAAAAATTTAAATCACTGTTTTGAGTTATACTGATTCACTGCCTAATCAAATAAAAAATGTAATAGAAAATAAATTATAGAAAGGAAAACAGTGTCGTAACATGACCTTAAAATCTAAAATGAATGTTACAAACTAACACATAAAATGACATGAAAATTTTACACGAATGTTCTGAGAGTTGACACTAACTGAAATTTTTTTGTTTGTGCCTGCATCTCTCGGAAAGTCTCGGAACTTTTCACCTCATGTTAGTAGGAAGGGGCCACATCACACATTTTCAACACATCTTTGGCCTATTATTTATTTATTTATTTATTTTTAATATAAACGTTTCAAACTTAAACTTATTTAGACGACACCTTGTATTAAGATAAAGTCACATAACTGAATCAGATATAATTTGTTTTCGTTACACTCTGTAAAATTCCATCAGTAGCTTATGAATGCTAATTTAATTGTCACTACTTTGAAGAACTATTTAGCAATTTTAATGTACTAAGTGTCACTGGCTAAATTTTTATTGCTCTCAATGAATGTATGATGACACGTTTCGATCTTGAGACTCATGTACTCGCGTGGGTTAAATTTTTTAAGTAAATGTATTAATTTCAAACATCTAAAATTATTGGTTCAGGTTTGGTTCAGGTCGGCTTAAGTTTAAGATAACACGTAGGCTGAAAAGTTTTTTTTGTAAAATTCGACTTTATTCATCAACACAGTCTCCTTCAGTCGGTCTAACGCTTTTCTAACATTTCTTGTAAAAGGATTTGTCTTTGCCTTCAAAATATGCCCCAGTTTCGGCGACAACTTCTTCACTGAAGCCAAATCTCTTTCCTGCGAGCATTTTTTTGAGATCTGCCAATAGATAATAGTCGGTATCTGGAGAATACGATGGATGAGGAAGCAATTTGAACTTCAGTTAATGCAATTTTGCCATCATAACCATTGTCACATATTGCATGAAAAAATCCTTAAACAGGTCCAAACAGCGCTCAGAATTATCAACACGTTTTTGTTTTTGGTCCACAGTGAGCAAAAGCGTTATCCATTTCGAACAGAGCTTTCTCATGCCAAAATTTGCATGCAAAATATGACAAAAACGTTCTTTTGGTATCTTTAGGGTGTCATCTATCTCACGCAATTTACGGTCATCCAAAAACATCAAAAAATTTTGTGGATATTTTTGATGTTTTCCGGTGTAACCACCTCATTGAAGCATCCAAAGCCTTCAGCATTATTTCTGTCTCTACGGTATATTTTTCCACCAAAAAACAGTGTTTAATCAACACACGGAATTCGATTTTTTCAGTTGTTTTGAAAATATCAAAAGTAGCTTCACTAAAACCACTGTAACTGTAAACTAATCGTCGAAATATCATGAAATTTTGACACGTATCATTTGAAGGTTGGTACTTCCTAAAAACCATATGGATTTTTTGAAAAGGGCAACATCTATGTGTCAGATCAAAAACCTTTCATCCTACGTATTAGCTTAATGTTATTCATTTTTATATACTTCATACAAGCATATTATTATCTTCAAATAATTTCCATTTGATAAATTGAAAACAAAGAAAGAAAATTTAAATTGAAAATTGGCCGTTTATTGCAAACTAGATTAATTTTTGCCCAATTTATTATAGTATCCATTCTTAAGTACCTTAAATAATATTGCTGAATCAGAAATGTCCCATTTTTTCTTTATCGGCTGAAAAAAACTACAAAAAAAACAGCGGGAAATAACCAAAAACCAAAATAACTTAAAATTCTCAAAATTTTTGATAAAATGACTTTTTTTTACAGGAATCAGCGACCTCAAAAACATATATTACAAACAAATTATCCAGATTTCAATGTACACAATAAAAAGTTCATCGCCCAAAAGAGTATTATTTAAAAAAAGAGACCTTCATCTTTCAGCCAAATTATCTGTCTTTTCCATATTTCCTTCCACCTCTTTTTATCCTGGATGGCTCATCTTGCGTGTTCCCACTCTATTCCTCTTTTGGTCACTGCTTCTCTAACATCCCCTAACCATGCCCTTCTAGGTCGGCCTCTTGTTCTTTTCTTGCTCACTCTGGCTTCAAACACTTTCTAACTATTTTTTGTTCAGACATCCTTTCGACGTAACCATACCATCTCAGTTGTGCTTCCTCAACCTTTTCCACCAAGGTTGTACTCTCGATAGCAATAAGAGAATATGGAGCGGACGAAGGTTGCACTTTGATTGTGTGCTATGGACCAAATGACAACGCAAGAATTGAGGAAAAGTACAAATTTTTCAATAAAGGAAGAGATAGACAATACAAACAAGAAGATAATAATAATGGGAGATATGAACGGAAGGGTGGAAAAGGAGAACGAGGGAATAGAATGGTGCCTAGGAAAACGAGGAGAGACAGTGAGAAACGATAACGCCGAACGAATAATACAGATAAGTTTGGAAAACGAATTAAAGATCGGTAATACCTATTTCAAAAAAGAAATTCACAAAATAACTAGACAAGTGATCTCGAGAAATGAAAAATCGATTATAGACTACTTTTTTAATACATAAAGAAGGTTGGGATAGAGTAAAGGATATTAGGTTAAAAGACACCTGGAGATAGGAAGCGATCACTTTCTTTTAAAAATGGTATTAAAATTGGGAAAAGACAGTGTAAAGGAAAATAAACGCAAAATAATAAATTGAAAAATTATAAATTAAGACATAGTTAAATCAGAGAAGAATACCAAAGAATATATGAAGAAAAAATGAAGACAAATAGGAGAGGAATAGGAGTGGAGGAGGGGTGGAAAGAATTTAAAGATACTGTTTTAAATGGCAGCAGCAAATACCTGTGGCTCATCAAAAAAAATTGCAGGTACAAGTTAAAATGCTATATCCAGCGAGTATTCTAAAAAAAAAATTAATGTAATATTTTAAAAGGGCAGCTGGAATTTTGAGTTGCACAATGGGACTCCGTTCCACTGTGAGGAAGGCCGTACTGTGGCTGAAACCGTATGAAAGCCGACCGTAATGTCCAAAACCCAAACATAAGCTAGAACAGTTTTGGAAAGTATTTTTTGGGATGCGCATGAAATAATACCGATCGATAATCTTAAGAAAGGGCGAACAATCACTAGAGATTATTATGTTGGTTTATTAGACCTTTTGAATGGTGACTCAAGAAAAAAATAACGCATTTAAGGAAGAAGAAAGTGTGATTTCACCAAGATTATGCTCCAGTTGACAATTCATAAAATCAATGGTGAAATTGGACCAATTGGGCGGTGAATTGCTTCCTTATTCGCCGTATTCACTAGATCTGGCCGCCAGCGGTTACTACTTCTTTCCACATTTGAAAAGGTGACTCCAGGGAAAGAGATTTGGATCAAATGACGAAGTCAAATAGGAAACTGAGGATTATTTTTGAGAACTCGACAAATCGTTCTACATAAAAGTTATCCAAATATTGGAAGCTCGCTGGAATAAGTGTATTGAAGGACACTGTGTTGAAGAATAAAATCGATTTTTGGCAGAAACATTGTTTTTTCTTAAAAAATTTCGGAACTTTTCGCCCCATGATGTGAGGTTTCGGAATTCTTCGACTGAAGGTATAGGGGTTTTAGCATCATATCAATAAGCTAAAGGTTATGATAGAAATAAAAATCACACAAGTTATTTAGAAGGATCATCAAGAACTCTGTTGAAATTACTATATAACATTTTGATATCTGATAATTTGATATTTTTATTTAACCATACTTTACATACTCGTATATTAAAGGACAATATATTACATACTCACCAATATGAGGGAAACTAACGAAATCTAGCGGGATCAATTTAGTAGCCTTTGAAGCCTTGTCAGGATTGCAATGAAGTTGACCTTTATAATCTACGTTGATATAGGATAGGCACAAGCTGGCTTGATGAGACATAGCCGAAAATCAAATACATTCAGCTATGCCGACATCTTGCCTTCTCAACCTTCCACATACTTTGCAAAGTCAATTAGCACCTCTTAGTTAACATTACTAGTAATAGGTACCACGGGAACCTGTACTGCTCGTTAGAACCTTTTAGAAAACAACATAAAAAATAACAGTGGTAAATAATGAATAGGATAAATAATGACTAATTTCAAAATGAACTATATTTCAGTGTATCATTTAAAATAGTACTCAGCGTGTTAAAAAAAATTTGACAACTGATTTACCTAATACTTACTAAGCAAACGTGTACTTGCAAAATTGGCACTAAATTTGACTTTCTTATAATAAAGTTTGTATAATTCAGGCATTAAAAGTCTATCTATCTATCTGATTTAACAGTGAAGAATAAGTCCTGCCTTTTTCTGTGTTCAAACTTATTTATCTCTCATTTTAGCTTACGCATTTCGGCCTCAGAAGACCATCAATAAAAGGCCCTCACAAAATGAGATAAATAGACAACCACATCAAATAACATAACGCCAAGATTAAGATTGCATTTTAAAAATCCTAACAATACAACTTAAAATTATAAATTAAAAGTAGTAGTAAGTCATTCGTTTGGCCTTGTTGAAAACCTTCTTTAAGGTAGTTTTCTAAGTAGTTTCACCCTGGAGTACTTAATGTGCTTTGTCTTTCTTGGAGAGAGCAGCTAGCTCATCATCCTAGCTGGGTAGGTATTCCAGATAGTTTACCACTTAAGTTATCTTTATAGACTTCCCAGTTTGTGGAACTTAGGTTCCTGTACTCTACCTGTGGATCCGCATTGCCATAGATTGGAAAGAGCTTATGCCTGTTATCCAATAATCGGATCTCTGTGCATAATCTTCATTGTTTTGTACTGTTTATGGTGCGTCTGACCATAGTGTCAGGTCCAGCACTGATTCGTTTCTGATATTGGAGAACGACGCCACTGAAACATGGTTCGCTATAACTAGCTTTCTAGAGTTTAGGACTTTGAGTATAAATAACTATGCTTAAAATTTGTTATATATTATCTCAATTAAGCAGCAAAAAAAATTTCAAAAGATATGTCTTTCCCAGGGTTCCCGAATTGAACGAATCTGACAATCATGTTTTTTTAAGATCTCCACTAATTATAGATATCTAATGGACTGAGTTATGATTACAGAATGAAAAGGGGACGAACTTAGCTGTTAGCGGACGAGGTTTGTTGGAAACATTTTCTATTTATACATACATACATACATACATATATATATATATATATATATATATATATATATATATATATATATATATATATATATATATGTATATACCAGGTGTACAAGTATGAAATGCGAATTTCAGACAACAGATGGTGCACCAATGCAGTTTGTGCTATAAAGATATGACACTGCACCATTTTGTTGTGTCGTCAACAAGTGTCAGACGCGCACGAGTGATAAATTGGAAAAGTGTATATATATATATATATATATATATATATATATATATATATATATATATATATATACCAGGTGTACAAGTATGAAATGCGAATTTCAGGCAACAGATGGTGCACCAATGCAGTTTGTGCTATAAAGATATGACACTGTACCATTTTGTTGTGTCGTCAACAAGTGTCAGATGCGCACGAGTGATAAATTGGAAAAGTGTGTGCATACTGTTGTGTTGTTATGTTCAATATGTCGAAATTTATACCGAACACAGAGCATTCGAGGACAGCATTAATTTTTTCTTTTCATTTGAAGAAAACTGCTGTTGAATCATACCGATTACTTCGAGAAGCTTATGGTGAACGTGCTCCATCGCAAGATACGTGTGAACGATGGTTTCGGCGTTTCAAAAGTGGTGACTTCGATGTGGCAGACAAGGCAGGTGGAAAACCGCCAAAAAAATACGAAGATGTGGAATTGCAAGCATTGTTGGACGAAGATGATTCGCAAACACAAAAACAACTCGCCGAGCAATTGGGCGAGTCAACAAGCTGTTTCCAATCGGCTACGAGAGATGGGAGAGATTCATAAGACCGCTAGATGGGTACCACATGAGTTGAACGACAGGCAGATGGAAAAGCGCAAAAACACGTGTGACATTTTGCTCGCTCGGTACAAAAGGAAGTCGTTTTTGCATCGTATAGCTACAGGAGATGAAAAGTGGGTTTATTTTGAGAATCCCAAGCGCAAAAAATCATGGGTAGATCCAGGCGCACCATCCACATCGACCGAAGACCGAATCGCTTTGGCGGAAAGACGATGCTCTGTGTTTGGTGGGACCAGAGAGGCGTGTTCTATTATGAGCTGTTAAAACCTGAGGAAACTGTTAATACTAAACGTTACCAACAATAATTGACCGATTTGAACCGTTCGCTGTTTGAAAAAAGGCCAGAATACCGAAATAGGCAACACAAAGTCATTTTTCTTCATGATAATGCTCCATCACATACGGCAAAACCAGTTTGCGACACGTTGGAAGCACTCAGCTGGGAAGTTCTACCCCATGCGGCTTACTCCCCAGACTTGGCTCCTTCCGATTACCACTTGTTTGCATCGATGGGTCACGCACTTGCTGAGCAGCGCTTTGGTTTGTACGAAGATGTGAAAAAATGGCTCGATGAATGGTTCGCAGCAAAAGGGGAAGATTTTTATTGGCATGGTATTCACAAATTGCCCGAAAGATTGGAAGAATGTATAACAAGCGATGGAGCATACTTTGAATAAAGCACTTTTTATCATTCTTCCGAATTTAACATGTTTTTTTAGAAAAAAAATCCGCATTTCATACTTGTACACCTGGTATATTTATGTATAACTGTTATGTTACAAGTATAAGGGCGTCGAAAAAGAAAAGGACCTCTCCCGGGGCCTGGTCACTAATTATGTCAAATCTGGAATGTATTTTGATCTCTTGAATTTTATCAGCCAGGTATAAACCTTGTAGTTTAAAGAGTTCTGCAGAGATAACATGGCAACAATGACACCTTATATTTAAACACGCTGTGTGACGAAGCAAGGAGCACACTGTTAATATAATAAATAGTTATACCAACCAAAGTTAAACTAGATACTCTTCGAAGACGAGAGCAGTAAAAATTGGTCTCCCCTATATATCAACCTAGGCCTAATATATTCTAAACCATTTCTTATAAACTGAAAATAAATATCAAAATATTTTTAAATACTCATTGGAAATTTTTTTAAAAATTTTGAAATGCTGATGACCATAGACAAACAGGTCGCTAATTAAAATATAGGTATATTCTAGAGATATTTGGGGAGTTAAGAACAAAAGGAAATGTTTGGTAGGAATTTTTGGCACACAGAATGTGCCAAATACATATTTTTAAATTTATACAGATAAAAGAGAAAAAAAAAAGAAAAAGTATCTAAATTAACATTTCATATATGTGTACTTTGGATTCTAAAATAATTCCGTTGGATTCGTAACGTATTTATTTTTTATTTAGCAGATATATTATTATTACTTCAATATCAAAATTGGATAAAAATCTATAAAGAATTGAATATCATATCCTGTACAACTATTAAAACACTACTCTGAAGAAAACTTATGGAAAGTAGCTGGACCTTTGTTATGATATAATTTCATCTTATTTTAATTACATATCACATATTAAGTATTAAGAGTTCTAATATAATAAAAGGTATGCCAACGGTCTTACTTTGTAGACTATATTGAATTATTTTCCGTCAGATTTTCGTCATTTGTCTGAAAAACAGATGAAAAGATAATCCGAAAACTAATTTTCAGAAAACGATAAATTAGTTAAAGAAATGAATTTACGAAACCAGCGGTCAGATAGTTATGGTAATATATTTTATCTTAATTACTCCTCTACTTAATTCTGCTCTTCCTATAGATAAACAATTTGATTAGATTTCTAGTTAATTTTTTTGGTAAAAGAAATATTTTAATAATCATACTCATATTTTCTAACTATCTAAGTCTTATCCGCTCTCCTGAAGGTACATTCTAATTTAAGGTTGATTTAGGAGCAAAGAACAAGTCCTACCTTCCTTCTATTCTATTTATTGTAAATTATAGCTTAAGTATTTTGGTCCAATTGGGTCAACGTTAGGGCTAACAGTAAATTGGAAAAGGTCGTGGTTAGAGAAGTAAAAGATTAGTTACTCCAAAGTACAGATAATAAGTATATAAATTAAAATTAGCTAGCAAAGAGCAATTTCAAGATTCCTTTGTTAAAAAGAAGGATGTAAAACCTTAAAGTTAGATGTTACAACGAAGGAGTGTTTGGATGTTTTAAGACGTGTACCAAAGTTAGATTTCATATCATGTTCCAGTCTGCTTGATCTGGTATGTTCCTTAATACTTGTATAAAAAGATCATACAGCTTGTTCCATATACTCAGCTGGAAGATAATTACAGGAGAGGAGATACACTCTTATCTATGGTCCTTAATCAGTCTTTTAAGTGGGAAAAACAATGAGAAATGATATCGGCCGTATTGCAGCAAATAAAAAGAAATCCCTTTGTAATGATGCACACATCAGATATGAAAATAAACACTGTCCCTTGAAGCATTCATCTCTCTTTCATTTTTTGGAAAAATTGCTGTTGTTATGGGCCTCTCTAAAAAAAATTAAGGAAAACGTCCTTTAGTATTAATGAACATCTCAGGTCCAGTTGATTGGAATATGATAAGCAATTTGACTTCGACAAACATCTTAAAACATCTTCTTTCATACTGAATCTGACTATAAGTGTTTTCATCACATTAAGAAACACTTGATCTGGCGGATCCGATGGAAAATCTTGAAATTGTTCTTTTTCAGTCGTGTTCCCCATTGAATCTTAATGAAAAGTCTAGTTTGTTTTAGTACAGCTACCACAAGCAGTAAATCATTTTAATGAATGGCTTTCAGTATGTCTGCATGTGTTTTAGTCTCAAGTTCTCAACGTTAGTGGGAAAACGCCTCGCAATTTAATGAAAATAAAATCAATTTTATTTATTTCATATCTGTATCTCTTCCTTTTCCCATTTTATTTCTATGACTAGTAGTTACCGCATGTTATAATGTTTCCGTTTAATAATGGTTCTGTTTATTTTTTAAATTGTAAAATTACAATTTTAGTATTATGCAATTCGATGTACATATGTCTTATATTCACGAGAACTTTGTAGATTGTAAGTTACAATTTTAATTTTGAGAGTTATTACGGCTACGCTAAGGTAATTAATTTCATATACATCTAACCAGAACGCAATTTTATCCTTAACCCTGACGTTGATCCACTTCAACCGAAACGCGTTGACTATAATTTAAAAATAAAGAGGGAAGAAGAATGAGTCCTATTTTTTGTTCCTTAATTAATAATATAACATTTAATAGGCACTATCTGTTAAGTATTCAAATGAATCTAACCTGTTTGTTCTGGGTGTTCCCGGCTGGATGCAAGAGCAAAGTACT
Source organism: Pachyrhynchus sulphureomaculatus (assembly GCA_019049505.1). NCBI lineage: Eukaryota > Metazoa > Arthropoda > Insecta > Coleoptera > Curculionidae > Pachyrhynchus > Pachyrhynchus sulphureomaculatus. The sequence goes on from CM032446.1 coordinate 197,130,187, forward strand.
TACTCGAGGGTGTAAGCTAGCCGTTATATTCTTTTTTATTAGATTTAATATTAATAGGTATGGTAAGTAATCATTATTTTTTTCATTTTAGTGTAATGTACTATGCGTTTCAGAATAGAAAATTTGCCAATTTAGAAAAAAAAACCATTCATTTTCAAGATATGGAGATTTACAGAACAAATGTAAGAAAATTTTGAAGAAATTATCCTTCGATGGAAAATTCGTGTGATAAGAAATGTTACGAAATATGGAGAATATGTAGGATTATTATATATATATATATATATATATATATATATATATATATATATATATATATATATATATATATATATATATATATATATATATATATATATATATATATATATATATATATATATATATATATATATATATATATATATATATACATATATATATATATATATATATATATATATATATATATATATATATATATATATATATATATATATATATAATCAGTAAAAACTGTTTTATTGAACTGGATATTAAAAAACGCACTTTGTATATGTTTAAACTATAAAAAGGAAATTTTTCTTTAAATGAGGGACATTTGCTGAAATTGCTGATTTTCTTTAAAATGCACCTTTTTTTAAAATATTTTATAACGATGTCGTTTAAACATTAAATAATATTAAACCCGTTCACGACTACGTTTTAAATATTTTTACAGTTTAAGAGAAGCATTGGGTTATATTTGTCTCAATGCAAGTTTTTAAAATAATAGTATATCATTAGTTCGTTAGCCCAATAGATTTCTTTCCTGGTAGATGCAGTTTTCCGCCGATAATAATTTTTATAAAGAGTCAGTTTGAGGAGGTATTGGAAGCGCAATGAAGGAAGAACTTCGGTCTATTTATTGGGCAAAAAAACGAAGTTATTGTTCTAAGTCATTGCGGACACAATGAGAGAGGTACATCCTATCTCAATAGTTCTTCCGCCTCAATTATATAAAATTTTAAAATAAGCACATAGACGGAATAGATTTATCAAATCAGTTAATCGAGCTAAATTGTAATTAGAAAATCTGTCAAAGGGTGGAAAAAAATATAAAGAATCCTGAAAACGCTGAAATATTCCCTTTCTTGCATTTTTAGTTGAGCATGAAGAATTTCTTGCTGCTACTGGGCGTGAGAGATGACATGGTGCTAAAAACTTTCTTAAAAGACGTCATAATCGTTCATCTCTATTTTCCCGATCACTTTTGAAGATAAGTGGTCATTTCCATTGTAATAAAAACCAGGAAAACATGCCGGCAATGGTGTGAACACAAAATCGAAAAACTTACAACAATTTATAGTGCTTATTCAATTCTCATTTATCGTTATTCATTCGATGTAGGTTTGTCACTCACACGAACTATATTATTTTGACTTTTGGTTTAACATATTTCTTCTGACGTTAGTTTTTGAATTACTACTATATTCTTATATATAACTATGCAAGATACCTAGAAAAAAATATTACTTTTTGCAAGAAATAAAATCATCTTTCTTAAATTTTAACAGCTCTAAAGAGATACGCGCCTACAGAAGCAATAAAACTTAAAGGAACAATTTACCCACAAGATAAAGAATACTTCATAATTAAAAAAAAAATCACAACACATTTAAACTGCTAGGTACTTCACACCACAATTTTCTTTCAACCTGTTGCTACCGAGGCGCGGTACGCACTGCCGATTAAGTAGTAAAAAAGGCCTTAAGCCATTTTTACTACTTCTCGCAACTACTGAATCACTTCCTCTGAAGCACGTGCTTTACCTGACTCTACCTGAACGCCTTAGAACATAATTCACGTATTGTTTAAACTGTTCCCACCCACTGGATTGCGTATGTTTTGTGTATTTTATTATACTGGGTGACAACTTTATGAAGACTGGTAGTATTGTAATATCTGTGTTTTTTTTTTATCGTCTAAAAATTCGATGCGGTTGTCTTGTGGTTGGCGGAAATAACAGCGTTTAAAAGTTGACGGATTGAAATTTTCAGTGAGTCTATGAGGCGACCACAAAAGAACACACGTTGCATTGATTTGGTTAATATGGATAATGAAATTATATTTATTTTTTTATGGAATGCTGTTTTTACGGTCAACGATTTTCTAATTTGTTACCACAAATAAATAATTTATAATCGTAAAACTATTGAGACTAGTACACAGTGTCCAACAAGTAAGGTCAAATTTGTTTGCCGTATTACGCGAACGTAATCAATGGGAGGAGTAAGGTGAGAGAATAGAACATAATCCTGGTTGCTATGGAACGTTTCACCAGAGCGGAAGCAATAATAAATGAAGTCAAAGTATTCAACTGATTCAGAAATGGTTGTTGAAGTTTGGACAAATTAGTTCACCTCTAAGTTAGTCTTGGGTAGTGTGATCAAGGACGTTCAAGTGTAACTATACGCGTACGATCGAGCACCCTAAGAGTTCTTGAGTACGTTACAATATATTCTTCGTAAGGTTGATGTCTACACCCCTACAAGACAGAGCGGACGCAAGAATTAAAGCCAACTGATACTGCGCAAAGGTTCAAACTATAGTCTATTTATTTGAAAGTGATAGCAATAAATCATCTAGAATTATGCAAATTCGCAACCAGCAGTAGTAATGACCCCAGAGTTTTACCTACATTTTACCTGTAATGCAGTAGTTCAACAAATTTACTGGAATACCAACTGGCATTGTCTAATATTCGCAATCACTTATGTTTGAATATAATAGGGAAATGCCCTTTTTTTGTTGTTTGGGGCTAAATAGTCTGAAGTAGTTCTGGCAGTGGTGGTGCGCCCGGATGTATACGTATTATTTGCGAATAGTCTGAATGAAACGGTTTCATAAGTTTAAATATTTATTAGAAAAAAAAACGAATAATGGAACATTATTAATTAAAAAATATACAAATGAGGTGTACAATTTCTTCACTTTCTAGCAATAAAGATTTTCTTTCACACTTTTTCCAATAAAAATTCATACCTTTTAAAACACTCCATCGTTTTACTTTACTCATTTTCGGTATTTCTGGGCAACTCGTTGCAGCCTGCAGGATCATATCTAAAGTTGGAATTCTTTTTTCCATAAAAATGAAGATGAACAATACGCGTTACGGCTTGTTTTGTGTTGTGTGTCAGCTGGAGTTCTTTTCTGCATGATCTCTTTTTTGGAGTCTATACTTCCCTCCTTTTCTTCTCTCAAAATTCTGTAAACTGTAGCTTTACCAACTCCGGCCATTAAGAAACATTTTGTCACACAATCGTCCACACTTACATCACAATTTTGATCGTTTTTAACCTAGTCAAATACATTTTAAACTATACGCTTCTTATTTTGGGTTAGCTGCCCGAACTTTTGGCGTTTCGCTGGAAAAGACCTTTTGGTAACACACTAACTGGCTTGATATTTGGGCATGTTGCTCAAAGTATCTATTGATACTTGGGGCAACAGGAAGGTATGTAAATAAAATGATTTGATCGGCAATAAAACTTCGTTACAAAAGAGCATTGTTACCTAAAAAATACCTGGGAATAGATAGCACGCCTCTGTTATAGGACCTCCGGTCAGTCCACTGGCATTTTTATTACTATCAGTTACAAATAAATAGAGTATAGGCAATCAAATGTGGAAGTGCTCTTCAAAATTTACCAGCAAGTTATTACATGATGAGGCATGTTTTTCCACATTAACGGCTCCATTAATAAGCAAAATTATTGTTATCGTAGTTAGATAATGCTGAATTTAAACAAACAAAAGCCTTTACATTTTCCTGGAGTGACGACTTTTGACCAATATCGATACGTGGAATAATCGACCCGTACTTCCTTGGGAATTATAGATTGCCCACAGTAACTGTTATTTAGAAGCGATATGTGAACATGATAGAGAAGTTCTTCATGCCAGCGCTTAAAGTTTTTGATAGTTATAACTAGAGAACGTGATGTCAGTAGGATTGGATGATATTACACACACATTCTTGCTATTTATTCGAAAAAAATTTCCCGAAGAAATTGATTTTCAAAAGAAGTAACTGAAGTTGGCCTAAACGTTGTCCTGATCTATCACCTATGGATTTTTTCTTGTGGAGATATCTCAAAACTAACGTTAACAGTAATAATTCCGGAACGTGATCACGAAGATAACTTCTTCAGTAATTTTAACTCTCTCTTTAAAGAAAAAATTATAGTCCATACTTTAATATACAGTATAGGCTTTTCATTTATCGATTTATTTTTCTCTATAAATATTTAAAAATTAGACTTTGGTACTTTAGTATTTTTAAAATGAAAATTAAGGGTAACGTACCGCAATAAATCCCATCTCAGCGTTTTCCTATAAGACGTCAGCGAATTTAGGAAAATTCCAGGTTCGACTTAGGAATTTACATTAGAGATTTTGCAACGCTGTTTTTTCATCCATCTTTGTCTTTATCCCAAGCATGCGCAGTATTAATGCGAAGGAATTGCAAGGTTAGGTTAGTATTCATCTTCTATAAACTTTGGGGATTTTTTAAATTCATTTCATAGTAGCACACCGGATATTAGTAATTGATGGGTCAACTCAAGTTTCTAAAATAAAGTTGTATCTAGCAGGTTTCTATCACTTCCTTCAATATTTCCGAGATAATACGAATGTGCAATGAATAAAATTTTATTTGAAATTAGCACTACACACACTGTAATGCCATCGTGCCAAAGATTGCAAAATTTCAACATAATCTGAACACTAATTAACTGTTAGTGTTATTTGCAATAAAAAGTTATAATTTCAATTTTACCGTATTTTCTTAGTGGTTTATATACCTAAGTAGAAAAAAAAAACGGGCCCTGCCATAATAGCGATAAGAATAACGAACTTCAAATAACCTCTCTTATGTTGATTTTGTCAGACAATTACCACTTTGTTAGTTTGCAAACACTCTTAAATACTCCTAAATACATATAGTATTTCCATCTTTTAACGACCCTTTTATCTTTACTCTATGCCATTTTCTTTCAGCATACGAGCTTCGACTAAGTCATAGTTTCACCAGTGAAGGTGTAACAAAACACTTGGGAATAATAGCAAATTTATTTTCTTTTTGATTCGTCAACTAACTTTATTCTGTCAAAGAAAAACTGACTGTTTGAAGATTATAATATCGCGACCTAGCGGTAAGATATATTTACATATCGGCAAGAACGTCATACTATAAAAATATCAACAGTGGAACGGTATCTAGAAAGGGATTTTACATCTTTTTTTGTGTTCTGTACCGAATACCTATGGTATTCGTCTGTCTGTTTGTCACATCTGATTTTCTCCCAAATAATTTGACATATAAAGCTGAAATTTAGCACAAATATAGGAACTGATGGCTCAATGAGACCCTTGTAGGTTTGAAACTTAAATTTTGACTTAAGAGGTATTAATTTTGGGCGGTGAAATAGGAAATTAGAGGAAAAAAAATTACTAGGTCATCGAGTGGGGTGTCAAATAGCTTGTGAAAACACGAGTTCAAAAATATATATGAGCTAATACTTGCACACACTTTTCCTTGTATTATTTTTAAAAAATGGCTAAAAATCGTTGCCCCTCCCCTACCTCGAAAAGTACCGTTCTAAAAATTTTGAAAAAATTCTGAAATATTCTCCAATCACGAGAGTATTACGTTTGATAATTTATCTGGTATTTTAAAAAAATATATTTGGCTTGACAATATGGTGGAAGTTTTTTTAAATATACTTTTCAGTATACACACTGGTTGCCAACGAATAAGTACGGAGACAAAATAATTTTATTTTACTTGTTTATAATTAAACAAATATTTAAGAATTAAATATTTTTTTACACTTTTAATACTAGATTCTAGAGTGAGCTAGGATTAATAGAGATTTTTACTAATATCGCACATCGTGGTCACAGTTGCAAAATTAACTGCTAGGCAACGCCACATACGACACATATACATGGCACCGCCTAGTGGTTATTTTAGCAATTATGACTGTGACATGTATCGTGGCTAAAAATTCCTCTATCAATCTGTTGTATATACTTGATCGCTCTTTGGTAGAGGTCAGGTATGCTTTTCAATATTGTGCTGAAGTAAGCATAAGATATAACTTATTGTATCTTACTGTTGTATTACGCGATTACGGTATTACTTACTTACTTATTCCCAAGTCTTTCTACCGTGAGGTGTAAGATTGTGGAGTTAAGTTGATCAGCCTCTTCTTATTCTGTGTCAAGTTTTTAATTTCATTCCACTGAATATTTCTCTCCTGGGCACTCTTCTTTGCTTCCTCTTGTAATGTTTTCCTAAATCTTCCTCTTCTATTTGCTCCCTGGACTTGCGCCACATATATTCTTTTTGTTAATGTTTCTTCCGTCATCCTATGTATATGTCCCAGCCATCCCATTTGTCTGTCCTGAATTTTTGTCACTATTGGTTTTATTTTGAATTTGTTTCTGAATACTTCGTTTCTGATTTTCCATTTATTTTTCTCAGGAATCACATTTCCGTTGCGTTTATTCTACTCTTGTCCTTACTTGTGAGGGTCCATGTTTCACTTCCGTATAATAATGTGGGGTTTACTATTTTGTTAACTACCTCAATCTTTATATCTGTTGTTATTTCTCTTTTCCCAAGGAATGTTTTTTTTTTCTTAAACCATTGCATATTCTTCCTACTTTTGCTATTTTATCGTTTATGTCTTTTTCCTTTTGTCCGTTTCCTTCTATTATTGATCCTAGGTATTTGAACTCTTCAGCTTGTTCTATATTCAGTCCATTTATTCTCTTGTCCTATTATCATCGATGTCGTCTTCTGTATATTTATTCTCATATTTATATTATTCAATTCCTCGTTTAGACTGTGCTGTAAGTTTTCTTCTGTGTCCGCTATTATCGTTATATCGTCCGCAAAAAGTAGTTCTGATATTTCGATTTTTTGTATTCTCCAGTTAGCAGTACTCCGAATAATAAAGGGCTCAGTACACATCCCTGTTTTAGGCGGCTTGTTATTTCGAAATCTCTTGACTCTTCATTATTTGTTCTTACCCTTTTTTTTTGTGTTGTGTCTTACATACTTTTTATCATTTCAGTTATTTCTCTGTCTACTCCACATCTTTGTAGGCTTTTTTATACATCCTCTCGTCTTACTCTATCGAATGCCTTTTCTAAGTCGATGAAAGCTATATGTAATTCTTTATTTTTACTAATGCACTTCTCTATACTCTGTTTTAATATAAATGTGAGTCCTGTGTACTCCTGCCTTTTCTAAACTCAGGGTTTCTTCTAGAGAGTTTTCTAACTGGTATTTTATTCTTGTTTCTATTATTCTAGCAAGTACTTTGGCTGGTAGATTCATTAATGTTATGCCTATAGTTTTGACACTCTCTTACGTCTCCTTTTTTATGAATTGGCGGGATAATACCATTCCTCTTTTCTTTTACGATCTCATTTAATAACTTGATGAAATCTGTTCTCCACTATTCCTCTCTTTGGCATTTCCGGTGTGATTTCGTCGACTCCAGCTGCTTTACCTGTCTTCAATTGACCTCATTTTCAGAAATAGTTAATTCTGCAGGCCCTGTTCTCTCATTTCGGTTACCTGTACCTTTGTGTTATCTGATTCTGTTATTTTCTGAAAGTGTTCTCTCCATCTGTTTCCATCTGTCCATTACGGTATTAAGAATAATAATTCTTGCATTCTCCTGGGTCACCCTACCTAGGTTGACAAGTTGCGATACGACCGATAGAAATGCAATAAAGGAAGTTACTAATTATTGTTTTATTTCTTTTTCTACTACTTCTATTGATTTCTTCTGGACGTACGAGTATCTGTCTCTGTAAAAACCATATATCATCCAGAGGGAATACATTCGAAATATTGGTTTTTCTTTTTGTAAAAACTTCATACACTGTATAATTTGCGAGGTTCATTGACTTTAATTCCAAGAGCTTAAATAGAGAGAGTACAAACAGAAACATAAATATTTAAAAAATATTTTGAAAATTGCCAATTAGCAACAATATTAGTTGAATATCCAGTAACACCCAGTGGCTAAAAACTCGAAATGAATGGTTCCAGAAAATATATCTTAAACAATCTAAAAAATCTCTCGACCATAATAAATAAATGTTTATGACCGACTTCGTTATATTTATTAGCTTTCTTTGCGTCATATAACTTTAGAAATAATTTCTTAGAGTACGCTTTTGATTTTATGATATTTTTACTGAACAATAACATACATTAAAATATTAAATTTATTATATGCGATATGTTAGAAAGGAAATGAGGCTGGCAACACTGTGGCCTAAGTGACAATGCTGCCTCTTTCCCCGTCACATAACCCTATTTTAGACTGAGTATAGGGTGACTTCCGTTTGACAGTTCGAGGCACGAGGACCTGTGTTTCCGGTTGGGGCTTCTCAGGGTGAAGTTCGCGCCTTTTGGGGGTCCGGAGTGTGGAACAGTGGTCCACAAATTGCTTAGTAGGGGTTCTAATCGCAGAGGGTTGCTAAGTGCTGGTCGGAGTGATTGCTATAACGTCGGTTTCAGGTTATGTGATTTGAGCAGGTGGTCGAGCACGTGTGGCCGTGCTTTTTGTAATAGTTGCGTAATGGGCTGACGGACTGACAGAAAAGGGTTATATCCAAAACCAGCAGCAGTCTCCCTAGGAGAACTTTTATTAGTGTCCATGAAATATATGAAAAGCTTATGCTAAATATTTAAAATATACATGAAATCCCAACAAGGTTATGGACATAGAATCCAGACTCACTTTGTTGTGGACTTTGTTTGGAGATATTTAATATAACAGAAAAATAAGGGTTTTAAAATATAAACACTTGGCTGAATAGTCCTGGCAGCTGTGGCCGTAAAACGTAGAGCGAGAGAGAGTGAGTATAGGGTTTGAATTTGTGGTTGTGAGTTGATGGAATTATCAAATTTACTATTAAGTTTGGCGATTCGGCAACCGTGACTTATGGAAACTTATGGCCTACAGGGAACATTCCTTATCAAGTGGTCAGATGGCATAATGACATTTTAGAAGGTGGAGAAGAAGTAGAAGACGAACTTCATACAGGAATACGTTCAACCTTAAAGACAAATGACAATGTGCAAACAGTGGGGATTCCTGTGATATCAGATCATCGACTGATATTGAGAATGATCAATAACCAATTAAATTTTGTTCTGGTTTACCATCTGTTACATTTTATCACAGGCTGTGAACATAAGTAAAGTGTGCGCCAAAATTATTCCAAAGAACTTCGCAACTAAGCATTTTATATCGAATTGGGAGGGATGAAAATTTTTTAGTTGCATAATTACAAATGACTAATCGAGGTGTTTTAAGTACGAACCTGAGATCATTCTGCAATCTCTCCACGTCTCCCGAAAGCGGGAATGAGCAAGCCGAAAATAAAATAGACGAAAACTTGTTTTTGGCAGTTAGGCAATCGTCTACAAAGAATTTGTGCTTCCAGAACAAACTCCCAATCAAACATTTTGTGGGAAAGCCCTTGATTGGCTCAGAAAGAGAGTGACATTTGTATGACCAGGCATTACACGTACTTCAACGTCTAATACTAGAGGCTACCTTAATCTACTTTTTCCAAATTTTTGGGGATTCTGATTGCTTTTATATTGATTGTGTTTCTATGTATAATGTGTTCAGATACAAGGGAGGGTCAAATATAAACAAGACTTTCTGTACTGAGCGCTTAGTATCGTTCGGAGCAGGCCGCCGCTTCTAGCAATGTTGGTTAAGTTTGTCAGGAGTGGGGAGAACGATCGACCTCGCCAGATGCATTCAGTAGTACAGCTCACGATGTCGGAGCGAGACGTGCACCTTTCGATTGCGAAATTCGAAATTATTATCTTTCTCACTAGTGAAGGCGTGAAACCGAACGAAATTTTGCGGAGATTAACGCCACAGTTCATAGATCAAACACTGTCAAGGCCTCGTGTGTTCGTCTGGCATAAGTAGTTCATGGGAGGCCGTGAAGGGGTCGAAAATAAGAGCCATGATAGTCGTCCACGGATGTGGGTTATTGCATATTGATTTTTTGTACGAACGTCGCACCATCAAAGCGGAGTACTACTGCAACCTTTTGGATGAGGTTAAACTTGCTTACCGCCGCAAAAGATGTGACCAACCGATAAGAGAACTAATTCTTCTCCATGACAACGCTCGACTCCACACTGTGACTCTCACTCGCGAAAAATTGGAGAAAATGAGTTGGACATCACTTGATCACCCTCCGTACGTCCCTGATCTATCGCCCTGCTATTTTCATCTCTTTGGGCAACTCAAAGAAGCGCTGGTAGGCCAACGATTTAATGACGATAACGCAGTGGAGAGCTTCGTGCGCAATTCGTTACTGACACAGCCTCCTTCCTTTTACGACGACGGTAACAAAAAGCTTCCGATACGCGAGTTGGAGAAACTGCATTTTCAAAGCAGAAGATTATATTGAAAAATGATATGTACTTTCGTTTATATTTGATCCACCGTAGTATTTCACACAATGTCTCCTTTCTATGTGATTTTTTTCTTTTATTTCCTTCATTTCTGTTTATAGCCCATAAAAATCGTTTTTGATTTTGAAATGCTACGAATGCTCGTTTTTAATTCTTCTGACATGGGCCTGTGTCTCGTGTCATATTCTTTTATGACTATCATAAATTTGTTGTATCTTATTGGATTTATACACTAAGTATGATTTTTTCTTTCGATTGCACTTCACTTTTATTGGTAGACTCATCAACGTGCAAGCTAGTCCTTACCATAAAAACGTGGAATTTTATAAACACATTCACCTAATATTCTTTTGGTGATTTCCAGCTATTATTGCACTGTTTTTACACATTTATAATCTCGAAGAATAAGGATTCCTAAAGATTCGTCGTGCAATCAATAGGGTAAACGTGGGAAACTTACTCCAAGTTAGCATGTTCTAATCCCCAAAACTATAATCTCTCATATACGTAAACCGTGTTTGCTTCCATTCCATGTTAACAGCTGGCGTACTTAATGTTATATTATTCTGATTAATAAAAATAATTTTCGTAATTCCCTTGTAAGCACGTAGTTCTAAAATAAATGCTGAATTTGGCATTCTCACATTAAAGACTAAGACAAGTTGATGTTTTAAAAAAAACGCCCTTTATTCTACGTTTAGGATTTTGGATCTTTTGGCATAATGACACACAACAGTTATAACCACTACACAAAACACATTTATTTTTGCACTGGGCGTGCGTTTTGCTAATCCCGTAAGTATGATCAGGAGCGATGTAGACTGTCAATTATCGCTGCTGATAATGCTAACATGGTTAGTTGAAAGTATGTGGAGCACAAAAATAACGTGGTTGGTGTACTGATAATAACTGTTTTGCGTAGACACTTTATGGTAATATATTAATCATCTTATATGTTCGACTGTAACTATCTATACTTAAGATTTTTTTAATCTAAAACCATGAAAAACTCTTCTGATGACATATATTGAAAAAATATGAAAAACTTATAAATCGCCTCCTTTCTCCAGCTTCCTTTTAAAACGAGCCAACCCCAAGACTAACGGAAATGGAAAAGTATGTATTTCCTGATTTAGGGATTCTGAAACGTGAAGAAATACAAAAATCTCGGAGGTTGATTTTTTACTTCTTTTAGCAAGGAAAACTTAACCAATTTAATTAATTGTTAAAATATTTTTAATAGAAAAAATATAGACCTTTTTTAGTGTTCCGTACGGAACACTTATAAGATCACTTTGGTATCCGTTCGTCCGTCCGTCACACTCGATTTTCCCCGAAACTAATTGACATAGAAAGTTGAAATTCGGTACTAATATAGGAATTGATGGCCTCATCAGAGCCATGTAGTTTTGAAACTTAAATTTTGACTTAATGGGTTAGTTTTGGGGGATGAAATCAGAATTGAGAAAAAAAATTTTACTGGGTCATCGAGTTGAATGTCAAATGAAAGCTTGTAAAAACACGAGTTCAAACATATATATTATGTAATAATTGCGCACACTTTTCTTTGTATTATTTTTAAAAAATCGCGAAAAATCGCTGTCCCCCCTTATCTCGAAAAGTATTGACCAAAAATTTTGAAAGAATTCTGTAATATTCTCCACGGGGTGTAGATTGAACGAGAATTGTCACGAGTGTATTACCTTTAATAATAAGGTTGGGCGCTAAATGACCACTGCAGTCGATGCGCCCCAATCCCATAACATCCATCCATCCACCTTTAATAATTTATCTGATATATAAAAAAACAAAAATTTCAAGGTCATCAGTTTTCAGTGTAGATGGGAAATAAGCTTCGTTGAAAACTCATTTAGGGTATGTTTTGTGAAGTCATTGATCATTTTATACCTCCGTAACAATTTTTTTTATTTTAAAAGCAATCAACGTACGGAACATTAATTGCGCAAGTTCAACTTGCACTTGACCGGCTTTTTTGATCGGGAATTGTAATATCTTACAATAGTTTACTAAGCTAGTCATATGGTTGGAATAATTTTTAGGATTAGTAGTAAGTAATTTTCTCTCCGTTTACTTAACTAATATTACACATAATCTAAGGTTTATATACCAACTGTTTGCGCTCTTACAACCTTGCATTATTCATTAGCTTTAGCACATATTTGCAAGTATTACAAAATTCACTTTTCTTGTTGTTGTTTGTAATAAAACTGTGTTTGTTATACACACATACCTCCATCAGAGGAAGTGTGACATTGAAAATTTAAATTTTATACTTGTTTTGTATACCTCGTTTTACTAAAGCTTTAATAAGATATTCTCTTCTCAACTTTCCTAGCGGATACTTTGTCAGAGGCCGCCCCTAGATAGGGACGTAGTAAGGTTCAAAAGTTTTTGGTCTAATAAAATCAAACAATCATTTTTACTTTTCGCTGTAATCGCCGTTTATTTCTATGCATCTTTTAGAATGGCTAATTAACTTTTCTTTACTATCATCTGACGACTTCTTTATCACTTGCAAAGTTTCTCCCACATAAGTCCGACTTCAATTGAGAGGATAAAAAATAGAAGCTAGGGGCTAGATTAGGCGGGTAAGGTACTTGATTTAATTCAGGGACCCAGATTACTGAATACTAGCTCTCACAGCAAGTGTAGTGTACCATACAATGGGGTATTGGCGTGCAATCACCTCAATCATCAGTACAGGGTGAACGAACGATAGAGTAAACTTCATTATCTCATTTGTTTCGGGAATGACGAAAAAATGGTAAATATATTAGGAAATGTTAAGGTGCACAGTTTAAAATTATTTTTGAGTATACAGAGTACTTAAAGAAGTGTGGCCGATAAAACTTATGTTTTTTTTTTTAAATGAAAACATAAACAAATAGTTAATAATAATTTTAATATGGTTTAACTTATCTAATGATTAATTATTATGACATAATAAATGTTCAAAGATATGCCTGTCTACTGGAGTACACATATTTAGTCGCTTTACTATATTTTCGTTCATTTTCCATAGCATAAAGGGCGTTATTGTCCTGCACGCATCCCGTATCCTATTTTCCGTATCTACTGGTGTTGTAGGGGGATTCACATAAAAACAATCTTTAATGTAGCCCCACAAAAAAAAGTCTAAAGGTGTTAAGTCACATGATCGAGGGGGCTACTGAATTAATCCATCCCTACCGATCCATTTTTGTGTGTAACGATCGTTTAAAAATTCCCGAACTTCCCGGTGGTAATGAACAGGAACTCTGTCTTGTTGAATCCACATTTCTCCCTTTCAAAGTTATCAAGTTCTTCAAGAAGTTGGGGTAATTTGTGTTGCAAAAAATTTAGATATCTAAGCCTGTTAAGCGGTTCGCGGAAAAAATATGGACCAATGATTCGAAAATTTAATATTCCACACCAAACATTAAGCGACCAATGGTTTTGGTTTTGAACTTCCCGGACTCAAAATTGATTAATTGTTGAATAACAATGCATGTTATGGCTGTTAACTGCTCCGTTACTGCGAAAAGTAGCTTCATCAGAAAACATTATTTTGGATAAAAAATTTGGGTCGGCCTCTATTGCTCTATTCATGGTGGTACAAAGGTTTACTTACGGTCTTGAAGTTCTTGGTTTAGTTTCATATGAAAGGGATGATACTTGTATTTTCTCGTGATGCGATTAGCCGTAGATTGGGATGCGTCAGATAAGTCAGCTAGTTGACGGCTGCTGACCTGGGGATTATCTTAAACATGAAGTAAAATCTCCTTTTCCTTTTCCTCATTGGTAGCATTCTGGTTTACTACTTCCCGTTTCGTGTACTCAACGCTACCACTACCATCAAACCGTTCCATTAAGCACTGAAAAGATTTTCTAGATGGGTACTTCGCTCCCTAAAGCCTTACTGCCAAAAGACAATTTTTTTTCACCTCGCCCAGTATATAAACCATATCAATTAATTCATTTTTAGGAAAATCCATAACTATTACGTCAGTTACTACAACAAATTAAACTATTTTTACTTGCTTAATAGACATGTCAAAATTTGACAATGCCTACATTTTTGTTTTGTCTTGGCAACTATGATGTTATAGCGTGGGTATTAAAAACAAGGATAAAATTGAAAAATTCAAGATAAATCGAAAACTATTAGAAATAGGTATATGACATACTTAATAAAAGTTGAAGGTTTTTGTAAAATATATCAGGAAAAATAATAATAATATACAGGGTGTGTCGCTTAAAAAATTTGAGATTTTTCAATTTAAAATAGTCGAAATGTATAAATTTATATTGAATAACGTGTAGCATCTAACTCAAATCTCTTTACATATATCTTTTTTTTCATCTCTATAGAACGCTCGTACCAATTATGAGTATTCCACCTTAAGAAACAATGGCGCTACTGGCAATTTTTTACAAAAGTGAAAACTAGAATTTAAAAAAAAAATTGAAATATTAGAAAAAGCTTGTACCCTGTATACTCAAAAATAGTTTTAAACTGTGCACCTTAACATTCCCTAAAACTATTGTATTCAACATTTTTTGTCATTCCCTAAACAAATGAGAAAATGAACTTTACTCTATCGTTGACTCACCCTGTACAACTTTCCGCTACATTTTTCTTTCATGGAATTCCCCAATTTTTGCATTAATGATCCATATCCACTAATAACTATAGTAATTTGTTCTTTAAAGTCGACTAGCAGAATTCCTTGAGAATCCCCAAAAATATTACTCATGATATTTTTTGTAATTTTGTCATTTTTGGCTTTATTGGCCTTGGAAATCTAGAATAAAGTCACTCCATAGATTTCCATTTCAACAGGGGATTATGGTCGTGTATAATTCGAAGTACCGCGGTTTTTGGAAGTCCACATCTTCCTTTAGTTTTGAGTCGCCTACCTTTTAGTACTTCTTTTCGCACCAGCTAAATTTTTTCTAGAGAGACCTGTTCTGCAGGTCTAGTTCGAACAGCTTCATTTTCAATAGAATCTTTTCCTAAGTGAAACCACCGAACTTCTATGTTATTTACGACGAGAATTGAAGTGCTATTGACGGTTGAGCCACAAAATTATCACTGCACCCCAACGGAACATAGAAAAGGAGGCTAACATAGTCAGACCTGTTTAGACTTGATTTACCTTTTTTTGGGCCTCAAACTTGTTCCAGAAACCCTGTTTGTGTTTAACGGTAAGTATGTTTTTACAGTCTGTCAAGTAAGAACGTGTCCGCGATAATTCATTCTTGGTAGATGCGACTCTAGCGATTCAACAAAAAATCGGTAGAGGGAACATTTGTCTACGATGCATTTTAATAAAAGTATCAGTTGATTTCAAACTTTCATTGAAATCGAGTAAAATCCAAAATGAGTCACTTGTTTGCGCGTCGGTTCGAGGCAGTCTTTCTTTGATCCCATTCAAAGGGGCCTAAAATGACACATCCCGCGGCCGCTAAATATATTAAAACGTCAGTATCGTTTGTGAAGAAGTGGGTAAGTTATGTTAACGAGACAAAAAATGTCAACGACTTGCCAAAACGTGGCTTGGTAGGAAAAGTCACTCTGAAAGTCGAAAAATGAATCATGTCCTCGTTTTCACGAGATCCGAAATTGACGCTGCGTCAAGAAGTGGCAAAATTAAGAAAATTTTCAATGTGTCCCATGAGACCACCTTGAAGAAACCTTTCCTGGGCGAAAATCACGTCGCGAAGCGGCTGGCTTGCCTTCACGGTAAGATACTATAATTGCCCTCACAATCGCCGGACACCAACCCTATTGAAAACGTTTAGTCCCTTGGAAAGAGCTCAGAGGAAAGACTCTGAGGATTTTGACTCAGTTGTCTCGCGGGATTTGAAAAATTTGCAGAGTATGTAGAAAATCTTGTCGACAACATGCCTCGAAGATACCAGGCGATTATTGATGCCGGAAGCGATTGGATAACTTTACCAAGGTAAATGTTATATAATTTTATTTTACCTCTGGGGAAAAATTGACTGTGCCGTTTAAAGTAATAATTTAAGGAGTATATAAGCTTCTTTGATACATCCAACATCATATTTTTACGGACCTCTAAAACATGGGGTTTTAAACTATATTAGAAAATTCCAGAGTAATTCTGATTATATTATTATAAAATGTAAAAATTATAAGCAAGGAAACATTTTTAGTAATATCAGTATTCACTGATTGAATTAAGGGGGTATTCTGGTCCAACGATCGAGATTTTATGCTATTTCTGCAATTTTTTTGGGAAAAAAGTATAAGGGTTATTGCAAAATAGTTTTTTACAATATGTGTATATATGTTTGAAATTTCTATGCTACTAAACAGTTACAAATAATCAATGTTAAAAATATATGAAAAGAATGCGAAGAAAAAAGCATTGCTCGATGGGGGCCATGATTTTCGCAGTTCTATAGCCGGTACCAGAATGAAAAAAAAAACGTGAAAATGTAAAAAATTGAATATCGATTTTAGACCATTTTTTTTCACTTTTGAAGGGATGTAAAAGATACAAAAAAAATTTTTAATTTCATCGTGGTAGGGTCTGAAGCCACATATATACTGAAGCATGACTTAATTGCTCAATTGGTTTTTTAGGTATCATGGTCGCCAATTTGAAAAAAATAATTTCGAGAAAAACGCGTTTAAAGTTTTGTGTAATGATTACACAGAGACACTTTTACTTACGATCAATTACATATTCCAGATCACCAATCATGCCTGGGTGATAATTCTTCCCTATGTTGTGCTTTTTCTTCTCGAGCGAAGTCGGACGAACACTAAGCGCGCCGCATGCCGCTTCCTATATAGTGCTATTATTTTATTAATATTGCGAATCATGCGAAATGGTTTTGTAGAAATATTCTCTATACTAAGTAGTTGCAAAATTTACAAAATCGATTTTTTGAACCCGCTAGACTAGAATATCCCTTTAATGGTAATAAAAACCTAAATTTTCTTGCCGTTTATGAACCTTTATTTTTGTATAATTTTCAAACGACAATATAAATTCCAAAATAGTTCCGCAGTTCGTTACATTAACAGTTCTCTTCAATTTTATGTTATTTCGGAATAAATCAGTATACAGTAGGGCCGGCCTTTTTGAAAACAGACTGGAATGACGTATATCGAGATTTATGAAACGTTTAGTAATATTTAAGTAATTAAAAAAACTTGTCAGCTCATTCTGCGCTTCATCAAAAGCCCACTTACAGAATTTAAAATCTTAAGGTCGTCCATATACAATAAATAATCAGCATAACTGAAACATTTGCCAATATTATTTGAGAAGATATTGAACAGCAGGCTTGGCACCTACGAAGTTCCACTAGTCATCCTAACGTACTTCGACTTTACAGTATTAATAGCCGGATACTATACCTTATCGTTGAACTGACTCTCTAAAGGTTGGAAAGCTTGTAAGCTTGCCTTATATGCATTATATCATTAACTACCATATGCCTTTCTATCTTATTCTAAAAAAATCTGGTATAAAAATAAAAAAACCGGCTAAGTGCAAGTCGGACTTGCGCAATTAGTGTTCCCTACGTTGATTGCAAATGAGTTTTCAACAAAGTTTTTTTTCGATCTTTACTGAAAACTGATGACCTTGAAATTTTTGTTTACCAGATAAATTGTTAAAGGTAATGTACTTGTGACAATTTTCGTTCAATTTACACCCTGTGGCGAATATTTCAGAATTTTTTCAAAATTTTTTGATCAGTAGTTTTTGAGATAAGGGCGGGGACAGTAATCTTTCGAAATTTTTTAAAAATAGTACAAAGAAAAGTGTGCACCTTATACATATTTTTGAACTCGTGTTATTACAAGCTTTCATTTCACATTCCACTCAATGATTTGGTAATTTTTTTTTCACTTCCGAATTCACCCCCCAGAACTAATCCTTGTAAGTCAAAATTTAACTTTCAAAACTACACAACTGATGAAACTATCAATTCCTATATTAGTGCCAATTTTCAACTTTCTTTGCAAATAGTTTTGGAGAAAATTGGGTGTATCAGACGGACAGACAGACATCGAAGTGATCTTATAAGTGTTCCGTACGGAACACTAAAAGTAAGTAAACACATGAGCTGTTGTTCTTTATGCCCATAGTATAAGTTCTGCAGTGAAATCTCAAAAGCGGCGCTTATAAACATGTATCTACTCACATTAGTCTGAATTCTGTGCAAGTTATACCCTGTGGGAAACAGCTGCTGGCAGTTCATTCCAAAAAGATGACAGTTCTTGAGCGGGGTAAAATCACTTGGTATGGTTTTGGGAGATTTTATATGTAAGCAAATAGATCATGGAGAATTTTTTACCAGTAACAATCATCGTTTGGCCATATTTAACGTTCGATTTGAATCATATGATCGATAGATTACACTCACGGAGGTCTGTTCTACGTCTTCAGCTTACTATAAACCAGATTGACAATTAATCTACTACGTATGAATATTTTATGGCATTGTGGCGAAGTATATACTAACAACCTGTCAATGGAAGCAAGGCTCAGTCACTTAGAACCAATTTTAGATATAATACCCTGCCCCCCTTAAAAGTAAGGTGAGAGAGTCTTTATCGTCAATATGCTCTGGCCTGAGCGACCTCCAATCGGCACCATGCCTTAACGGCAATGTCGACTTTAAGGATTTGCCGATATTTACTGCGTGGCAACATAATGTGGTATGTGGCCTACCCATATATTGAAGCTACATCACATACGGATGTTCTGGAGCAGAGCAACGTGCATGTGCAGCTGTTGGAGGAAAATACTTATAGACTAGACTCTGTCCACATTTCCCTCGATGTTGCAAAGAGAGAGGGAAAGATCCTAATTAGGTGATCTATTTTGAAAATTCATCATGGCTCTTCGGATTATACTGTGTCAAATTAGAGTGATTTTAATACCTTTTGTTTACGATTATACGAGGCATCTTCAAGAATATTTTCTCCTCAACGTTAAAATTATCCCAATCTATGTACTCCACGATCAATAATATATCAGAATGTATAAGTCAAACTTGTATATCAATACCAAAATATATGATTTCAGATCAATTCTGCTGATTTGGGAAAGTATTGGGTTTGGAGAATTAGAGGATAATAATATTACTATCTTCTAACAGTTTTTTACGACCTTCTTGTGGCAATTGCGGTTTAGCCACAAGTACCCATCTACTAAAAACTCTGATGTCGAAATGACCTTCATATTTCATGTCTAACCTTTTCCGTTTTTAAAAATCCCCTCATTCCCCTATAGTATCATCGGTGTGCTGTCGCTAACCATATTTCATTGTCTTTGACGTCACTTCTTTTGTGAATGTATACGTTAGAGTAATGAGATATAAATGTCACTTTTATCAAAGTAAGAACATGTTTAAAAGTTTAACACGGTTATAGACCTGTAGTTATGCATTTAAGCACTGTGTTCCCAATTTCCGATATTTTCATTATGTATGTTTAGACATGGACTGGGGTATTCAATAAAAAGGTTTAACTCAAAAGCGGGTCTCATTTGGCAACAAGAGGTTTAAATTGATATAAATACGATTTCTCATTCTGGTTTAGTATGGAAGGACCAGGTTGCCGCCTCCGACAAGAAAGCCAACCAACTCCTTCGTAAGTTGTATCCACTCCTGAACAAGACCAGCAAATTGTCAGCTCGCAACAAGTCGACAATTTACAAAATGATTATCCGAGCCGGTTATCTGTTCATCTTAAGGTGAAATACTTATGTTTTTCAATACATTCAGATAAACTCCTTACCTTGGCTAAGCTAGTTAGGTCCCTATCATGTATATATTTTAAGATCCAAATTGTAAATCATGTTCTAACCAAATCATTGTATAATAGTTATACCGTAGAAACTAGCTAGTAAGCAAATAAAAGTAATAGTGGTAGTATTCTGGTCATTTTTCGTGTTCCCCATGGAACACTTATAAGATCAGTTCGGTGTCTGTCCGTCTGTCTGTCCGTCTGTCTGTCAGTCCGTCTGTCACACCCGATTTTCTCCGAAACTGTTTGACGTAAAAAGTTGAAATTTGGCATTAATATAGGAATTGATGGTCCCATGAGAGCGGTATAGTTTTGAAAGTTAAACAGCAGATAGAGTTCCAAACCTGAGTCTCTCAGTAGCCAAGATAACCCTCTTTGGAGAATGGCTTCAGCCCTTTCTAACAGCAGCCCCCGTTCTATCCCCACAATCTCCCACGCCAACTTCACTGCTGTCACCCCAAGAAAAAGATTATTTTCTAGCAGAATACTATAAGGCCAGTTTCGTCCCAACTCTTCAGCCTGCCCCAATCTAGCCCGAGACCACAGGGTGGTCTCCAGTATCAATTTAAGTTCTATTCGTAAAAACTTTCCAAAAGCAGGTCATGGAATATTCTGAAATATTCTCCACAGGGTGTAGATTAAACGAAAATTATCACGAGTGCATTACCTTTAATAATTTATCTAATATATATATATATATATATATATATATATATATATATATATATATATATATATATATATATATATATATAATTTCAAGGTCATCACTTTTCAACAAAAATCGGAAACAAACTTTGTTGAAAACACATTTGGGGTGTGTTTTGTGAATTCATTAATCGTTTTATACCTCCGTAACAAAAATTTTTATTTTAAAAGCAATCAACTTATGGCACACTAATTGCGCAAGTTCGACTTGCTTGTCCGGATTTTTTCTTAAATTAGAATCTCCAGTTTGGTTAGTTGTTGAATGTAATCATGTGGTTGACCGTCTGATAGGTAAAATTTTCAAGTAGATAATTCCTTTGTAATCTGACCCAGCTGATAACGTAGCATTCTCTAAATGATTTTCAGGTTTGGATATTGTTTGCTCTAGTTCATCTTGCTTGTTCCAGAATCTTTTACTATAAACACTTTTCATCTCGAGTCGTTTCAAAGTCATTTCAAAAATTGATCATTACGTTACATAAGTAATTCGCAGATGCTAATTCGTTGCGTTTAGTGATTTTTTTAATTCATGAACAAACCATAAATCCAGTTTTTTATTAAACTAAGTAGGCTTAAAGCTCTTTTCTTCCAGCTGCTCTATAATCTCACGTGTTGGGATTTGATCATCCGTATTGATTACTTCTTTGATTTGGTCATCGTCAACTTCAATTTCATGATTATTGTTCTTCTTTGAGTGAAAAATCACCAAAATTTTAAAAGCCTTCTTACCATAGACAATATATATCTTTCCGCGAACTTGCCGCTTTTTTCACTTACGGAAGCAAAAAAGTCTTACATGTCGAAAATTTTTGTTTTGCATTTTTCAGTCGACATTAACAAAAACTAGACAAACGACTGATATATTTTTGTGCTGAATACCAATGAAAATCTTCTTTTTCTTATACTTTTTATAGATCTGATGATCTGTTTATTCCGAGGTAGTGGGATTTCTTGAGAAGTAGCTTGCCAGCTCTCTCCATCTTTTTGGTGGTCTCCCAGGTGGATGTTTGCCTGCTGGTTTTCCTTCCAGAGCGATACTTTGTAGTCTGGCCTCCTCCATTTTTTACGTGGTTATGCCATTGTCTTCTTCTTTGTTGACCCCATCTTACCATGTCTTTTACACCACATTATTCCCTGATGTGTTAGCGTTTCATATCCTGTCCTTCCTTGTTTTACTCACTATCAACGCCGGTGTGCCCCAAGGCTCCATACTGTCTCCTACTCTCTTTCTCATTTACATTAACGATCTGCTGGAAAAGACCGGGAATCCAATCTACAGTTTTGCAGATGACAGTATGCTTGTCTCTTCATTCACTTTGAACGCTCGGACATCGGCTGCTCAGGCGAAGATCTGGAGACAGCAGGAGGTCGTACAACTTAACAAAGACCTGGAAGAAATTCTATCTTTTGTTGACAGTAACCAAGTGGAATTTAACGCTACAAAAACTCAGGCGGCAGTTTTTTCTAAAAAAGTTAACGTTGCTGAACCCGACATAGTTATGTCGGGGCACTCCATTCCCCTTACATCGTCGCTCAATTTGTTGGGCGTTAATTTGGGAGCAAATACCATATGTCCTGGCATGAATATGTTGCGGGCATAGCAAGGAGAGCTTCTCAAAAGTTGAGGATACTATTTCGAACCAGAAAGCTTTACACTCCACAACTGTTAATTCTTTACAAAGTTCAAATTCGACCAACTATGGAATACTGCTCCCATGTTTGGGGCTTCGCTCCCAAACATACACTGCATTTGTTGGATTCTGTTCAGAGAAGAGCTGTTCGTCTGATTGGAGATCCGGACCTGACCGGCGGCCTTGATTCGCTGGAACATCGAAGAACCGTTGGCGACTTGAGTCTGTTCTACAAGTATTTTCATGGAAAGTGTTAGAAGGATGTAGCCCGCTTAATTCCTCCCAAAGCGGTGCATGTTAGAAATACACGTCGCGCTGGTGCTTCACATCCGTATGAGGTTCAGCTTGTTACTCCGCGTACAACGCTTTTCAAGCACTCTTTTATATGGAGAACATCATCCCTTTGGAATAATTTGCCCAGCGCTGTGTTTCCCACCGAGTACAATTTACAGCGATTCAAGAACAACGTGAATAGTTTTTTCCGCACGCGCGCCGCTCCTGGAGCGCTTTAGGGACTTCCCTGCAGCACGTGTCTTAGACCCATAAAAAAAAATATTGGTTTCAGGGTTTTCATTTAGGTGCTATATACCATATATGTTGTTCTATTGGTATCTTTTCGTGATTCTATACTGTAGGTCATTATGGATCTGATGCAAGTCTTGTATACTTTCCCCTTGCGGTCTGTTAGTTAGTCCAAACAACATCCCTTAAATAGCCTGAGATAACTGCTGCTTTATTAATTAATCCTCCAATTAAAGTACCAATCTTAAAACAACAATACGAGTTTGAAATTTTGAATACGTCAATACCTAAAATGAAACCCATTTATTAGTGAAATCCGCACTTACTTAATTGCCAGTCCAATAATTCCATAATTCTTTTATAGAATATCAACAATATCATAGGTTGGAATGATAATAAGTAGAATCATTAGCTCTGTACTTTTTCCCAATAACTTTTCTACTTTTTTAGTGTTCTGTACGGAACACTTATAAGATGACTTCGGTGTCTGTCTGTCTGTCTGTCACACCCGATTTTCTCCGAAACTATTTGTCATAGAAAGCTAAAATTTGGTAATAATATAGGAACTGATGGCCTCATCAAAGCCGTGTAGTTTTGAATGTCAAATTTTGACTTAAGGGGTTAGTTTTGGGAAGTAAAATCGGAAGTGAAAAAAAATTTTTTTTTGTAGGTCATCGAGTGTGGTGTCAAATGAAAGCTTGTGAAAACATGAGCAAAATATAATATATATATATATATATATATATATATATATATATATATATATATATATATATATATATATATATATATATAATGTAATACTCGCGCACACTTTTCTTTGTATTATTTTTAAAAAATCGCGAAAAATCGCTGTCACCCCACCTTATCTCGAAAAGTACTGATCAAAAAATTTTGAAAAAATTCTGAAGTATTCTCCAGAGGGTGTAGGTAGAACGAAAATTATCACGAGTGCATTACCTTTAATAATTTATCTGGTATATAAAGAAAACAATAATTTCAAGGTCATTAATTTTCAGTAATGATTGGAAACAAATTTTGTTGAAAACTCATTTGGGGTGTGTTTTGTGAAGTCACTGATCATTTTATACCACCGTAACAACATTTTTTATTTTAAAAGCAATCAATGTACGGAACACTAATTGTGAAAGTTCAACTTGCACTTGACCGGTTATTTTTTCAAAAATCGTCACTTCTATTCAATCATATCCTTTCATTCTTAAGACTTAGATTTAAGCTGTGATTTTATTACAGAACTAACCAACATTTTTTAAATGAAAGTCATCTAGCTGAATGATCATCGTTATTTAAAGAGTTTATTTGTATGCAGACACAGGCGCTATTCAGGAATAACTTATTTTAAACCTCAATATTTTTGAAATTCTTCTTCAAATAATTTAAAGAATCTAATTGAAGAAATCTATGTATATAAAGTACGCACTAGAATATAAATGAAAATCTTGATATTAACAATATTTCGGGTTTATTGCTCTCTGCTGCTCGGAGAATGATATCAATGAGACTTTCGTGTTCCGTTTGCAGGATAGATTGCAGTCGTCCTTTTTACGGTTTTCTGCTCTGATATATTTAAAAAAACTGCCAAGTGCAAGTCGGACCTGCGCAATTGATGTTCCATACCGTGATTGCTTTTAAAATAAAAAAAAATATATTACGGAGTTATAAAATAATTAGTGACTTTATAAAACACACCCCAAATGAGTTTACAAAAATTAATAGGTAGGATTCGGGCACAAACTCGTCTGTAATAGCTAAAAAAAACTTTCTACAACCTAAACTTCTATATCATTAGGCAAATTGTAAAACGCATCTTCTATCAAGGTTCTGTCGCTAGACGAACTAGTAACTGTCTTTATTTGTATAAGCCCAATGTTATTTATATAGGTCGATAGACTATTATTAACACATTCCAAAAAATTTTTTTATATATCACATAAACGTATTGCACTGGTGATAACTATGGACCAGAATTTTTTCGAAATTTGTGGATTATGACTCTTTGAGATACGGTGGGAGGCAGCGATTTTTGGCAATTTTCAAAAAATAATATAAATAAAAATTTGCGCGAGTATTATATTATATATATTTTTGAATTCACGTTTTCATAAGCTTTCATTTAACACCCCACTCGATAATCTTGAATTTTTTTTTACTTCCGATTTTACCCCCAAACTAAGTCAAAATTCAAGTTTCAAAGCTACATAGTACTTAGGCCATCAACTCCTATATTTTTGACAAATTTCAATTTTCTATGTCAGTGTCAGAGAAAATCGGCCGTGATAGACAGACAGACACCGGACTGATTCAGTAAGTATTCCGTCTTTCAATTTTGATACGGAACACTAAAAAATAGCTGTAAAGGGATGTGATAAACTTCGGAAAAGTGACCAAAATTTTTAAAAGTATTTCTGTTTTCTCTAACTTCTCTTTCTGAACAGTAGTACTGTATTTGTAAAAAATAACCGGCCAAGTGCAAGTCGGACTTGCGTAATTAGTGTTCCGTACGTTGATAAAATAAAAAAAAATTGTTACGGAGGTACAAAATGATCAGTGACTTGACAAAACACATCTCAAATGAGTTTTCAACATTTTTTTTTTCAAATCTTTACTGAAAACTGATGACTTTGAAATTGTTTTTTTTATATATACCAGATAAATTATTAAAGGTGATAATTTCCGTTCAATCTATACCCTGTGGAAAACATTCCAGAATTTTTTCAAAATTTTTTGATAAGTACTTTTTGAAATAGGGAGGGACAGCGATTTTTCGCAATTTCTTAAAAATACTACAAAAAAAGTGTGCGCAACTATTACATTATATACACTTTTGAACTCACATTTTTACAAGCTTTCATTTGACATCCCACTCGATCAGCTGGTAAAAAAACTTCTTTTTTACTTCCGATTTCACTCCCAAAACTAACCTCTTAAGACAAAATTTAACTTTCAAAAGTACACGGCTTTGATGAGACCGTCAATTCCTATATTGGGGCCAAATTTTAACTTTCAAATAAATTCGGAGAAAATCGAGTGAGGCAGACACACAGACGGACAGGCACTGAAGTGATCTTATGTGTTCCATTCGGAACATTAAAAAATGAAATTCCGAGATTCTTGCATTTCTTTACGTGTCTGGGTCACTGGATCATGAAAAACATAGTCCCCCCCCCATTTTTATTAGTCCGCTTGTGTGTTTGTCTGTCTATCCGTCTGTTTCAGATTTGGTATACGTATAATACTTGATGTAGGAAGGAAATAATTTTTGGTTGATATCGCTTAAGGGGAAGGGATAAAAGGGATAGCGATCGAAAAGTTTTATATATTTTCAATAATAGAATTTTTTCTTGGTTTCTGACTAAGAACAAATTGTTTGTATAATTATTTATAGTCAAACGTCTAGTGCTAATGATTTGAGATTGATTTTTAGGATTCTTGAAGTTAAGAAATATAAAAATTGTATTATTTTTTCATTACTTTAAATTTCTACTGGTACAGTATGTAGAAGGAAATGTTAGGTTTAAGTTGTAAATGTCTCTGAAGCCAGTCTCCATGCACCTTTTACAACGATTTTATAGTGATTCAAAATATTTTTTTTTACTAATTTTATGGAACTCTTTGCAAAGCAAGTTCCTTTTAAATGGTCTATATGTCCTCGAAAGCATTCTTTTAATTTCATTTTGGTTCTTCGGAATAGTAAAGTGCCAGAAGGTGCTACGCCAAATGCATACAGTAAATGGTTCATCAAGGACTTGATTTGGACTTAAAAATTGATGAACAATATGGGCCATTTCACGGCCGTTCGATATACCTTTTGGTATTTACATCATGGAATCCGATGAAATGTAGTGAGCCGATTTGTTATTAGGTAAATATCCTAGAAAAAAATTTTCTTTGAAAAATTTGGATTTTAGACTCCTTAAAAGTTGTTTTGTTCCTTATGTTACCTGAAAATGGTTGTATAGATCATATTTATGTCGCTGGAAAGTTATTAAAGAGGGTTTAAAAACAATATAATTTGAAAATTTGACGTTGTGGATTTTTTCTAAAATTTCAAAATTATGAACTAAACCTACAAAAAGTGCTCCTAAATCAATGCCTCTCAAAACTTGCTATTTGAAGACTACACTATGACCTTACTTTTATATGAAATGAGAGGGTGTATTTTACGAAATATAGAAGATAAAGAAAAGAAATATTGGTATGAAAACCGATTTTTCTTGGAAGGCACCCCGGTATGAGTGACGTCATTACGATAGTCCTTAATGTATTAGAACTACTTCCCCTTTCCGCCACGCCTTTCCCCCCACTCTGCTTTCTTTTGTGCTTGCAAGTTAGGTCATAATATTGTCTTCAAAATAACAGTTTTTTGAAAATTTTGTTTAAAGTCAACAAAAAAATCAAACAACACCGTCTTCACAACGTTCCTAATAATTTAAGTATAACATTTGTGCAACCATTTTTAAACAAAACAATTTTTAGGATGTATAAAAGGGCTTATTTTAAGAAATTGCAAAAAGCGACCAAAAATCAAAATTTGCCAATGAAATTTTTTCCGTTAATTTTTGCCTGATACAAGTCCACGTTACAAAATTTTCTGATTTTCTGAGATATAAATAGTAAAAGTATACTTAACGTCCGTGAAATGACCCATAAATGTGGTATTATGTGGTATATACGGGGTAATAGGCATCAGCTGTCGGGATCGCAGTATTCGCATCGAACATGAAAAATTCGATTCATTAAACATTTTGAAATTTTTGAATTGAATTGAAATTGAAAATAATACTCGCCATTAATAGTTGGATCAGCTGGAAGAAATTTTCGATAAATATGTTTCCTATTTTAGAAATTCTTTCAACTTTTTTATAATTTTTATTTCGGGTTTTTTTTTTGTTTACGGTGACATTTTTGATTTGTGGATCATGTTGAAAACACCAAGTCTCATTACTAGTAACAATTAATTTCAAGAAATTTAGAATACTGAGAGTGGCTCGTAAGACTTCTCTGCTATTCTATCAGCTGTTATCACATATCGCATGAAAAAATTTCGCTCAAACAGGTCCAGATAGCGCTCAGAATCATCAACACGTTGTTGTTTTTGGTCCACTATGAGCAAACGCGGTACCCATTTCGAATAGAGCTTTCTTATGCCTAAATGTTTTCAGTAACTTCAATAACTTGTCATCTCATCTATAATAATATATAAAATGCAACGCGTGTCTGTCTTTCTGTCCGTTAGTGCGCTTATCACTGAAGAATCACTTATCCGATTTACGTGTTTTTTTTTTAAATATGCATATGTTCTCTGGCCAGATTATAGGATATATTTTATTACGTTAGGTAATATCAGGAATAAGCAGTGACGATAATAGTGAATCAAGTCGGAAAAAAGTTTGCCGCTAGCTCGTTCTCTTGCAATACGCTGTCACCATTAAATATGGAACAATATCACGTAGCAAAGAATAATAATATCTACAAAATGGAATGTCTCTTTGTCTCTCTGTCTGTCCGTTAATGCACTTATCATTCGAGAACCACTTATCCGATTTACGTGTTGTTTCTTAATTCATATCTATGTTCTCTGGCCAGGTTATCTATAATATATATATATATATATATATATATATATATATATATATATATATATATATATATATATATATATATAATACAATGTCTCTCTGTCTGTCTGTCTATCCGTTTACCCGTCTGTCTGTCCGTTAGACCACTTATACGATGTACGTGCTTTTTTATTTAAACATACATAGGTTCTCTGGCCTGGATATAGGATATATTTTATTACGTTAGGTAATATAAGGAACAAGCAGTGACGATAATAGTGAATCAATACGCTGCCTAAACCATTAAATATGGAACAATATCATGTAGTAAAGAAAATAATATATATATAAAACACAACGTCTCTCTGACTGTTTGTCTGTCCGTTAGTGCGCTTATCACTCGACAACCCATTATCCGATTTACGTGTTTTTTTTTTAATCCATACATATGTTCTCGGGCCAGGTTATATAATAATAATATTCTATATTATGCGGAAACATAGAATCACATCGACTAAATGTGAGAAAGAAGAACCAAAATAATAATATTGGCTTAGGCCCGTCAGCCAAACATGGACCCACATTGACCAAATGTGAGAAAGAAGAACAAAAACAATAATAATAAAATAAAAACCAACAACATTTATATCTCACTTAGTACAATTGGGGCTCAATCCAAACATATACAAAAACATTCAGAAGTCAGTGATTTTAAAAACATGTAACGTTGTCAGGTCATTCCTTAATACACAATAGTAATGGAGTTTGTGCTGACTCGGCGTAGGCCCGTCAGCCAAACATGGACCACATTGACGAAATGTGAGGAAGAACATCTTATAATATATGTAAAATGTAACGTCTCTGTCTCTTTTTCCGTTAGTGCGCTTATGACTCGACAAGCATTTATCCGATTTTTTTTGTAATTCATACATATGTTCTCTGGCCAGGTTATAGGATATATTTTATTACGTAAGGTAATATAAAGAATGAGCAGTTACAATAATAGTGAATCATGTCTACACGAGTGGAGCCGCGGGCATGGCTAGTTTAAGATATGTAGAACAAATTTTGCTCAAAATTTTTTTTGAACGCCTTTTAAAATCATTCGAATTGCTTCTCTAGTGATGGTCAACGCTGTTCCCACCATTTTTATTGATCCATACGGAACACTTATGGAATATGTCTGTCCATCTGCCACACCCGATTTTCTTCGAAACTATTGTTGGCCTATTCAGAGCCGTGTGGTAGACTTAAGGGTTTGGGGGTGAAATTGGAAAAATTTTTTACTAGGTCGTTGAGTAGGGTGTTAAATGAAAGTTTATGAAAATACGAGTGCAAAAATATATATGGTATAGTACTTCTGCACACTTTTCTTCGTATTATTTTAAAAAAATTGCCAAAAACCGATGTCCTCCACTCCACAAAAATTTTGAAAAAATTCTGGAATATTCTCTATAAAGTGTAGCGGATTAGTGCATTAAGTTTGATAATTTGTCTGTTATAAAAAAAAACTATGACAACTATGTTCCTGGACATATGGTGTAGGTTTTTGTAATATACTTGCAAGTACAGGGGGAGTCAACGATAGAGTAAAGTTCAATTAGTTTTAGGGAATGTTAAGGTGCACAGTTTAAAATTATATTTGAGTATACAGGGTACTTCAAAAAAGTGTGGCCATTATAACATATGTTTTTTTTTAAATGGAGTATCCTATTTTCTAATTTATTTTTAAATTCTGCTTAAAATTGTATAACTTTTTTATTAATAATGTTATATACCTAAACCTAGTAGTTTTTCTAATATTTTAATTAAAAAAAATACTAGTTTTCAGGTTTGTGAAAAATTACCAGTAGTGCCATTGTTTCTGAAGGTGGAATACTTTTAATTGGTACGAGCGTTCTATAGAGATAAAAAAAAAAATATTTAAAGAAATTTGAGTTAGATGCTACAGGGTGTTCAAAATTTCAACTATTTTAAATTGAAAAATCTCAAATTTTTCAAATGCACACCCTGTATATTAATAATTTTTCTGACAGATTTTACAAAACCCTCCAACTTTTATTAAGTATGTTATATACCTATTTCTGATAGTTTTCAATTTTTACCCTTGTTTACAC
The DNA here is from genome assembly GCA_019049505.1 of Pachyrhynchus sulphureomaculatus. Classification (NCBI taxonomy): domain Eukaryota; kingdom Metazoa; phylum Arthropoda; class Insecta; order Coleoptera; family Curculionidae; genus Pachyrhynchus; species Pachyrhynchus sulphureomaculatus. The sequence continues at coordinate 197,161,038 of CM032446.1, forward strand.
TTACGCTATTGTGAAAACATAAAAAAACAGTTAATAATAATTTTAATATAGTTTAACTTATCTAATGATTAATTATTATGACGTAATAAATGTTCAAAAATATGCCCGTCTACTTGAATATACATTAGGGTGACCGCAAAAAATCGATGTCGGAATTTTGTTCGTCTGGACCCCACAAAACGATTCCCCTTTCCAGATATTGAGATAGCCGAAATTTGAGGTCGATTAAACGACGTTAACTCGTGCCGCTCGTCGCTCAAAGTTTGAAAAAATCCAAATTTTTGGTCAAAAAGCTGACATATGGAGCCATAACTCCAGAACGGTAAATAATAGAAACACGCTTAATATCTAAAGAAAGCTAATGTTGTTCTTCAAAATTTATATTCTATACATAATTGTTGTTATTTTAAGTCAAACCGAGTTACAACAGCCTTTATCCCCAAAAACGTGACCTGGTACCAGTAGGAGCCAGTTTGGGAGTATTCTAAGAATTTTACGGGTTTTTACATAATGTGTCTCAGAATTAACATTTTTTTGTTAAAAAGTATTTTGGAACTCAATTTGTTCAAATTTAATCTTTTATTATATGGGGATTACCTGACTAGTTTACCAAAGAAAGACCCGTTTGACAGGTAAAAAGGAGGGTGAATCTAATTTCTATTTTAGGGATGGTGATTTTACTTCAGCGTACAACCGACCTTTTATTTATTCAGTTTAGTTTCTAAAGTGCCTTTGAGCTGGTTAGATCGAACAATTATCTAGTGAAGATATTTTAACGTTTTTTTTTTAAATTTTCCAGTGTGTGTGTGTTATTGTTTTTATAACTATTATAGTATTATTTTAAAAGACATTTGAAAACATTTTATTGAAATTAAAGTTTGCAATATATTTTGTTTCCTTTTCCAAGTTAACTGTTATTTACCTATTGGCCTCTGAAATGGCATCCACATCAGGTGTACAAAGCCGGACCAAGGATAAAATATTTCTTGTGGGCTATCCCATTCACCAGATCACCGGTTGTAAACTACCCTCAAATCGTCAAGTTTTGTGTGCTTTATTTTATAATTTACGTACTGTGAAATTAACTGTAAGAGAATCAGCAAAACTTACAATACGAGAAGTGTTCATTTTTTGGGAGAAAGCTCGAATCCCGACTAATGATGAGCAAGATGCAATTACTAAGCTGGAAAAACTTCACGCCGAGTGGAGAACTCTTCAAAAAGACCGGAAGAAAACATCGAAAACGGCCAAGAACAAATTTAAACAGTTTGTTGAAAAGTTGGATGATCTCTTTGATATTGCTCAACAAGATGCCTTGGTTCTGATGAAATCGGAAGAAGATAAGGCGTTTCTCGTGAAACAGAGGCAGAAGGGCCGCCCAGGTTCCATGACTGGAGTGGATCTCAAGTTGTCTTGAGCTGAAGAAATCAAGGTGCAAAAGGAACTTGCAAAAATGAACCGACAAATCCAAGAAGCAACTTTTGATATTGGTGAGTTTTTTTTTTTATTATTAGTATTCTAAAAAATAGATAAACAAATAAGTAAATAGTTTCATTATAATTGAAAGAAAATTGTACATGAGAGCATGATTTGGCATCTTTATGATTGAGTTTATATTTTTTAAATAATACCTTTTGATAATTAGAAGTAGGTAATTTAGTACCTATGTATTATTACTATTCTGCTAAAACGACAAGTTTTTATAGTCTTTTTTTTTTCTCTTTCTTTTGTTGCTTCTTAGAGACGGATGATGAAGACAAGTTCGAAGAAGGAGAAGAAGACACTGAAGAGGACAGCATCTACCAGGAACTTGAGAGCTTGGAGGAAATGGACATCCCTGAAGAAGCTGCAGAAGATCCAGGACCATCTGAGAGCAAGAGGATTAAAGTTTCTTTTGCAAGGGGCGTTAAAGAGATTTTAAACATGAAATTGTCCATTTTATTAGATCGATGTAAGGTATCCGACAGAAATGCCACGAGAATTTTAGTAGCTACTCTAGAAGCACTAAACCTTGACCCTCTTGAGTACAAAGTCTCGAAAACTTTATTACATGATAGAAGGCAAATGTTCAGAGAACAATATAATAAAAAAAATTTTGATAAAGTAAACATTCCTGAAAAAGAGCCCGTGGTTGTCCATTGGGACGGTAAACTTTTACCGGGTGTTTTATAAAAAGAACAATGTGAGCGAATAGCTATAGCTATTTCATATGGCGAAAAGGAACAGCTGCTGGGAGTTCCTGTAACAGCAAACAGCTCTGGAGAGGAGCAAGCCGTAGCCGTATATGAATGCCTACGTGAATGGGGTCTTCTCAACACCGTCAAGGCGATGTGCTTCGACACTACAGAATCCAACACGGGAAGACTCAAAGGAGCATGCGTCATATTGGAGCAAATGTTAGGAAGAGAATTGTTATACCTAGCTTGCCGTCACCGTATCTTGGAAATTCTGTTAAGAGGCGTATTCGACACAAAAATGGGATCAACCGCTGGACCTCATCCAGACATTTTCAAGAGATTCCTCACTGCGTGGCCCAAGATAGACAAAGGCAAATACGACACAGGTATCAGTGACAATCTAATACAAAAGCAGCTAACTCCAGAAGTAATTGCAAATGTTACTGCTGAATTCGAGACCAAATTAACTGAGAGCCACCCCAGAGATGACTACAAGGAGCTATTGCAGTTGGTTCTCGTATTTGTTGGATCACTAGACGGCAATGTTGTGGGTTTTAGAACTCCAGGAGCCATTCATCACGCTAGGTGGATGGCAAAGGCTATTTACTGCTTAAAAATGTTCATTTTTCGTCGTCAATTTAAGATGTCTAAAGAAGAAGAAAGTTCTGTGCGTGCCATTTCTGTTTTCCTAGTTAAAATTTATTGTAAAGCTTGGTTCAATGCTCGAAAAGCTCATCTTGCACCAAAGTAAGATTTAGGTATTTTGCATAGTCTGTTAGACTATAAAGAATGTGACAACGACATTGCAGAAATAGCCCTAACCAAATTTTCGAACCATTTGTGGTATTTGAATGCAAAGTTGGTGGGATTATCGTTTTTTGATCCCACCATTACAGACGATGAAAAGTTGTTAATGGCTAATAAATTGCTCAGTAGCACAGATGAACCATCACAGCACGCTATGGTTGTAAATCCAAAAGTTAGGAAAGAAAACTTAAAAGAGGTAGTTGATTGGTAAATTTACTTACCAAAGAAACGTTTACATTCTTTGACCAATTTAATATAAAAACAGATTTCCTAAGACAACATCCAAACACCTGGCCTCAAAATAATGACTTCCAAGAAGGATTGAAAATTGTCAAAACATTAAAAGTAGTTAATGATATGGCTGAGCGTGATGTTAAATTAATAACCGACTTTAACGACCTTCTGACAAAAACTACTTTAACAAAAGATCTAGAATAGATTAGATAACTATGTAAAATTATCAACTCATGTAGGTACTACGTCTGTATCTTTTCTGTGTCTATTTTGTATGTATTATATACCTAATTTTTATATTTTAAAATAAAAAATGTCATTAGACTTATCAGTATTACTTGTTTTTTTATTATATTTCTACTTTAAACTCAAAAATATACCAAAAGAAAGCAAAATTTATCACTTAATAACAAAATATACGAAGTATGCTCCTAGTGGTACCAGGTCACGTTTTTGGGGCTAAAGGCTGTTGTAACTCGGTTTGACTTAAAATAACAACAATAATGTATAGAATGTAAATTTTGAAGAACAACATTAGCTTTCTTTTGAGATATTAAGCGTGTTTCTATTATTTACCGTTCTGGAGTTATGGCTCCATATGTCAGCTTTTTGGCCAAAAATTTGGATTTTTTCAAACTTTGAGCGACGAGCGGCACAGATTAATGTCGTTTAATCGAGCTCAAATTTCGGCTATCTCAATATCTGGAAAGAGGAATCGTTTTATGGGGTCCAGACGAACAAGATTCCGACATTTTTTTTCCCCCTCTATGAGATCCGGTCACTCTAATATACATGTTTAGTCGTTTTACTATATTTTCTTTCACTTTTCTTAGCATAAATGGCGTTATTGTCCTGCACGCATCCCGTACCCTATTTTCCATATCTACTGGTGTTGTAGGGGGATTCATATAAACACGATCTTTAATGTAGCCCCAAAAAAAGAAGTCTAAATGTGGTAAATCACATGATCGAGGGGGCCACTGAATGAATCCATCCCTACGGATCCATTTTTGTGGGTAACGATCGTTTAAAAATTCTCGAACTTCTCGATGGTAATGAGCATTTGTCCCCTTTCAAAGTTATCAACTTCTTTAATAAGCTAGGGTAATTCGTCTTGCAAAAAATTTAGATATCTAGGCCCGTTAAGCGGTTCGGGGAAAAAATATGGACCAATAATTCGAAACGTTCATATTGCACATCATAAATTAAGCGACCAATGGTTTTGGTTTTGAACTTCCCGGACTTAAAATGGGTTAACTGTTGAATAATAATGCATGTTATGGGTGTTAACTGCTCAATTACTACGAAAAGTTGCTTCATTAGAAAACATTATTTTGAACAAGAAATTTAGATCGGCATTTATTGCTTCATTCATGGTGGTACAAAAGTTTACTCGTCGTTCAAAATCACGGTCTTGAAGTTCTTGGTGTATTTCCATATGAAAGGGATGATACTTGTATTTTCTCGTGGTGCAATTAGCCGTAGATTGGGATGTGTCAGATAAGTCAACTAGTTGACGGTTGCTGATCTGGCGATTATCTTCAACATGAAGTAAAATCTCCATTTCTTTTTCCTCATTGGTAGCATTCTGGTTTACTACTTTCAGTTTCCTATACTCGACGCTACCACTACCATCAAACCGTTTCATTAAGCACTGAAAGATTTTCTGGATGATATACGTCTATTAGGGTACTTCGCTTCGTAAAGCTTTACTGCCAAAGACAATATTTTTTCCCGCCTCGCCCAGTATACGAGGCTGGTTTGAAAAGTCCGTGCAAAAATAAAAACTACTTATGTTTGGGGTAAACCTTTTTTATTTTTCGACATAGTCTCCTTTTAGGCTTATACACTTCGTCCAACGATGTTCTAGTTTGTTGATCCCTTCCGAATAATATGATTTGTCCAAGTCTGCAAAATATCCATTAGTGTCTGCAATCACCTCCTCGTTTGAATAAAATCTTTGTCCCGCCAGCCATTTCTTCAAATTAGGGAACAAATAGTAGTCCGAGGGAGCCAAGTCTGGAGAATAGGGGGGATGTGAAACGAGTTGGAATCCTATTTCCATTAATTTTGCGACCACAACTGCTGAGGTGTGTGCTAGTGCGTTGTCGTGATGGAAAAGGATTTTCTTGTGGGCCAATCGCGGGCGTTTTTCTTGCAACTCGGTTTTCAAACGGTCCAATAACGATGAATAATATTCACCTGTAATAGTTTTACCCTTTTCCAGATAGCCGATGAGGATTATCCCTTGCGAATCTCAAAAGACAGTCGCCATAACCTTTCCGGCCGAAGGAACGGTCTTCGCCTTTTTTGGTGCAGATTCCCCCTTGATAACCCATTGTTTAGATTGTTGTTTGGTCTCAGGAGTATAGTAATGCATCCATGTTTCATCCACAGTGACGAAACGATGCTTAAAGTCCTCCGGATTTTTCTGGAACAGCTGCAAACCATCCTTGCAACACTTCACACGATTCCGTTTTTGGTCAAGCGTGAGCAATCGCGGCACCCATCTTGCGGAGAGCTTTCTCATGTCCAAATGTTTATGCAAAATATTATGTACCCATTCAGTCGAGATGCCCACAGCACTAGCAATCTCACGCACCTTAACTCTTCTGTCATCCATCACCATATCATGGATTTGAAACCACTTATAAACTGTTCTAATCGAAGGTGCAGAGTCACCATAATGTTTATCAAGCTTCTCTTTAGTCTCCTGAGGCGTTTTCCCTTTAATAAAGTAATGTTTAATCACCACACGAAATTCTTTTTCGTCCATTTCTTGAAAATCACTCGACTTCCTTGATTCACACGAATGCCAAACACAAAGAAATAGACCAATATGGCCGAAACTTGGTGTGCGTTCATTCAAGAGATGCTACTAACTAAACATGACCTCGATACGCGCCGGTGGTGCCATCTCTCGAACTTTGCACGGACTTTTCAAACCAGCCTCGTATTGCACTTCAAACATTAAGCGACCAATGGTTTTGGTTTTGAACTTCCCGGACTTAAAATGGATTAACTGTTGAATAATAACGCATGTTATGGCTGTTAACTGCCATTTCTTATTTCCCATTATCTCTACATAATTTCCATTATCTAGGCTTATCTCTGCTCATCTCCCATGATTTCTTCTTATCTCCCATTATTTCTCCTTATCTCCCATTATCTCACCTTATTTTCCATTATCTAGGCTTATCTCGACTTATGTCCCATTATTTCTTCTTATCTTCCATTATTTCTCCTTATCTCCCATTATCTCACCTTGTTTCTCATTATCTAGGCTTATCTCGACTTATCTCCCATTATTTCTCCTTATCTCCTATTATTTCTCCTTATCTCCCATTATCTCACCATAACTCCCATTATCTAGACTTATCTCTGCTTATCTCCCATTATCTCTCCTTATCTCCCATTATTTATACTTATCTCCCATTATCTCAGCTTATCTCCCATTATCGAGGCTTATCTCGACTTATCTCCCATTATTTCTCCTTATCTCCCATTATCTCACCTTATCTCCCATTATCTAGGCTTATATCGAATTATATAGAACATATGTATAAATTTATAAAAACACGTAAATCAGATAAGTGGTTCTCGAGTGATAAGCGCACTAACGGACAAACAGACAAACAGAGAGACGTTACATTTTATATATATTGTATTCTTTGCTACATGATATTGTTCCATATTTAATGCTTTAGGGAGTGTATTGCAAGAGAACGCGCTAGCGGCAAACTTTTCTCCGACTTAATTCACTATTATCGTCACTGCTTATTCTTTATGTCACCTAATAAAATATATCCTATAACCTGGCCAGAGAACATACGTATGTTTAAAAAAAAGCACGTAAATCGGATAAGTAGTTCTCCAGTGATAAGCACACTAACGGACGGACAGACAGACAGACGGACAGAGAGACATTGCATTTTATATATATTATAGATATTCTCTGCTACATAATATTGTTCCATATTTAATGGTTTGGACTGTGTATTGCAAGAGAACGCGCGTCCGACTTTATTTACTATTATTGTCACTGCTCATTCCTTATGCTACCTATCGTAATAAAATATAGCCTGTAACCTGGCCGGAGAACATATGTATGTTTAAAAAAAAAAAAGTACGAAAATCGGATAAGTGGCTCTCCAGTGATAAACGCACTAACGGACAGACAGATAGACAGAATACGTTGCATTTTATATATATTATAGATGTAATAAAATATATACCTATAACCTGGTCAGAGAACATATGTATGAATTTAAAAAATCACGTAAATCGGATAAGTGGTTCTCGAGAGATAAGCGCATTAACGGACAGACAGACAAACAGACAAACATTGCTTTTTATATATATTATAGATATAGATTATTATTATTATTATATAACCTGGCCAAAGAATATATGCATGAATTTAAAAAAAAAAAGACAGGTAAATCGGATAAGTGATTTCCGCGTGATAAACGCACTAATGGACAGACAGACAGACAGAGAGACATTGCATTTTATATATATTATAGAATATACATTACAGATATTCTTTGCTACATAATATTATTCCATATTTAATGGTTTAGGCTGTGTATTGCAAAGGCACGCGCTAGCGGCAAACTTATTTCCGACATCATTCACTATTTTACGTCACTGCTCATTCCTTATGCTACCTATCGTAATAAAATATAGCCTATAATCTGGCCAGAGAATATATGTATGTTTTAAAAAAAAAGTACGTAAATGGGATAAGTGGTTTTTCAGTGATAGGCGCACTAACGGACAGACAGACAGACAGACAGACAGAGAGACGTTGCATTTTATATATATTATAGATAATAAAACAAAAATTTAGGTAGTGAATACTTGTTTTACATTTTTATTACTAGATTTTAGATTGAGCTAGATTGATTTATTGGTAATTAGGTAGCTAAGATGCTATAACTGTTATACATTACTAACTAAGAAAAAACGTGAAAATACATATTGGATCTTAAGATGTCAGGGACTTAATTAACTAAGCCTAGGTAAGGCTTGTATTTTATTTTAATAGCAGTCATGGTACGAAACACTAATTGCGTAAATCCAACTTGCACTTAACCGGTTTTATTAATAGTACATTGCTTTCATATACTACAAATTCTCGAACTCTGTAATTATTTTGGTATTCAAATTATTATTGATCGTCAAATACGTTTATACTCGTCAAGCTGTTCTTTTTTATTCAATAAACTATAATTAAGAGCTTCTTTCCTTGATAAGCAATCAAGGCCTTTTGTCTTT
>CM032446.1:197174535-197229535 GCA_019049505.1 Pachyrhynchus sulphureomaculatus
ATGGTTCTCATTATCTTGATTTTAAACACAATGACTTTTAATCAGGATTGTTTAATACTCAAGGTGTATTTTTCGGACGCCCTGAGTACAGAACAATCCAGAAATTAACCTTTGCTTTTGAAGCTATACTATTTATTAGAATTTTCAAGGTAAATCAGTATGTAGTAAATGTAAAATAACTGAAAACGTACTAAGCCAATTATTCAGCAGTTTACCCACTGTTCTCTTATTCGTAAAATTCATCCCTGCTGCTCCTGCTTTTTAGCGTTGAACGTCTCAATCACGCTGACTTGAAAGCTGCTGTGTCAGCTTTCGATGGAGTATTAGGTATGCTTACTTACTATAATTCGTTGTATTTTACTTTCTTGTCCTGTAACTTCTTGGATAAGTACCCGTAAATTATGCTCAACAACAAACTCTTGTTTGTCAATCCTAGCCCGACTGACGAGCCGTGGTACGGCGAAACGCGTCTCGGGGTGGATTTGACGAATAAGAGAACAGCGGACAAATCAGTAGTTCTAATTTGTATTAAAAATATACGAATTATTCAGGTTCAATAAAACCAACCAAGAAAATTATTGCCTCGATAAAGAAGAAGAAGAAAGAGTGCAAGCATGGTACTTACTAACAATTCAAATCTGCTTTATTTGACACCTTCCTTAAACATACATACAGAGTGCCCCATATGTATGGAATAATGATTCCACAGCATTCATTAATTAGTATATCAAAAAAATGTTTAAATAAAAGTTATAGGGTGTTATACGGCGCACATGCTAACATTGAGAACAAAATGTTTTGAACTGTCAGTTCGAAGAAATTACGCCATCTTAAATTTTTTAAATGGAATGCCCTGTATGTTATTTTATTTTTGAGTACCATTAAAAATTCTAGATATTATTTGTCTAACATACCATATGTCTAAATTGAAGTGTTTTGGAATTATTGATATTTGAAATTAAGGAGATCAAATTAAAAAAATTTTTAAGCTGGCTTGTGTCAAACATTTACTGTCAGGTAACGAGTTAACGCGTCAAAAAATAATTTATTGACGAAAACGTTTATTGCTGCATTTTGTGGAACTGCAATTTGATCGTAATATCATAATGGTACATTTAACAGAAATTGAAAGAATCACTTTGTTAATGATGGTTGGTTACGGAGACCATAGGAGAACACAGGAGGTGTGTGAACCTTTTACCCAATCCGTGGTTAGTACAACATTAAAACCATTTAGACAATCAGGTCATGTTAGGGATCGTTCCAAATATGGACCTCCAAATGTTAAAACAAGCGATGATAAAAAGTTAGATGTTTTATTGGAAATTACAGAAAATCCCCATACAGCCACTCGTCAGCTTTGCCTAGACCACAACATAAGTAAAGGTACGTTAAGTCGTATACTGAGTGAAGAAAAATTGCAACCATACAAACCCATTCTATTGTAAGAATTATCTGAAGTTGACTACTAAAGACGCGTTGAATTTTGGGAGGTTATGATGGAACGAATCAATAATAATCCTAACCTAATACATAATATTGTTTTTTCTGACAAGGCCACATTTTATCTTAATGGAAGAGGTATAACTGCTGCTACTGGTATAATAGGAATCCTCACTCAAAAACCACAAAACGTGTGGAGGGAATTTGTAGACGTCATTTCGTTGTTCTCTTTTTTATTGATAGAAATCTTACAGGACAGCGGTATTTACAGTTACTCCAAGATCAAGTTATTCTAACTTGTGCAGGTTAACATGTCCCGATGAAAATAATTTGGATACCCTTAACAGGAATCTGTGGTATCAACAGGACGGACCACCTCCTCAGTATGAAATCAATGTTCGTAGATATTTGGATGCGATTTTTCCTAATCGATGGATAGGCAGAAAAGGTGCTGTATAATGGCCTGCAAGGAGTCCCGATCTTACGCCACTCGATTTTTTTATGGAGTCATTTGAAGACCAAAGTTTACCGAAGTCCACCTGAAACTGTAGAAGATTTACAACAAAGAATTCAATATGAAGTAGCACAGATCACCCTGGATTCTCTGCAAAACTCTGGTCAGACTGTTTTTGACAGATTGGGTCGTTGTCCAGCTGTTAACGGTAGACATTTTGAGTAATTGTTACCTTAAAAATAAACCTAAAGTATTTCTTAATAGTTTTTTTGTCTTTTTTAGTTTTCCGTACGGAATACTTATAAGATCACTTCGGTGTCTGTCCGTCTGTCTGTCCGTCTGTCATACCCAATTTTGTCCGAAATTATTTGTCATAGAAAGTTGAAATTTGGTAATAATATAGGAATTGATGGCCTCATCAGAGCCATGTAGTTTTGAAAGTTAAATTTTGACTTAAGGGTTTAGTTTTGGGGGGGTGAAATCAGAAGTGAAAAAAAAAAATTTTTTACTAGGTAATCGAGTGTGGTGTCAAATGAAAGCTTGTGAAAACACGAGTAAAAAATATATATATAATGTAATACTTGCGCGCACTTTTCTTTGTATTATTTTTAAAAAATCGCGAAAAATCGCTGTCCACCCGCCTTATCTCAAAGAGTACTTATCAAAAAATTTTGAAAAAATTCTGGAATATTCTCCACGGGGTGTAGATTGAATGAAAATTATCACGAGTGCATTACCTTTAATAATTTATCTGGTATATAAAAAAACAAAAATTTCAAGGTCATCAATTTTCAGTAAAGATTGGAAACATTACTTTGTTGAAAACTCATTTGTGGTGTGTTTTGTGAAGTCACTGATCATTTTATACTTCTGTTACAAAATTTTTTTTATTTTAAAAGCAATCAACGTACGGAACACTAATTGTGCAAGTTCAAATTGCAATTGACCGGTTATTTTATTTTAAATTTCAAATGACAATAATTCCAAAATAGTTCAGTTTAGACATACGGTATGTTAGACCAATTATATCTAGAATTTTTAGTAGGACTAATAATATACAGGGCTTTCTATTAAAAAAAATCAAGTAGGCGTAATTTCTTCGAACTGACAGTTCAAAACATTTTATTGTCAACGTCAGCATGTGCGCCGAATAACACCCTAAATCTTTTTTTAATACACTGATTAATAAATGCTGTGAAATCATTATTTCATACATATGGGACACCCTGTAGATGTCTAGATGTAAGCAAAAATTCATAGAACATTCATACTGATATACCTACAAAAAATTCTTTAATCTTTAGTTTAATTCTTAGATAAATAAAATGAAAGTCTGTCTATTTTGTTCACAAAAATCAATTGATCTCCCAGACTATTACTCCCGTTTTACAGATTTTGGCAAAGTGGATTTTAACTACATTTGATAAAGAATAACGTAATGTAACATAATCGCAAAGCTGCGCTGGATGAATAATAAAAGATGTTAATATTCCAAGAAGTAGGGTGGGAGAAAGTTAACAGAAGAATTAGGTTAAGTAGGCCACTGAGATTTTTAAATGTTGGGGGAAGTTGTTCTCTAATTAAGAGTGTCCATAATTTGTTTTGGGAAATATACAGTTGATGAGTTTGTTTTTAAAGTGGGAAGTTATTTTCCTCGTATTGTTATAAAAAATAGCCCCTTCAGATATATTATTATATTTGCGAGGCAATTAAAACATAACATTAACAATTTAAAATAATAAAAAGCCCATAAAATCTGAGGCAAATATTAGATTCCTATAGTACATCCATAAGATGATCTCTAGGCGTATTATTTGCAAAACTACACCGTATGTCCGAAAAGCTCCCGAACTAATTTCTTCGCCGGTCTTTAAACAACACCATCTCATAAACAACCAGAAAAGTTTGAACTCTGTAAACACATTTATAGAGTTGATTGATTGGTCCGTTACTTTGTGACAGTACATTTTAACAATAAAACTACTTAATTACTTTGTTGACTGTCACTAAAACTAGCCGAAATTTTTATGTCAGAATTGGAAAAGTTTTTTAAAAACTCAACACGCGAAAAATATTTTCTTTTGGTTTAGATATGTGGACGACATCTTAGTATCTTTCATTGGAAATGATATTGAACTAAATTCCACTTTAAATCACCTAAATAATTTACACCCCAACATAAAATTAACACTGGAAAAGGAAACAGATAATAAAATAAATTTCTTAGATGTTACAATATTGAAGAAAGGAAATAAACTAGAATTCGATATCTTCCGCAAACCAACCTTTTCAGATGTCACCATCCCAGCTGACTCAAAACACCCTAACTCCCATAAATTAGCAGCCTATAGATTTATAATCCATAGAGCCTTCAATATCCCTCTTAGTAAAAATAATTTAAAAAAAGAACTGGACACAATCAAAAATATAGCACTCAATAACGGCTTCCAACCTAATATAATTAATACCTTAATAAGCCGTAAACGAAAACAAATTACTTTCAGCTTAATCTACCCCTTAAAAGAATACCGGGAAAAGAAAACATTCATACCTCTGACATATTTTGGTCCCATCTCGGATAAAATATCCCAGGTTCTCATGACCGAAAAAACAAGAATAGCTTTAAAACCCGCTCAAAAATTATCCAATATATTTTCCAATGCCAACGATAAAACTAATAAATACAATAAATCAGGAGTACAATAGCTGTTACGTAGGCCAAACGGGACAGAATTTCAAAACAAGATTCGCAGAACACAATGCCTCTTATAGGCTAAAAAATGAAAAATCACACTTTGCTAAACATTTCTTAGAAACAGGCCATACTTTTCCCAATATCAATTGTTTACAAATACTCCATATGGCACCTAAAGGGTCAAAACTCAGTTTCTTAGAATCCATAGAAATTTACAGACATTCAAAGGACCATAATATAAATTTACCGAATAGTCAATTAGACGTAGCAAATTCTGTCCTGTTCCAACTATTTTAACATATAATAGACCCACATCTGTTCATCATATAAACATAAAAATACCAAAAATATGTTTTAGTCTGAGTTAAGCGTTTGACAATGTAGTTGTATTACGAAATCGCGATAACGCAATTGTAAAATCTTTATAAATATATTTAGTGACAGTTAACAAGGTAATTAAGTAGTTTTATTGTTAACACATTTATATTCGACCAGCCAGTTATGATCAATCAGTGCTGAGTAGCAGACGTGCGAACTATATGTGTAGTAGTCGTTATGCCACAGAAGTGTGATGGAGCAGCGAGCGGTGAAGATTGCTTATCACATTCACAAGTAGTTGACTGGTTTAAATGCTTTAAGGAAGGAGGGGAGTCGTTCAAAGATGATGTAAGGGCAGGATGTCTCAGCATAAGTTCGACGGACGCAAACGTTATGAAAACTCGTCATCTTCTGCAAACTGACCGTTATCTTTTATGCAGAAGCTTAACAACTCTAAATCAAATGTTCAAGACATTATTGGGAATGTTTTGAACAAGAGGAAAGTGTGTGCGAAGTTATTTCCCATAGCCTGACCCGCGAATAAAAATAGCAACGGGTGGACGCCAGTCGAAACTTCATCCAAATAAAAAATGCGCACGATTATTTTCTGCAGAAAATAATCAGGGACGATAAGACGTAGTGTTGCCAATATGAGCTTACTATAAAACGGCAAAGTGGATAATGGTTCGGTAGTGATTCGCCGAGTCCCAACAAAGGGCGACTGACAAAATTGAGAACAAGGACAATGCTGGTCGCCATTTTTGACGCTCAAGGAATTATCCACAAAGAATTTATTCCCTAGGGCACTACAGTAAACACCACGAACTACGTGGGTATGAAGGAGTGGCTTTGTAAGAGGATTCAGCGGGAACAATGGAACGCAAAGGATATTTTCTTGCTTCATGACAACGCGCCCGCCCACATAGCTAGGATTGTGATGCAGTTTTAGGAGTAAAAACAAGTGACCGTACTCCATTACCATCCTTATTCTCCTGATTTAGCACCTAGTGACTTTTTTATTTCCAGAAATCAAGTTCCACACGAAGGGTCAATGTTATGAGGATTTGGAGGACATTAAAGCCACTGTGAGGCGAAAGTCAAAAGAAGATTTTGCTAACAGTTTCACATAGTTGTAAGAACGTTCTGAACGTTGTATTCAGGTCAGAGGTCACTATGTACAATGTCTAAAATAATAAAATGTTCAGTTTTAATTTTTTTATTAAGGCAGGGCTCGGGGCGATATTAGTTTTTTTATGGCTCAATATATTCAACTAGTTAAGTTTCCTAATTATTTGATGTGGCTGCTTGTTAAAATTTGATTTTGTTAAAACTTTTATCGTTGCAACTTGAAATTTTTAATAAATATGCTTCAAGCGAAAAAAATACATTTTTAAGAGTTTGCTTAATAATTTTTCGTTTATTTTTCCTTTTACCACTATGAAAAATTATACAGAATAGAAAAAATAAATAAATAAGCTCTTTATTATTATGTTTTTGTGACAGTAGGAAATACTTTAACTCTCACCATAATATCAAGAATCTACCTAGCACATTGAAAATAATTTAGCTGTCACCAACTTATACAGAATTGATAATTGTTTCAAAGCATTTAAAGTGTGTGTGTGTGTGTGTGTGTGTGTGTGTGTGTGTAACTTACATAAGGAGAAAATGACTATAAAAATACCGTTGTAAGTTTTTCTAGAGCAGTGACGAATTAATATTCTTTGCAATTATTGCACTGCAGTGACTAACAGTCAGTGGAAACTGTAAATTTTGGACTAAGCCTTATTTAGAAAATTAAACGAAGCTGGTGGTAATATTGTCATTATCGGTTCCAGGAGTTCATTTTGCAGCACTTAACCCATTCCTGGGGTTCTAAATCATTCCCTAACCAAGTTTGAATTTGATAGTATACACAATTGATATGTTGATGAGCCGATGCACTTGTTGGTGGAAGATTGGATAACTGCACAGGTTTATTAAGCTTTGTTGACTTGACGAATTGCGTGTAGCGAAGGTGATCGATATTGTCTTCAGATTTTGGAGCATTATATATTGCCAAGAAGATGCTTACTTCATTTTCATATAATGTTTGTACAGGGCAGTTTTCTTGTTGAAATACTTGAGTCAGTTGATCGAAATTGGGAAGTTTCTCTAATGTTCTAATGAAAGTTTTTTTTCCCTTTTTTAAACAGCGCAGAAGTCGTGTCACAGCCACTAAATGCCTGCAAAAATAAAATGTGTTGTTTAGAACGGGGATATTTATCGAAACTTTTAGAGGAGTATATTTGTGTCTTAACATTGCCCTTGCCAACTTTTTTTAAGGACATTTCTTGTTGATGTGATTGAGTACGTCAAATTGAAATGACGAGCAAATCTATATCTTCTCCTATGATGACGGCAGTCCTTTGATGTTTTGATTCTTCCATAGATGTTTTGATTTTTTTGATAATTACACGAAGTAGGTAAGTATTATTAAACGAATATATTTGATAAATGAAAAATATTATTAAATATAACGTATTAATTAAAAAATAATGCAAATTATTCATAATTATGGATTTTTTAGTGACTAATTAACTTTATACGACGTATTATTTACCGGGACTCACGGTCGACCTTGCATTATGCTATGTACGGCTGAGCGTTGTGCGCGTATAAAAAAATATTTGGAACAAAACTTTTAGAGAATTTTATGCTCTACAATTTTTATAATAAATGCAAATATCATTGAAACCATAGGAAGCGAAATATAAGCGAAAAATCGATTTTTGTGACTTTTGACCTTGAATATATATATATAACACGCGGACACGAGATTTTATGAGACTTTTGAGATAACTTTTAGAATGCCAAAATAAAAGTTTATACAAGTTTACAGTTTATTATCTCTCATTTCGAGGTTGACCCTCGTTTTTGGCTTAAATGACTGTACTATGAGGAAATTCAACAACGGCAACTTATGTGGTACGAACACGGGGAAAGAATGGAAGAACACCGATTACCAAAGATAGTTTTAAAGTGGGTACCAAGCGAAAAGAGGGGAAAAGGTAGACAAAGAGCGACTTGATTTGGAGGTGTTCACAGGGCAATGACAAACTGGAGTCTGAAAAGGCCGAAGAGGATGGAAACTGGGAATCGGAAGACGAAGAATGCTATAAAAAAAACTGGATTGATGTGTGATCTGTGGTGTTCCGTCACCTTTTAATTGCTTTTCTTTTAACGGCGGCATGTGTGCCTTTTCCGCACACATGCCGCTTCTGGAGCGCTTTAGGGACTTCCCTGCAGTACTTATGCTAGACCCATAAAAAAAATAATAAAAAAAAAATTGAAAAAAAATTAATATTTAATGATCTGATGAAAACTTTCATCATTTTCAGAGATAACTGATTTTACTTATCGGTGACTATCGTAAAATTAGAATAAGTATTGCTAAACAATGGCAAACCCCATTGAACTAATTGTCTAGCCACGTACCTTAATTTGGTGGCTTAAAAGTCATGTTAAACTGTAAGTTTCAGATATTCGTGTATTTGTAGAGCACGCGATTATCTGCGATACGTTTATGAACTAGTACCGCACATAACAAGAATCTGTTCTGGTCGAGATGGTGGTGTTCTTTCTTGTGAAAAATGTTCACCCATACTCATCGATGTTTAAATTGGATTTTCACTGTACGCAGAGCTTTTGTTTTGTGAAAAATCTCCAACCCTGTTCATCAATTTTCAGCTACCTATACTTAAAGTTTAGAGTGCCAAAGAGTTTTTTTTCAAGTTCATTTTGCTCCACCGTTTATCGATTGGCATTGCTTTGGCTCCACCGTTTATCGATTGGTGCCTCCTCCCCGTTTATCGATTGGCACTCATTTGGCTCCACCGTTTATCGATTGGCGCCTCCTCCCCGTTTAAAACCAACTCTGCCTCTAGTATAATTAGTGACATATTATTAGTGCGATCAACGAAAAGCTTCAAAACTAATGTGTTTCAAATTAATCAAATCGTGAATCGCTTTTTCCGCACATGTGCCGCTTTTGGAGCGCTTTAGGGACTTCCCTGTAGCACGTGTGCTGGATCCATAAAAAAAAGAATCGAAAATCGAAATATAGGAACATGTCAGTGTTGATCCCAACAGCATATAGATCAGGGGTGCTCAAACGGTCGATCGCGAGTGCTTTTCGAGTCGATCTCGAGAAAAAAATTCCGATATAGAACTATTCACAGATTTTGTTTTAGGTAACTAAAACAAAATGTAACGAATAAACTACTAAAATTTATTCGATCCACAATTTGGCCAGAATAACCCCCTCATCACTTTCTTTTATCGTAATAACCCCCTGCTAGCGGCAAAAGGCGGCTTTATCAAAGGATCGCGCGGTACTTGTCAAAGAAAAGCGGCGTTTTTGATTCCCGCCGATTTTTCTAGAAACTTCGGGCGGCGTGTTTGACGGGAACATTCGAGACTTCGTTCGCGCCGATATAAATGTTGCGCCTGCAGGAATAGGAGTCAGTCTGAGTTGTAACTTGAAGGCGATACATCGATACAAAGTTTATTAATAAATAGTCCAAAATGAGTGCGGCGAAGAAAAGTAAAACTTATCATTTTAATAACGATTGGGAGGAAGAATTTTTCTTTTATATGGTAAAGGATAAGTGCATTTGTCTCATTTCCCGTGCGTCAGTTGCAATACCTAAGCGTGGGAACTTAGAGAGGCATCATAAAACGGTTCATAAAAACTATGAAAAGGATTTTCCTTCCCAGAGTGAATTACGAAAACGAAAAGTACGTGATTTGACAACTTGTTTGAAAAACGAACAAATCATGTTCACAAGACCAGCCAAACAATCAAAAGCTGCAACGATCGCGTCATTTAAAATATCTCATATATTGGCGAAACACAAGAAACAATTTGATGATGGATTGGTTGTGAAGGAAGCATTTATTGAAGCGGGTGAGACTTTATTTGGAGATTTTAAAAAATAAATCAGAAATTATGTCTGCTATTAGAGAACTTCAGTTATCTCGTCCGACTGTCACAAGGCGTGTTGAAGTCATGAGTCAGGACATAGCAGATAAACTAAAACATGATATCATGGAATGTACATACTTTTCTTTACAGTTCGACGAATCCACCTATATGACAGACACTACCCAGCTGTGTATTTTTATTCGAATGGTATTCAATGACATTTCAGCTAAGGAAGAGTTTTTGACAATGATTCCTCTGAAAGGAAAGACCCGTGGCGAAGATATATATGACGTTTTCTTCAATTTTGTAACAAACTACAAGCTACCAATATATAAACTAGTGTGCATTACAACCGATGGAGCACCAGCAATGACTGGAAACGAAAACGGTTTTGTGGCATTGTGTCGAGCTAATGATGATTTCCCTTCATTTTTCTCCTTCAATTGCATTATACATCAACAAGTTTTGTGTTCAAAAGTTCTAAACATGGAGGAGATTATGGGCATTGCAATAAAAATTGTGAATTCTATCCGTGCACGTAGCTTGCAACGACGGCTCTTTAAATGGCAGTTGGAAGGTAGTGAGTCAGCTGAACACACTGATTTAGTTCTTCACACGGACGTCAGGTGGTTGAGTCGCGGAAAATTCCTAGAAAGGTTTCAAGAATTATTGCCCGAAATAACGGCTTTTCTGGACGAAAGAGGTGATGACACTCAGATGCTGAAAAACGGAAAATGGCTGACTGATTTGGCATTTTTGACAGACATTACAATGCATTTAAACACCATTAATTTGGAGCTTCAAGGTAAAGGAAAAACTATTATTGAGATGATTAGCGCAATAAACGCATTCAAAAGTAAATTGCAACTTATGATAGATCAACTGAAAAGAAAGGATCTGAAAAATTTTCCGTCTTTGAAAGCAAGGATTCCTCAGTTGAATTATGATATTTATGAGGCAGAATTATCAAATATTTTGGGCCAATTCGAAATACGTTTTTATGATTTCAGTAAATTGGCAAATATCGTATCATTTATGAGTTACCCCTTTTCGTGTAAAAACATTGAGGAATTAGCTACTGAAATAGCAAATCAGTTTAACATGTTCTGTTGAAAATGAGTTAGTGCAGATTATATCAGATATACATCTCAAAGCCACAGCATCTGATACAAAATTCTGGTTTTTATATCTGAAGATAAATATGCGAATCTAAGGCAAATCGGCATTCAACTGACGGCAATACTTACTTGTGCGAGCCTGCATTTTCTGAAATGAAGATAATTAAGCCAAAATATCGCAATCGACTAACTGACGAACATATGTCATCATGCTTGCGATTAGCACTCGGTAATTACGTACCATCTTATGAAAAGTATGCTGAGGACATGCAGTGCCACGCTTCAACATCCAAAGTCACTCTTTAGTTAAGTTTAGACACTAGAACTCGTTTGTTTTGTAAGAACCAATAAACTCGAAATATTTTCATTGACATTTTAGAGCAGACCTACACTTACCTTGACTAAAAAAATGTATATTGTGCGGAAAACTACTATCTATGCCACGATACACCCTACCTACACGACAATCCTTCATAATACATACTTGTAGCCTCTCAGAGTCGATCGATCGTAGTCTAACAATATTGAGGTAGATCGCCAGCAGTTTGAGCACCCCTGATGTAGATATTGTAAAACTTAGTAAAATGCAAAAATGATATTTCAGATAAAAATAACCGGTTAAGTGCAAGTTGAACTTGCGCAATTAGTGTTCCGTACGTTGATTGCTTCTAAAATCAAAAAAAAATTGTTATGGAGGTATAAAATGATCAGTGACTTCACAAAACACACCCCAAATGAGTTTTCAACAAAGTTTGTTTTCAATGTTTACTGAAAACTGATGACCTTGAAATTTTTGTTTTTTTTATATACCAATAAATTATTAAAGGTAAAGCACTCGTGATAATTTTCGTTCATTGTACAGCCCGTAGACAATATTCTAGAATTTTTTCAAAATTTTTTGATAAGTACTTTTTGAAATAAGCAGGGGGACAGCGAGTTTCCGCGATTTTTTAAAAATAATACAAAGAAAAGTGCGCGCAAGTATTACATTATATATATATATATATATATATATATATATATATATATATATATATATATGTATATATATATATATATACATATACATATATATATATATATATATATATATATATATATATATATATATATATATATATATATATATATGTATATATATATATATATATATATATACATATACATATATATATATATATATATATATATATATATATATATATATATATATATATATATATATATATATATATATTTTACTCGTGCTTTCACAAGCTTTCATTTGACATCACACTCGATGACCTAGTAATTTCACCCCAAAACTAACACCTTAAGTCAAAATTTAACTTTCAAAACTACATGGCTTTGATGAGGTCATCAATTCCTATATTATTACCAGATTTCAACTTTCTATGACAAATAGTTTCGGAGAAAATCGGGTGTGACAGACAGACAGACGGACAGACAGACGGACGGACAGACAGACGGACGGACAGACACCGAAGTCATCTTATAAGTGTTCCGTACGGAACACTGAAAAGGTTTAATATTGAATCCCACCAACGCTGTATACTTCCTTGAGGCAAAATTGAAAAAAAATGTGGTGTTTGGTGGCCTATACCTTTGCATATCTATTAACGACATTAAAAAATATCTAAACACGATTTTCAGGTTCCGCACGTATAATTTTGAAGCTTGAGAACCATATGGATAGACTCAAATTTTCAGGAAAATATCGTGTAGTTTAGCTGTAGCATTTTTAAGAAAGGTTTCCTCAAAAACCTATTTCATTTTCTCCCTTTTTCCATAAACATCAGTATCGCTAATCCTATAAGAAAATAAAGTCAAGCCATTTCCCTCGTGACCTACAAAGGTGTGAAATCTCAATTTATCCCTTTTTATCTGCCCATTCACGATTCCTTCCCGTCTGCCTATTTAATACGATGTCACTGAACGCGCTTATTCAGCGTTGCCAAAGCGGAAGTCGGAAATACGCAAAAAAAATTATTACCTGCAGTTGAACCAGGTCCAAAGCGATCGTGTGTTTAGTACGTCTTGGTTGTTTCAAAGTAATAATAGCATCACTTAGTTCACGTTTGTGACAATGTTAAAAACTGGAAAGTATAGATAAGAAATAACCGGCCAAGAAAAAGTCGGACTTGCGCAATTAGTGTTCCGTACGTTGATTACTTTTAAAATGTTTTTTTTTTTTACGGTGGTATAAAATGATCAGTGACTTCACAAAACACACCCCAAATGAGTTTTCAACAGAGTTTTTTTTTCGATCATTACTGAAAATTGATGGCTTTGAAATTCTTTTATATACCAGATAAATTATTAAAGGTAATGCACTCGTGATAATTTTCATTCAATCTATACCCTGTGGAGAATTTTCCAGAATTTTTTCAAAATTTTTCGATCAGTACTTTTCGAGATAAGGGGAAGGACAGCGATTTTTCGCAATTTTTTAAAAATAATACAAAAAGTGTATGCAATTATTACATTATATATATTTTTGAACTCGTGTTTTTATAAGCTTTCATTTGACACCCCACTCGATGACCTAGTAAAATTTTGTTATCATTTCCGATTTCACCCCCCAAAACTAATCCTTCAAAATTTAACTTTCAAAACTACTCCAGGTCATCAATTCCTATATTACTGCCAAATTTCAACTTTCTATATTAAATAGGTTCGGAGAAAATAGGACAGACGACGAGACAGACAGAGAAGTGATCTTATAAGTGTTTCGTGCGGAATACTAAAAAACCTCTTTATGTTATGTTGCAAACTTTTCCGCAAAATATCCTTGTTTTCAAGGGACAGGAGGAAGGCATATGCAGACAAAGTGTGTTTCTTTAAGAAAAAAAAAACGCTAAACGTGTCAGTCAACGAATCCACGTGTCGAACCTCCTGATCCTTTTGCACTGGAACTGGAAGAAGATTAGACCCTTCACAACACAATTTAAAATCGATGACCGTAGGAGGACAAGGGAGATTTTTCACGAAAAAGGACCTCTACCTATAGTGGAACTCTAAAAACTTACGGTTTAAAAAACGGTGACAGTGATTGAGAAATTGTACATAAAAGAATCACTACCTACAATGGAACTTACACTCACCTTCAACATCGATAACTACAGTATGGACAATTTTCAAAAGAGAGTTCTCACTAAAAAAAGTACGTATTTAAGGGGCGTATGATTGAAAATAGATTTTAAATTTGTCAAATATAGTGGGAAAGAAATCTATAATTCTGGAGCGACATCTCTTTATAGAAAAGAGGTAAAAACGGTAGAGGTCAATAAATTTAATAGATTTTTTTTAGCGTAATTGTATTTTTCCTGTTTTTTTAGTTGACCTAATGAACAAATATTTATTTATTTGAGAATATACGGGTACACCCCTTTTTACAATGTATTTATAATACTTTACAACATAACCATATCAATACCAAAACAACGGAAAATGTGGAATGAAACACAAGAACGGCTTACACCCCTACCGCGAAACAATCAACGCCAGAGCATCTCTTCTGAAGGAAGAGGGGGAACCTGAAAAAATGTTCAGCTCCCGGCACTGGTTCATGAATCCCATAGCCCTCAGCAGCGGTGAATGAAAACCATAATTAGTTCTGTGGAAGCCAGTAAAAAACAATTCAGCTTACCTTAAAACTCTTTGAGGTACAATAAATATTACGAATGACATTAAAGTAGGACAATCTATCAACCCATTAGTTATCTTATACAGAAAATACTGATCACTCACCAAACGTCTATGAGCTAACAGATTCAAGTTCATATGGCCCCTAATAATGGTATAATTATGGTCTGCTCTTGCCATATCACTCTTATAAGCATACAGTCGTAGAAACCTGTTCTGAATTTTTTTCGAGATTGTTCTTATGTACTTCAAACATTGGCGACCAGACAACCGCTGAACACTCCAGAATAGACCTCACTAAAGTGCAAGTCCCAGACTCTTACTGGACTTGTTAATTATATATAAGTAATGATCACAGAAAGAGACTAAGTTGGGAATGTGGAATCTTTGGCACAGTAATACTACTCGGTATATATCACCCCTACACCAAACACTTTATTTTTGCACTCGACACGCGGTTCGCTAACCATGTTAGCTTCATCAGGAGCGATGATTGACTGTCAATCATCGCTCCTGATGAAGCTAACATGGTTAGCGAAACGCGCGTCGAGTGCAAAAATAAAGTGTTTTGGTGTAGTGGGGATATATACTGAGTAGCACAGAAAGAGAGGCGATAATCAAATGATCCTTCATTTTGTTCAAACTGTCCAACACTGTTCCATTAATAAAATAATTACTATTGACAATCTTATGTCCTCTAAAGAAGCTAACAAATTTACATTTAGGTGCATTAAGCTGTAGACAGTTTGTCTTAGCCCAGTTTACAAGTCTATCCAAGTCCGGACGTCCTACACATTCAAAACTTTCTTAAACACTTTAAGATCATCGGCGAACATAAGGAAATCAGAGCTCAGTGTATGACCGGCCATATTATTGACAAACAAATTGAAAAGGAGTGGAGAGCAATGGGCGATTTTAACCTGATATTCACGCCCTTCCAGATATGTTATCAACCATCCCAGGAGAGAATCGTTGAATCCCAATACCTCAAGCTTAGCTAATAATAGGTCGTGAATAACCCTATCGAATGCCTTGGAAAAGCCGGTATAGACAGCATCCACCTGGGCCCCCTCCTTCAGAGCTTCTAACAAATATGTCTCATAAACGACGAGGTTGGTATCCGACGATCTTACCTGTGAAAATCTATGCTGTCGCAAAAAGATGACGTTCCTGCAGGACCAAGATAATTGCTTATATATTAGGAAATCAAACAATTTGGGAATACTGGATTGATTACATACACTTCTATAATTCCTTACATCATTCCTGTTTCCAGACTTGTAAATTGGACTCAGATAACTTTTTTAAATATTCTTTGGGAAACTTCCTCATCGAGTGACTTATTGAACAGATCTGCGATGGCTCCCGTAAGTGTAGTGACACATCGCTTCAGCAAGTAATTCGGAATATTATCTGGGCCTGCAGACATTTTGTCAGGCAAATGCAGATAGCAGCGTATACCTCGGTCACCGAAATCCTACCACAATCAATACTTATTTCGTTACTGTTCAAATTTTTATAGCACAAAGTAGCAATACTCAAGTTGTCACTACCCTTAGTGCCATCCAGGATCATATTCCGTAGACACCCGTTAATCGTACGTTTGCCATTAACAAAAGGCCAAAACCTCCGCGGATTAGCATGTATAGCCCCATTCGATTTATCAACATACAGGGCATAGCATCCACCAAGAAGCACCCTGCAGAGCGATCTTAACTTAGTAAAGTCTCGATAGTATTGGTGTTCACCAGTTTGCTTGAATTTTTTATGAGCGGTTTTCTTATCAAATATACATTTTTTCAACTCTGGTGAGTACCATATAGGGAAGTTGGTTGAAACAAAGCGCTTACTGGGTACAAATATATTAAGCGCCTGGTTCAATGTAGAATAGAGAAATTCGGCCGCCCTATCAACGCCAGCAGACATCCGAATCCCCAAGTCCCAATTCACCGACGCTAAAAAGTCATTGAGTGTCAAAAAATTCGTATTCTTATAGTGCTCATCCCGCCTCATCAAATCATAATACTCTCTGACAATAATTTCAAATTCAAGAGGAACATGATGACCGCTATCCAATATTAAAAATATCTTTTATAAACAAAGATGTAAGGGTTCCAGGTGGTAGCAGTGGGGTTTAGATGGGGTAGCCTCGAATACATATATATTGTTATGCGCCGTGTTCAAGGTTCTTAATTTTGAGGAATCTGAGAATCATATTATTTTTTAACTAAAATAGAACTATCGGAAACATATCTTTCTGGAAAATATAAAAAAACAATAGTCCTTTCTACAGATTTTAGGCGTTTTAAGAATGTTTTTTTGCCCTTGTGCAAGTAATTTTAGTTTATTTTCAAAGGCTCCTCAGAAATTAACGAATAAATTTTGTTGTATTATGGAATAAACACATTTTGGAGATTTAATAGTAAAAAAATCTTAGTATTTTACAACAATTAAGATCCGTAATCAAGCCTTTTATTACTTTTTTAAAATACTTAGCTATATAATAATTAGTGACATGAACGTGAAGCGGATCCAATCCGAGGTGGAGTTGAGAAATTCGTTACATGCGCTTTCTATTCCGAGCATTGCAAACAATTAGAGCGCATAGAACGAATCTTTAATAAAAAATTACAGACCATCCACTATGGCCGACTGACGTTTAATCCACAGAGTCTTGTAAATATTGCAATAGGCATACCAAAATAAGTTATTTTTAATTCTGTTAATACTATAAAGCAAAAAAAAATCTAATGTTGACCAACTAATGCATCTGCCCAAAGTTTTGAGTTACATTTTGAAGTTAGTTATGACATGAAAAACATATCCTATATTATATATTGACTGGCAATTCGGAGGAAAAAATAGGTAATTTCATTTTTCGAAATGGTCCATATTTTTATAGATTTTAGGTACATTTTCTCGTTAAATTTACTTAAAATGTTACACGAAATAAGCTGAGAAAGAAAATATTGTTTAAATAAATATCAACTGACGGGTTACATTAAGGAAAAATGAACTGTTTACGATGGGCGTAACATGTCGTGTAATAGAGGCCTAAAACATAAAAAAAGCATAGGAAAGCCACTAGATAGATGAAATGAAAAGAACCACAGGAAAATTTTGGTAACGGTTGGCGCAGAACAAAGCAATAGAAGGATAAAGAGGAGGCCTATGTTCAGGTGTGGACCAAAAAGGGTTGTTAAACAAGAGGAAGAAGAACAGCGGCGTTAGTAAATTTTACACCAAAGACTACCTGTGCCCTTAATACAACAGGTAAATTCCACACTAACCTTATAAGGGTGCATAAATCTTACAGGTAATTTCCACACCAAGCAAATATAATTATGCTTTATTCATCTAAATAAAATTGGACGGATTTCTTTTAAATCAGTTTTTATTGAAAATTTTAGATATTTGCAAAAATATATGTTTTTATTTCATAGTAGAATAATATTGATAAAACATGAAGTTTTTGCTAAATACATAAAATACAATTGGTCAAATTTCCTTACATATACTAGATAATGCTACAAACCTATACATATCTATTTATATATACTTACAAAACAGGTTGAGAAAAATAGGAGACACATTTTAAAAAATGGAAACGATTAATATTTCCTAATTGCCTTTGTTCATAAAGATTTTTTAAATGTTTTAATTTTTGATTATTATGATTATTACTTATTTTAAACTCGTCGACACTTTGTATTTTTATATATACGTTAATCTGAAATTCTTTCAGCCTATCGATAAAAGTATATAGAGACGGATGTGTAGAATAAAAAGAATTATTTAGATGGGAATGGAAGGACTCACAACAGTTAGTCGTTCGAGTTAAAGATGGACTCGATTCTGCCCATATTTCAACTGGAAAATCGGCTCCTTCCTCTATATACGTTTTTAGTAGGTAATCACAAAATTTATTTAAACGTTCATCCTCAGGTTTTATAGAATATAAATCGTATGCAAAACTGTCACCTAATTCTTCAGGTGCTAAATAGGACAAGCCGAAACAATACTTTAACCAACGACCAATTTCAGAATTTTTGTCGCAATATTCTTTAGCTAGACCTAGATTCTGTATCTTGCGAAACCAAGATTGGTGTAAATGAAATCTACATCCTAACACTTTAGCATTTGGCCAAACTTCAGATACTGCCTTATGAATAGATTTTTCGAAGTCAATAGTAATTTTCTCTGGATTGAAATACAGTGTATCTGTTGAATAAATCTTACATTTTAATAATGTGAAGAGGTTTTTGTATGTTTCAGCTCTCTTATCACGCAATAAGCAAAATAATAATCGAATGTAATGACCGTTTGCAAAACCATGCACTGTAAATAACTGTGTAAAATATTTAGTGCAGTATCAAAAGGTGCCGTCCATATATATATTGGATATTTTACACAACATATTGACATTTGTAGTGCAAGAAAAAACAATAATGCCACTTTCGAGTTCATTGATATATAGAAAATTTTCACCCTTGCTAGTTTTGATTTCAAATGTCTCTAAAACACTACGCACCTCCTCAGCACTTCTTGGATTACGTCCGGGCAAAAATTTTCGTCTATGGTTATAAATGCTTTTTCTAATATATTCAAAATCTTTTTCTGTTACTGTTTCAGACAGCAGGAATTACTAATTATTTGCCGATTCAGCTTCTTGGTGCCGGCTTCGTGTCTATGGAGTCCTTCACTTCTGGTAACTAAATTCTCGGGCTCAACGGTGAAGACTTTTGATTTGCAATCTTTTTTTGAACATCTCCAAAATGTTTCTCCACATTTTAGCACCTTTTGTCGAAAGTAAGTGTAGTAATTCACACATAACATGTCCTTTCCTCGATAACTTTTGATTAACTTTGCTTCCATATTAGCAACACTTTAAAAAATATACGCACAACCAAGTAATAATCACAAATTAATAATATGTACTAAACTGATATGTAGAAGGGTTTAATAATGATTTAATTGAATAGGCCGGTGCGTACCACCACCCATTTATCAACCCTCATCCTCTACCTGAAAGTACTCGGTGCGGAATTTACTTCTGCAATTACAATCCCTTAAATATGTCTAGGTCATAAACGGATTAGTGGTGTGGAAATTACCTGCACCCAAGAACAGTTAAATAATCCATTCTTTTTACCATATACCGAATGCTATAAATTCTAGCACAGTCAACTGATTTTAAGTTTACTGTATTGGGAATTGGTTTCATTGCAAGAAAAGTTCTTTTTTTCTCCAAGAGGTTCCGTTTTGATTGTCGATTGGCGCTTCCTCTCTATAAGTACCTTCACCTTCAGTGCTCTCTTCTCTTCTTTAAAGAAATGATCTTTATATTCTTATGTCGCTCCCATTCTATGAACCTGGCAACGGCACTTATATCTGCAAAGGACCTGAAGTACGTAGAAGAATATTTGGTATTTTATTCATCTTTTAAAACTGAACTAGAAAAACTACTATTTTTATGAAATAAAAATTACGCATAATTATTATTTTTAAAAATTGTTTGCGAGTGACATTAAAATATTTCAGTATGCTTATACGAGGGTGGATTAAAAAGTATTGTTAAAAACAAGGTATATAACATTTCTTGCAAAAACAAACATTTATTTATCAACATGATCTCCATTGAGCTCAGTAGATTTGGTCCAAAGAGATTTCAATTGTTTTATTCTCTCAGAAAAAAATTACTTTGAACTGTGCATAAACTCGTTTACAGCAACCTCTTCTTTCGACGAAAAGCCAATTTTGGAGGTTAGGAAACCAAAAAAAGTCTCTTGGTGCCAAATCTAGGAAATAGGGTTGGTAGGGCTGGTTGCGCGCTAATCTTGGAGGTTCCTGCTTCAACTCACTATGTAAACGACCCAATAACGTAGCGTAATAAGGGCAAGTTACTGTTTTACCCTTTTCCAAACAGTCAATCACAAAGATACCCTTTGAGGAGTCCCAGATAATAGTTGCCATGACTTTTTCCGTCGATAAAGCTGTTTTCGTTTTGCGCTTTCACTTTCGCTAACCAATCAAACAATGGATTGTTCTGTCTTCGGGCTGTAATGATGGATCCACGTTTTGTCTACAGTTAAAATCCACTCCAAAACCTCTTCGAATTCGTTTTTAGAAATTTATGCATGATACCCATTCATATGAGGTGCCTATCAACTCAATAATCTCACGACACTTAATGCGAAGATCGTCCACCAAGATACCACGAATTTTATAAACCATTTCTTTAGAAAAAACATCGTAACTGAACGTATATTAGCTGCAGTGCTGGCTTAAATTCATTTATCCAGTCATAAATTGTTTTCAATGCTCATGAATTTACTTTGGTCCAGTTTATATCTGGGCCGCATAAAAACGTTTTATCATTGCACGATATCTACGAAATGTGTAACACCGATCATTTACGATAACTGCTAACAAAAAACTACACGTTGAATCTGTTTGAAACTTTGAATAGAACCGTGACAAGAATCACGCTTACCAACAGTCATGCCGCTTAATAAAATATCTCGCTATTTCGTTGAAATTTACCACGCTTATTAGTCCTCACTCGGAAATTTTGCTTGTCTAAATTTTCCAACAAAAAGTTAAAAAATTGAGTAAAACATGTCATAAAGTAATCCGTAAGCTGAAGTCTGACACATAAATGTCGCCCTTTTCAAAAAATCCATATGATTTTTAATAAGTACCAACCTTCAAAGGATACTTCTCAAAATTTCAGGACATTTCGACGATCAGAAGTTATAGTGGTTTTAGTAACGCTACTTTTGATATCTTCAAAACAATGGAGAAAATTTAATTTCGTGTGTTGACTAAACACTGCCCTTGGTGGGAAAAAATACCAAAGCAGGGGCTTGTCAAGTGTCACGGGAACTCTGCCGCTGAAAAACCACTCATCATTTACTGGTATGCTGAATTTAAGCGCGGCCGTACTGATACAAATGATGCTGAACGTTCTGGACGCTCAAATGAGGTGGTTACATGGGAAAACATAAAACAATCCACAAAATTGTTTTAAATGACCGTAAAGTGAAATTGCGTGAGATAGCTGACACTCACAGTGGACCAAAAACAATAACGTGTTGATGATTCTGAGCGCCGTTTGGACCTGTTTAGGAGCAATAAAAAGGAGTTTTTCATGCGATATATGACAATGGATGAAACATGGATTGACCACTACACACCAGAATCAAATCGGCTGTCAGCTGAGTGGACAGCAGCCGGTGAAAGTCGCCCGAAGTGACTAAAGACACAACAGTTGGCTGGGAAGGTTATGGCCTCTGTATTTTGGGATGCTCATGGAATAATTTTGATCGACTATGCTGAGAAGGGAAAAACCATCAACAGCGAATATCATATAAAATTATTGGTGCGTTTGAAGGCATAAATCGCAAAGAAACGGCCCCAAATGAAAAAGAAAAAATTGCTCTTTCATCAAGACAGTGCACCGTGTCACAAGTTAATGGTTACGATGGTAAAATTGCATGAATTGAAGTTCAAATTGCTTCCTCATCCATCTATTCTCTAGATTTGACTTGCTTCCCAGCGATTGTTATTTATTCGCAGACCTCAAAAAAATGCTGGTGGGAAAGAGATTTGGCTCTAATGAAGAAGTTATCGCCGAAACTGAGGCCTATTTTGAAGGCAAATACAAATCTTTCTACAAGAAAGGTATAGAAATGTTAGAAAAGCGTTGTACTGATTGTATTGCTCTTGAAGGAGACTATATTGATGAATAAAGTCGAATTTTGCAAAAAAAATGTGTTTTAATTAGCTACACCAAAAACTTTTCAGCATAAGTGTTAGTAGTGTTGTTCTACATACGTTTAAACAAAATAGAATAAATTAGAAACTTTTTGTTTTTGTACCTGATATTTCTGATTCTCTATATTTATTGGTAATGCAAAAATTGTAGACTGTATTTATTTACAACGCTAAGATGGAAATAAACCTCAGGAGCAGGTAAATCTTAATTTTTGAAGCTATGTTAAGAGATTTAAGAAATAATTGACATTTTTATCTTAGGGAGTTTCTCGGTGTGACGGTTTCAAAAAATCGATTTTTTTACATATTTCTAAAGTAAAATATATTGAGAGTATACTGTAAAAATTTCAGACTGAAATTCTAAATATTTACGAAGTTATACCATATAAAAGAGAGCGAGTCGTAGTAGCCTGCCACTCGACCCACGGCAGCTGCAACGATCTTATCTACTCTATTGTCCTTTCGGTACCCTTATACCTGTGCTGAAAATGAAATCTTTGAAGAAATGGAAGATATACTGTATGCAGCAGGCATAGCTGTATAAGTATAAATTTTCTATAAATAATCAGTTACAAAAACTTTAAACTCGTTTTTCTCGAAACTACTTTTTTTTCGGTTCCTGGGAAGCAGAAACAAAATTCTATCTATCCGATCGGGCTAAGATTTTTACACGTTATTCTACATGTAATTATTTATCAAATCACGTAAAATCAGTTATTTTTATTAATAATTTCTTAATTTATTTTTTGATTTTTTTTTTACAAATCTGCCATTTTGTTTTTCGTTTACATAAATTTGTAATCGTACGTAACCCGATAGAGATATGTTTATTGAATAGTAATTAATTTGAATATTTTGTTATAGATCACTACAAATGGAGATGTGCTTCCCATCATCCACCCACCTTTTTTTTGACTGCAAACAATATGAACAAAAAAGTATTAAATAAACTAAAAAAAATTGTTGTTGCAAATTTGGCTCGGCATATAAATTTGCCATTTGCCAGTACTATTCGGTGTAGCAGCCTATTGTCTGGCTCGTAGCCATAAGGCCGCTACTATTAAGTAATTTAACGAAAATAATAGTTTGAGTATGGTTAATAACACAACAGGAACGACTATAACAAACACAAGGAAGGGTTAGGGTGAAAAAAGAAAGCCCCAGTGTATAGATTTTGCTTTGACTATTATCTACTTTTGCTCTTAAACTCTGATACCATTGTTTTTTATTTTTATTATTATTATTTTTTTTAATTTTTTATTATTTTTTTAAATCTTGATTTTGTGCTGACTGACATATTTGTTGATCAATCTGATTGCATTGACGTTTAAATTAAAAATAATGAATTCCATGCTTAATGGAAGTTCATAACCATATCTGTGAATTTCTTTATATATATCATATTGCATAATTTTTAATTTGTTATGACTATTATTTCTATGAGAATGATTGAAGATGGTTAGAATAGTTTATTGTTTGCTGAATCACTGTGAGTTTTTTCCGATATTTTTAATCATTGATTTTGGGTATGAATTTAGGTTATAAAAAGTTTGGAATGAATCTATTTTGTCATGATTATGCTGTGCACTACTAGGCGAGCTGAGGTTCTGCGTCATATTATTGAGATCATTATTATCATCAGATTTATCACTATCGTTCGACACATTAACGACGGGCGAAAGATTATATTGACCGACAACTGTGGGAGATCTACCGTTCGGGTTAATTAGATTCGAGTGATGCACCACTTTATTGTATCTTTTGTCTATAATCCTTTTTTTATTATTGTTGACTAGCGTTTGCTGGTAGGATCTTTTTGCATTATTCTGAAAATCTACCACTCTTCTTTCATTGGGCTCGATTTTGTTATTACTGTTGTCGGGTTCTGAAAGGAATCTATTGTTTTGCAGATGTGGAAAGTTCATTGGATGAAATATTTTCCAATTTCTCGAACCTGATTTGGAAATCTGAGCAGCCACATCAATATAGGTAAGGTTTTCGAAGGCCATTAGACGTCTGATCTCTGTTTGCCTCTTAAATTCTGGACATAATTTATTGGTAGATTTATGTTCCGAGCTTTCGCAATTCATGCATTTGATCGCGCATGTGTATAAATACGATTACTATTATGTTCAGACTGAAGGGCGTGACTTTCCTCACCACCACAATTAAAACATTTAAGCTTACTTTTACAGATATATTTTGTATGGCCGAATTTAAGACATTAAGAAAACCGGATTTGAATATGTCCCATGAGACCATTCGACATCTTCATGCTCATGATGTCAAATTCCGAAGCATGAAGAATGATTCATTTCATTACAAACAACATGTATTAGCCGCATTGCATTTTTTAGTTCATGGTTTGGTCACTTTTCAATAGCGAAAGGAATCGTATTAGGAATATAACTAGAGTTAATGGTTATGACAGTGATCTAATAAAGAAGTTAGTAGATATAAGTTTAGGTTAACTATTCCAAATTTCACGTTTTTTACACGCGAAGAAAATAAGACCAAGTATGTCTCCATACCATATAATCCGAAATATAGCATGGAACTCAATTTTATAAGGTAGACCTCACCTTAGTCTATAAGTGATCAGACAATCTGAGGAATATCTTAGGAAATTTCAAAACAAGATTCCTAATTGTGAGAAAAGTGGAATTGATGAAATTAGTTGTAATGATTGCGACAAAAGTATGTTGGGCAAACTAAAAGATCACTCTCTTTCTCATTTACATTAACGATCTGCTGGAAAAGACCGCGAATCCAATCTACAGCTTTGCAGATGGCAGTACGTTTATCTCTTCATTCACTTTGAACGCTCGGACATCGGTTGCTCAGACGAATATCCGCAGACAGCAGGAGGTCGTTCAACTCAACAAAGACCAGGAAGAAATTCTATCTTGGGGTGACAGTAACCAAGTGGAATTTAACGCTACAAAAACTCAGGCGGCAGTTTCTTCTAAAAAAGTTAACGTTGCTGAACCTGACATAGTTACGTCGGGGCACTCCATTCCCCTAACATTGTCGCTCAATTTGTTGGGCGTTAATTTGGGAGAAAATATGTTCTGGCATAAACATGTTGCAGGCATAGCAAGGAGAGCTTCTCAAAAGTTGAGAATCCTATTTCGAACCAGAAAGCTTTACACTCCACAACAATTATTAATTCTTTACAAAGCTCAAATTTGACCAACTATGGAATGCCCCATGTTTGGGGCTCCGCTCCCAAACATACACTGCATTTGTTGGATTCTGTTCAGAGAAGAGCTGTTCGTCTAATTGGAGACCTGGAACTGACCGGCGGCCTTGATTCGCTGGAACATCGAAGAACGGTTGGTGGGTTGAGTCTGTTCTACAAGTATTTTCATGGAAAGTGTTAAAAGGATTCCTCCCAAAGCGGTGCATGTTAGAAATACACGTCGCGCTGGTGCTTCACATTCGTATGTGGTTCAGCTTGTTACTCCGCGTACAACGCTTTTCAAGCAGTCTTTTATATGCAGACTATCATCTCTTTGGAATAATTTGCCCAGCGCTGTGTTTCCTACCGAGTACAATTTACAGCGATTGAAGAACAACGTGAATAGCTTTTTTTTTTTCCGCACACGTGCCGCTCCTGGGGCGCTTTAGGGACTTCCCTGCAGCACGTGTGCTAGACCCATAAAAAAAAAGAAATTGAAACACAAAAGAACATTTTGCTCATTTAAAATACAGTAGAACAGAAAAGTCTAGCATTGTCGAACATGCCCTTGAAGCTGATCATACTGTAACATTAGATAACCTAAGATTAATTAAAAATGTATCTGGAGATTGCTGAACGCATATGAAAGCATGGACATTATAAAATATGAAAGTAGTTTAAATAAAGGCAGAGGGCCTATTCCTTATAGTCCCCTCTACTGGTTACTTGTCCGGAACTGATGGCCTCGCCTATGCCATTAGTTTCGTCTTAGTCAATCATCGCTCCTGACGAAGCTAACATGATTAGCGAAACGCTCGTTGAGTGCAAAAATAAAGTGTTTGGTGTAGCGGTAATTTTGAAGGATACTTTGCTGGGCGAACATTACGTCATGAAGCGGCTTGCTTTGGTCCACTATACCATAAGATATTAGGGTGACCCTCACAACCGCCGGACGCCAACCCTATGGAAAACGTTTGGTCCCTTGTAAAGAGAAAGCTCTGAGGACTTTGACTCAGTTGCCTGGCGAGATTCGAAAAATTTGTAGGGTATGCAGAAAATCTCGTCGACGGCATACCTCGATGATGTGAGACGATTATTGATGCGATTAAACAACTTATTAAGGTAACTGCGCCGTTATTAGCACACCAAAGAATACATTGATGGCAAAAAAAGACTGTATGTACTTAGCATTATTTTTTGTTATATTAAATTAACGTTAATTCCCAGAGAATTCACCTAAATCTTCGTTATAGCTGATGGAATTACGTTACAAATTCCGTTACGTTTGGCAACATTCCGCTTACTCCAACCCCACGTATCCTGCAGTGATCATGTGACCAGTCAACCGTAGCTTTGTCCTGTAAGTTTCATATATTATCATTTGATACATGCAGCGGTCATTTAAAATGTGAGATTTTTGCATTTACGCATGTGTCTCGTCGTTGAGCTTTCGATATGAATAATTATTCCGACTTATAAGGGTGTTGTGCTTTTTTCCTGCTATTTCTTTCCTTATTTTGCAGGAAAATCGATATTTCAGAGAACAGAAGGCGCCAGTATAATGCGGCATGCCGTCGGATTCGTAGGGTCTGTCTGTGTCCCTTTTAACCTCACTTTCGATGTAAAATACGAAACTTTTTACACGATGAAAAAATTACATTTTTGAAAATATCCTGCTAAAATGACACGATTATTATTTATTAAAATTGCTATCAGTAAAAGGACCTGGGGTGTAAATAAACTGACTAAATTATCTCGTGTTTTGCAAAGTCGTTAAAAAGTGCACTTCTTGGTATTGTGATATTTATCACAAAGGATTTTCAATTTAAACAATATGATTCCGTCTGATAACTGTGATCATCGTAATTCTAGTAAGCTTAATTTTAGTTTTTAGATTATTTTGAATTTAAAGACCAAAATAAAATTATTACCTTACATACCGTAAATGTTAAAAAGCCTATATTATTTTTTATTATTCTTTTTATATGTAAAGTATCATTTTTGTATTATCTGTTATTACGGTGTATGTTATGACATAGCTAAGGGAAGTTAGGGAGTATATTCCCCACCTATGTGGATGTAAAAATTGCGCTTTTCAAAAACAAAGCTTTTTGTTCGGGGATTCTTTTTTGTAAAAAATGTTCATACTCCGGTCATCATTTTTTTTGAATCTTATGTTAGAGTATTCCACCGAAGTAAAGGCTTTAGTGAAAAATCTCCTCAACGATTGATAAATTGAGTGTAATTTTTAAAATCCTACTGTATGAAAGGTTTTTTTTGTAAAGACTCACGACTCTGGTGTCAATTTTTAGTGTTCCGTACAGAACACTTATAAGATCACTTCGGTGTCTGTCTGACTCTCTGCCCGTCTGTCTGTCTGTCACACTCGATTTTCTCTGAAGCTATTCAAAATAGAAAGGCAAAATTTGGCACTAATATAGGAACTGATGCTCTCATCAAAGCCGTGTAGTCTTGGAAGTTAAATTTTAACTTAAGTGAGTTGGGTTAACTTTGGGGGTTAAAGTGAATTTTTTTTTTTAATAGTTCATCTAGTGGGGTGTCAAATGAAAGCTCGGAAAAACACGAGTTCAAAAATATATATAATGTAATACTTGCGTACAATTCTCTTTGTATTATTTTTAAAAAGTGGGAAAAATCGCTGTCCCTTCCTCATATTTCGAAAAGTACTGATCTAAAAATTTTGAAAAATCTCTGAAATATTCTTCACAGGGTGTAGATTGAACGAAAATTATTACGAATGCCTTACTTTTAATAACCTATTTAGTACATAAAAAAAAAATTTCAAAATTATCAGTTTTCAGTAAAGATCGGAAAAAAGGTTTGTTGAAAACTCATTTGGAGTGTGTTTTTGAAGTCATTGATCATACCTCCGAAACAAAAATTTTTATTTTAAAAGCAATCAACGTACGGAACACTAATTGCGCAAGTCCGACTTGCCCTTGGCTGGTTCTTATTTTATTGTGTGGGGAGGGGTCTACGCTTTCAGAGAGTTTCAGTTTAAGAGAGGTTTTTTTCTTTAAGATACTTCCCCCTCGTACATCGATTAGCACCCTCCTCTATAAGCAGTTGTTTCTTGTATATACTGCTTTTGTGTTAGAGACTGGAGGTTGAGTCTGTCTAGAATTTTCCAATAAGAAGTATCAGGATCATCAGGAGCGATAATTGAATGTCAGTCGATCATGATGAAGGTCAGTGACACGCACGAAGAGGGTAAAAATAAAGTGTTTAGTTTAGTGATGGTAACTGTTGTGTAGAGTTTTTAAATTTACTTTCAGAAGTACAGTCCGTTTTTTACTCATCTGCATACTCAAAGATAATAATGTTCTTCATTTTTACTTATATCACGTGCACTATGCAGTCTATACCATTAGCATCATTACTCAAATTGCTAGGCGTTATCTAGGGAGCAAATATGTCTTGACATGATTATGTTGCTGGCTTAACAAAAAGAGCTTTCTAAAAGCTGGGAATATTATTTCCCACTAGAAATCTATATACACCAGAACAACTTTTAGTCTTATACAAAGCTTAAATGCGACTACTCTCATGTTTAGCTCTTTTTTTCTTTTTCACCTCCCCGCCTAAGTAGGGATTTTACCGTTTTTCTTATCCTAAGGATATTGGAAGGGATGTCGTAATACCTGTCAACGTTGTCAAAGGGCCGAAACTGACGTTTTTGTATTTCACGGGACCTTTTAGATAACGCGGTAGTGCTGCCACGGACGTTATTGCATTTGCCTGAAAATTTGGGTTTTTAAAATATCAAAACAGCCTCATCACTCAATTCTTTCATGGAAAATTCTTGATGGATGTAAGTCGCTTGATTCCTCCCAGAGCGGTGTATGCCAAAAATATACGTCGCAATAATCTATCACATTGGTAAGAGGTTAAGCTTGTTACTCTTCGTACCACCTCTCTAAGAATTTATTTGTGTGGTTAACCTTATAACTTTGGAATGAACTACCCAGAACATTTGCATCACTCTTTCCGCCTGTAGCGATTTGGAGATTTCTCTGCAGCGTCTATGCTGTGTCCAAAAAAATATATATATAATGATATAATAATAAAAATTATGAGAATATTAAATACACGTATATTTATTTTGTACTTCTTAATAATCGTTAGCGATGAATACGTTTTTTTTTTCGTTTAAAGTGGAGAATATTTAAAAATAAAGGTTATGAAATGTGCAAAGGAAACTGGGGAAGAAGAGACTCAAATATTAATGTGACAAATGAATTGACGATCCCATTAGTGAAAGTGATATTTTTGTGTAAAAATGAACGATTACGTCGATTTTTTGAGATTTGTTTTGTTTATAAAGCTTTATATATATATATATATATATATATATATATATATATATATATATATATATATATATACGAGGCTGGTTTGAAAAGTCCGAGAGATGGCACCACCGGCGCGTATCGAGGTCATGTTTAGTTAGTAGCATCTCTTGAATGAACGCACACCAAGTTTCAGCCATATTGGTCTATTTCTTTGTGTTTGGCATTCGTGTGAATCAAGGAAGTCGAGTGATTTTCAAGAAATGGACGAAAAAGAATTTCGTGTGGTGATTAAACATTACTTTATGAAAGGCAAAACGCCTCAGGAGACTAAAGAGAAGCTTGATAAACATTATGGTGACTCTGCACCTTCGATTAGAACAGTTTATAAGTGGTTTCAAAATTTTCGGACTGGCCATATGGGCACAAGTGACGCTGAACGTTCTGGATTGCCTGTGGAGGTTACGACTCCAGAAATCATTGATCAAATCCATGATATGGTGATGAATGACAGAAGAGTTAAGGTGCGTGAGATTGCTAGTGCTGTGGGCATCTCGACTGAACGGGTACATAATATTTTGCATAAACATTTGGACATGAGAAAGCTATCCGCAAGATGGGTGCCGCGATTGCTCATGCTTGACCAAAAACGGAATTGTGTGAAGTGTTGTAAAGATGGTTTGTAGCTGTTCCAGAAGAATCCGGAGGACTTTAAGCGTCGTTTCGTCACTGTGGATGAAACATGGATGCATTACTATACTCCTGAGACCAAACAACAATCTAAACAATGGGTTACCAAGGGGGAATCTGTACTAAAAAAGACGAAGACCGTTCCTTTGGCCGGAAAGGTTATGGCGACTGTCTTTTGGGATTCGCAAGGGATAATCCTCATCGACTATCTGGAAAAGGGTAAAACTATTACAGGTGAATATTATTCATCGTTATTGGACCGTTTGAAAACCGAGCTGCAAGAAAAAAACGCCCGCGATTGGCCCACGAGAAAGTCCTTTTCCATCACGACAACGCACCAGCACACACCTCAGCAGTTGTGGTCGCAAAATTAATGGAAATAGGATTCCAACTCGTTTCACATCCCCCCTATTCTCCAGACTTGGCTCCCTCGGACTACTATTTGTTCCCCAATTTGAAGAAATGGCTGGCGGGACAAAGATTTTATTCAAACGAGAAGGTGATTGCAGACACTAATGGATATTTAGCAGACTTGGACAAATCCTATTATTCGGAAGGGATCAACAAACTAAAACATCTTTGGACGAAGTGTATAAGCCTAAAAGGAGACTATGTCGAAAAATAAAAAAGGTTTACCCCAAACACATAAGTAGTTTTTATTTTTGCACGGACTTTTCAAACCAGCCTTGTATATATATATATATATATATATATATATATATATATATATATATATATATATATGTATATATATGTATATATATATATATATATATATATATATATATATATATATATATATATATATATATATATATATATATATATATATATATATATATATATATATATATATATATATATATATATATATATATATATGTATATATATATATATATATATATATATATATATATACATATATATGTATATATATATAGGGAGAACAGTAACAGCAACAAACAGTCGAAAGGATTTTTAGGTTCTAGTTTCTGTTTCTTATTTTTTTTAATTGAGCTCTCGCTGCCTAATTGGTAGGTACTTCTAGATACTGAAATGTAAACAAACGACAGAAGGAAAATTAAGATGTTCGTAAAGTCTTGTGATATATAAGTTTATGTAAGTATACTTACAAAATTGTACTTATTTTTTGTCTAATTAAGTATGTAGGTTAAAGATTTCACTAACCGGGTAGCGAACACAATCAATGTGAGAACATGCGACTTGCCTGTAGTTGTTTGACAAGGACTTTTTGCCTTTTTTAGGTATCGGCTGAACTATGCATTCCCAACAGAAAGGAAACATTCGCTTTCTGTAGGATAGGTTGGAAAGTCTACAGAAAATTGGTTTTAGTTCGCTCGAGCAATTTTTTAGTACCATGGCAGGTATTCCGTCTGCGCCATTAAAATATGTTTTATGATACGCTGTCTCAAGACAATATCCGGCATCCTTGACGGCACTATGGACTCCAAAATAGTGGATGGTGTTTTCCCTTGAAAACTGACAGTAGAATGTAATCTTCATTTAACTAGTTGACTGTCCCAACTGGTGGGATATTATCTGGCCGTATAAGTGGTAGTCTACTACTGATGAATATTGGTGTACTGAAACAAAATCTTAATA
This sequence comes from Pachyrhynchus sulphureomaculatus, assembly GCA_019049505.1. NCBI lineage: Eukaryota > Metazoa > Arthropoda > Insecta > Coleoptera > Curculionidae > Pachyrhynchus > Pachyrhynchus sulphureomaculatus. The sequence goes on from CM032446.1 coordinate 197,206,756, forward strand.
AAAAATACTACAGCTACTTTACAATAATTTATTTTTATAGCTACGTGTCTATAATCAAAACAGAATTTTCCCTTTTTATAACTAAAAAAATATGCAAATTTGTTTTCATTGTTATTTGTTATTTCCATAGATAAGAAGGGTGATAAGGATAATTCAATAACAAAGATAGGAAATAATAAACGAGTATTAATTTTAAGAGTCCTTAGAGCAGCCGGGACGGACTGAAAAGAAATCTTAATTGCTTAAATCTCAACAGCAAACTACAGAAGTTGTATTGGAAAAAAACATAGAAACAATCATTATCAAGTTTAGTCGTTCAAATATATTAGAGCTATACTAACATATTAATGTGATCCCAGAGGGAAATTAATTCAAGAATTAAACAGGCAAGAAAACGTTTACAAACATGAAAAAGGTTATTTAACCTGTTGAAAGTAGGAAAACATGAACTTTTACGATTGATTATTAAATGCTATTAAGGGGATAATCTACATAGGCAAAGATCAAAATTCCTGGCATATAGACAATCGATGAAGGTTCGATAGACATTTTTCACCTTAATAAATCTGAGATCACCATACATTTGGATCGCGAAGATTTAAGAGACGATGACGTCTTGAAAATTCAGTAGAGAAACCGGTAAGATAGTAGATCTTAGTTATGATCTTATGGCTTGTTGACGTAGCTCTAATGACTATGTCGGCGATTTAGGGATATTAACCGTGTATATATTAAATAATAGTGATGCAACATAGAACCCTGTGAGACTTTGACCTACCTCGGCTTTTCTTAAAAATCCCTTTTTGACCGTAACTTCAAATTTTCTGTTCGAGATGAATGGCTTTACTAGCTCTATACTGTGAAAGGGAAAACCGAAGAGAATGAGTTTTAGCATCGGTCCCTATATCTTATCACAAGTCTTTAAAATATTTCGCATTATTGCATATAACTATTTGTTACAAGAGTCCACTGTAAAATTATTTAGATCCGACCAAATTAAAATGTATATTCTATTAATTCAAATAATATCTGAAATTATAGTATTAATACCAAATTGTCGCTATTGCAGTTATAGCAACTGCAACAGGAAGACGATTAAATTACATAACTGGTATAATATATAGCGGGCCTCTTAAACGGTATTAGACATCAATCATAAGAATAGTTTATAGATGTTCTAATACTGACACTCCGCAAAAAGTACTAGGTAAAATGAGGAACGATGGAATTTCGTGTGTTATTAAACATTGCTTATTAATGGGAAAAAATACAGTAGGAACCCAAGAATGGCTTGAGAAGTGTTACGGCACACCTACACCATCGAAATAAACTATACGTCGATGGTTTAGTGAATTTAAATGAGGTCGTACAAGCAGCGATGATGTACCACGTTTCGGACGTTCAAATGAGTCATTCCAAAAAAACACAAAGAAAATCCTTTCTGACTGAACGCAAGTGAATGTGAGTTGTGTGAGCTCACACAGCACAGGAGAGACTGTCGATTGGGAAAGAATTCATTAAAAACAGGTCATAATTTTGACTATATTTTTTTTTCGCGTTATAGCGTTTTACGCCTTGCGATTCCCAATCTCCATTGTCTTCTATCATTCCAGTCCCCTTCATTCAGCTCTCTCTCACTCATGGATTTCTTGATTCCCTGACTTCAGTTCTTCCTCGGTCTTTCTCTCTTTGTTCTTCCATGTGGTGTCCATTCCAGCAATTTTCTTGGCAGTCTTCCCTCGTTCATCCTCTGAACATATATATATATATATATATATATATATATATATATATATATATATATTTATATATATTTATATATATTTATATATTTATATATATATATATATATATATATATATATATATATATATATATATATATTTATATATTTATATATTTATATATTTATATATATATATATATATATATATATATATATATATATATATATATATATATATATATATATATATATATATATATATGATTGATCGTCGTGGCCGTTACTATGTGGTAATTTATCATTTTAACGGAAAGAAATAAAACACTTATTATGTATTATTACCACTATATTGCACAAGTTTTGCGACTGCAGTTTCGACCTATGCGGTCATTATCAAGCTTACGTACTAAACTGAATTAAATAGACAAGTCATACTAAAATTAAAGTTAGGTGGTAGGTATAAAATATTATTATAAAACATTATTATTTAATTCTAGTGATCTTAATGATTCAATTGATCTTAAGTGGTAGGTAGTAATTTTATGGTTTAATGACGGTAAATAGCGGTGAATAGAAAAGGTCTAGTTGGTCGTTTAACAAATTACAGTTTTGGTTTTTCCGATGTTTATAAATTTCCAATGATTCTAAGATATTTAATTTAAAACCTTTCTCCGCATAATGTAGAATTTCTGTATTATGTAAATCGGGAAAGGGGTGTTGGTTTTCTGTACAGTGGTTTGCAAATGAGGAATCTGTTTTTTTGTAGTCTATATGATCTAAAATGTTCTGTATATCTGGTTTTAATGTTTCTTCCGCTTTGTCCAATATATATGCTGTTATAGTCCGAGCATTTTAACTTATAAACTCCACATTTTTGAAATTTGTCCGTCTTATCTTTGGCATTGTAAACGATATTTGATAGGGTATTTTGCGATTTGAACGCAATTTTCAGATTATGTTTTGAAAAAATATAGGCTAATTTTTCGGATAGCGTGCCATGGTAGGGTATTGTAATGTATGTATGTTGTTCCGTGGATTTTATTTTAGGGTATATTAAGCGAAAAGTAAGTTGCTTTTGTTTTTTGTTAATTAGTTTTCCAACCCACTCTCGAGAGAAGTTATTTTTTGTGGCAATGTTTTTAATAGTATTTAGTTCGTCTTCTAGGTCAGCAAACCACTGTACAGAAAACCAACACCCCTTTCCCGATTTACATAATACAGAAATTCTACATTATGCGGAGAAAGGTTTTAAATTAAATATCTTAGTATCATTGGAAATTTATAAACATCGGAAAAACCAAAACTGTAATTTGTTAAACGACCAAACGACCTTTCCTATTCACCGCTATTTACTGTCATTAAACCATAAAATTACTACCTACCACTTAAGATCAATTGTATTAACCCTAGAATTAAATAATAATGTTTTATAATAATATTTTATACCTACCACCTAACTTTAATTTTAGTATGACTTGTCTATTTAATTCAGTTTAGTACGTAAGCTTGATAATGACCGCATAGGTCGAAACTGAAGTCGCAAAACTTGTGTAATACAGTGGTAATAATACATAATAAGTGTTTTATTTCTTTCCGTTAATATATATATATATATATATATATATATATATATATATATATATATATATATGTATATATATATATATATATATATATATATATATATATATATATATATATCGATCGATCGATCGAAAAATCCGCACTTTGTAGGTTCCAAAAGTGTTCTCTGTATTTGCTAGACCATCCCAAGACGGTTTCGCCATATTACGGCTTATCAACTGGGCTAGGTTCATCAAACACACAGCACACCGTTTCAGACCTTATCCAGGTACTGACGGAAAACTATGACAAAATAGGTGCTTATATTGCATTCTGTCGGTGTCGGTCTATTTTGTCATAGTTTTCCGTCAGCACCCGGATAAAGTCTGAAGTTCTGTGTATTCACTGAACCTAGCCCAGCTGACGAGCCGTGATATGGCGAAACGCGTCTTGGGCTGTTCCAGCAAATACAGAGAACACTTTTCGGAACTACCAAGTGCGGATTTTTTGATCTGCCTCGGTTGCTTCATCAATGCGCCATCTATACCATTAAGCGGTAAGCTTGAGCGGGTGCGTTTCTGTAATCCAGTGTCAGTTGTGATCTGGCCGCTTTGTTCCGATAGACTTTAATTAAGTCACCGACAGAGTGTAGTATAAGCACTTATTTTGTCATATATATATATATATATATATATATATATATATATATATATATATATATGTATATACATATATATATATATACATATATATATATATATATACATATATATATATATATATATGTATATATATATATATATATGTATATATATATATATATATATACATATATATATATATATATATATATATATATATATATATATATATATACATATATATATATACATATATATATATATATATATATATATATATATATATATATATATATATATATATATATATATATATATATATATATATATATATATATATATATATATATATATATATATATATATATATATATATAAACGAGGATTCTATAGCTTCTGCTGCATCTCATATTTTAACCGCTATGCCCCTCTGTCTCCTAAATCATTCTCGGCTCTCATTATATCCATTATTGCGTTAATCCATGTTAGTACTGGTCTTCGTTTCTTTCTTGTATTTGATGGAATATATTCAAATGCTCTTTTTGGCTATCTAGTATCGGGCATTCTTTTCACGTGTCCGTACCAAATTAACTGTTTGGTTCCTATTCTTTTTGCTGTTGTATGTATTCTTCCTGTCTAGCTATTCTACATGCTCTCCTTAAACAATCCATTTCTGTCGCGTCTATCCTTTGGTTATCTTTTTTTTGTCATTTGTCAGCATACGTCAATATCGGCTCTACAATCGCCCTGTTGATTGTTAGTTTTGTTTCCATTTTTATCCGGCTTTAAAGAGTTTAGAATCCCTACGCATTTTTTACCCTGATGTGTTCTGTACTTTATGTCTCTCTGTGATGATCCTTTGTTAGAAATTACGCTTCCCAAGTAATTAAACTCCTCGTATCTGGTTATTTTCCTCAACTTCAAATCTGGTTCTTTTCCCCCATCCTCACCCACCCTAAGATACTCTGTCTGCTTCATGTTTAGTTCAAACCCTACGTTTCGTATTCTTCTTTCAGCTTTCTTATCATATAATCTAGGTCTTCTTAGCAATTTGCTACGAGCACCTGATCGTCTGCAAAGAATAGAGTTGTTAAGAACAGGTTACCAATCTCTATTCCCATTCTAGTACTTTCTCCTCCATACTTTTAGTGCTTCCTGTAAATACATTTTAAAAAGGATGGGTGACAGAAAGTATCCTTGTATCAAGCCGTTAGTTACTTTAAACAGTGAAGATATTTTATTTCCCGTTTTTATCGCGCTTTGCGGATTCTTCTAAATATTGTATATTGCTCGAATATATGTCCTACTAAGGCCAAGGTGTGTCGGTAGGTTTCGAGCCCTCCGTTTTCTAATATTTGCTGAAGAGTAAAGGTATTTTCCATGCATGATCTTCCTGCTCTAAAGCCATTTTGTTCTTTTATGTCTTCATACTGCAATTCAATTCTTTTCTTAATTGTTGATCCATATTTCACTTGCTCAATGGGAATATCTGCCGGCCCTGCAGTTTTTGTTTCTCATGTCTTTCATTGCTCTTTTAACTTTCTCTAAACTTATTCGTCTTCTTCTGGATTCTCTTATGTAAGGATTTCGTTAAGTTCTCCCTTAGACTCATCACTACTTTCATTTGGTAGTGTTTTTCCAATTTCTTGTGACGTGTTTCTTATACTTTTAATTATCTTCTGTATATATATATATATATATATATATATATATATATATATATATATATATATATATATATACCAGGTGTACAAGTATGAAATGCGGATTTTTTTTCTAAAAAAACATGTTAAATTCGAAAGAATGATAAAAAGTGCTTTATTCAAAGTATGCTCCATCGCTTGTTATACATTTTTCCCATCTTTCGGGCAATTTGTGAATACCACGCCAGTAAAAATTTTCCCCTTTTGCTGCGAACCATTCGTCGAGCCATTTTTTCACATCTTCGTACAAACCAAAGCGCTGCTCAGCAAGTGCGTGACACATCGATGCAAACAAGTGGTAATCGGAAGGAGCCAAGTCTGGTGAGTAAGCCGCATGGGGTAGAACTTCCCAGCAGAGTGCTTCCAACGCGTGTGTGCCGTATGTAATGGAGCATTGTCATGAAAAAAATGACTTTGTGTTGCCGCTTTCGATATTCTGGCCTTTTTTCAAGCAGGGAACGGTTCAAACCGGTCAATTGTTGTTGGTAACGTTTAGTATTAACCGTTTCCCCAGGTTTTAACTGCTCATAGTAGACCATGCCCCTCTGGTCCCACCAAACACAGAGCATCGTCTTTCTGCCAAAGCGATTCGGTCTTGCGGTCGATGTGGATGGTGAGCCTAGGTCTACCCATGATTTTTTGCGCTTAAAATTCTTAAAATAAATCCACTTTTCATTCCCTGTAACTATACGATGGAAAAAACGATTTCCTTTTGTACCGATCAAGCAAAATGTCACATATGTTTTTGTGCTTTTCCATTTGCCTGTAGTTCAACTCATGTGGTACCCATCTACCGGTCTTCTGAATCTTTCCCATTCTGATTGGAAACAGCTTGTTGACTAACGCCCAATTGCTCGGCGAGTTGTTTTTGTGTTTGCGAATTATCTTCGTCCAACAATGCTTGCAATTCATCTTCGTATTTTTTTGGCGGTTTTCCATGTTGCTTGTCTGCAACTTCGAAGTCACCTCTTTTGAAACTCCAAAGCCATCGTTCACACGTATCTTGCGATGGAGCATGTTCACCATAAGCTTCTCGAAGTAATTGGTGTGATTCAACAGCAGTTTTCTTCAAATGAAACCAAAAAATTAATGCTGTCAGCCAATGCTCTTTGTTCGGTATAAATTTCGACATATTAAATACAACACAACACCATGCACACACTTTTCCAATTTATCACTCGTGCGCAGTCGTGCGCGTCTGACACAACAAAATGGCGCAGTGTCAAATCTTTATAGCACAAACTGCATTGGTGCACCATCTGTTGTCTGAAATCTGCATTTCATATATATATATATATATATATATATATATATATATATATATATATATATATATATATATATATACGAGGCTGGTTTGAAAAGTCCGTGCAAAGTCCGAGAGATGGTACCACCGGCGCGTATCGAGGTCATGTTTAGTTAGTAGCATCTCTTGAATGAACGCACACCAAGTTTCAGCCATATTGGTCTATTTCTTTGTATTTGGCATTCGTGTGAATCAAGGAAGTCGAGTGATTTTCAAGAAATGGACGAAAAAGAATTTCGTGTGGTGATTAAACATTACTTTATGAGAGGCAAAACGCCTCAGGAGACTAAAGAGAAGCTTGATAAACATTATGGTGACTCTGCACCTTCGATTAGAACAATTTATAAGTGGTTTCAAAATTTTCGGACTGGCCATATAGGCACAAGTGACGCTGAACGTTCTGGACGGCCTGTGGAGGTTACGACTCCAGAAATCATTGATCAAATCTATGATATGGTGATGGATGACAGAAGAGTTAAGGTGCGTGAGATTGCTAGTGCTGTGGGCATCTCGACTGAACGGGTACATAATATTTTGCATAAACATTTGGACATGAGAAAGCTATCCGCAAGATGGGTGCCGCGATTGCTCACGCTTGACCAAAAACGGAATCGTGTGAAGTGTTGCAAGGATGGTTTGCAGCTGTTCCAGAATAATCCGGAGGACTTTAGGCGTCGTTTCGTCACTGTGGATGAAACATGGATACATTACTATACTCCTGAGACCAAACAACAATCTAAACAATGGGTTACCAAGGGGGAATCTGCACCAAAAAAGGCGAAGACCGTTCCTTCGGCCGGAAAGGTTATGGCGACTGTCTTTTGGGATTCGCAAGGGATAATCCTCATCGACTATCTGGAAAAGGGTAAAACTATTACAGGTGAATATTAGTCATCGTTATTGGACCGTTTGAAAAACGAGCTGCAAGAAAAACGTCCGCGATTGGCCCACAAGAAAGTCCTTTTCCATCACGACAACGCACCAGCACACACCTCAGCAGTTGTGGTCGCAAAATTAATGGAAATAGGATTCCAACTCGTTTCACATCCCCCCTATTCTCCAGACTTGGCTCCCTCGGACTACTATTTGTTCCCCAATTTGAAGAAATGGCTGGCGGGACAAAGATTTTATTCAAACGAGGAGGTGATTGCAGACACTAATGGATATTTTGCAGACTTGGACAAATCCTATTATTCGGAAGGGATTAATAAACTAGAACATCGTTGGACGAAGTGTATAAGCCTAAAAGGAGACTATGTCGAAAAATAAAAAAGGTTTACACCAAACACATAAGTAGTTTTTATTTTTGCACGGACTTTTCAAAGCAGCCTCGTAAATATATCTTAAAAAAAAACATCGACCACATTAAATTAAAGATGTACTTTTGCAGATAAGTTACTCCTACTTTAAAGGTTTAATTTTACAAGGAAGCAAAACTTTCCCCTTTAATTTAAATTCTCAGTAGCCCAGTTAACCTAATTATCCAGTTTATTTTACCCTATTCTACTTATTTCTTGAATATTAACATCTTGCTATCCATCTAGTACAACTTTACCATTACGTCTTAACGCATTTGGCTTATATTTTGTATTTTTCTTCATCGGTTTTAGTTAAAGTTCATTTTGCTTGTCATTGTGTATCTTCTTGTTTCATGTAAACTGGAAAAGTGAATTCGATAAAAACAATTTCGTTTTTATTTTAGCAAATTGCCTGTGTAACTTTTAGTCGTTAGTTTTAAGATCAGAAACTAAACAAATCCGTGATACGATGTGCCATGTGAATACGATTCTCAACTATTTTTATACCGCGCATATCATTCATCAACTTTAACTAAACTACGAGAGATACCGTTGAAGTTTTTACAAAAACAATGAAAGAAAAAAAAATTAGAACAAAATCGCTTTATTGTTTCTCAAAATATTCGCCTTTAAATACACTTTTGCCTACGTCCAAACCAGTTTTCGAAGCATTTTTTTCACTCTGAAGTTGGTACCTCAAAAACATGCTTTTGGAAGGATTCAACGGCTGCTTGAGGTAATGAATTTTTTTTTGACATTTGGGAAAAAAGAAGTCGCTAGGCGATAAATCAGGTGAATACGGGCAATGAGATATTAATTCGATGTTTTTCTCAGTCAAATAATCAATTTTTAGATGTGTTGTGTGAGAGCTGGTATTATCATGATCAAGATTAATGCGACGTTTTCAGTTCTTTTTCCTGATTACATCGATAACTTCTGGCAAACAAATTGTTGTATACCATTTAGCATTAACTGTTCTTCGATCTTCTAAAGCAGTATAACCAAAGAAACAAGCGATCATTTTCTTGGAAGTGCTTGGCGAGCGAACCACTTTTGTTGGATTCGGTTCATCTTGGAACACCCAGTTGATTGTTGCTTAGTTTTCGACTCGTACAAATATATCCAAGTTTCATCTCTTGTTTCGATGTTATATACGGATTTTGCATGTCCTCGGTCGAATTTTTGGAGCATTTCCTTATACCAATTGACACGAGCATGTTTTTGTGTTTCGGTCAAATTATGCGGGATCCATTGGGAACTGATCTTTTTCACAGCTAAATGTTCATGCAATATCGAATGTACTACAGTCTTCGATATCCTTAAGGGTGCTTCTGTCTCACAGTAAGTCATATGCCGATCCTCTTCAATCATGTTTCGTACAGTATCGAAGTTTTTTGGAACCACAATCGATTTTGGTTGAGCTTCACGAAATTCGTCGCTGACAGAAGCACGACCATGACGAAATTTCGCAAAACAATTGTAAACAGTCTTTTCTGATGGTGATTTATTACCAAAAATTCAACAAGGCAATTCGAAGTATTGTTGCTGAGTTAGGCCTTTACTAAAATCGTAAAACATCATCCAATGAAAATCTTCACGGGAAATCTCCATTTGTTCACAAAATTGTTTTTTTTTAAACGCTCATTGTAAACAAACTAACTACTAGACCAATTTCTGAGCTGCCACTGTTTCAATAAAAATAAATGTCAAATTTTGCAACAATGCTAATGTTACATCTCAATAGCGCCATCTAATTGTCGTTTGTAAATACGTAAAAGGCGGCTCTTGTAATAGACATATCGTGGTTTGTCAACTTATGATAGGTTGAGAAGAAAATAAGTAATTCCGTAGGCTTCAGATAGATTGTTTCTATTAGTACAATCCCAGAATTTTTTAAATATAGTTTATGATCTATATGAAATACATATCAGGTAGTTTACAAATTTACTTGAAGAAATATTTGGCTAATGTTCCGTACAATATTTTTTCAGTTTAATTAATTTTTAATTACTATTAGAAAGAGAGCTTTTAGGCTTCAATGTATAGGGGTAGGCGTATATCGTGCTCGTCCTCACCTTGGCTATATTATTGATAGAGGATGAATTATTTAATAAAAAGATAATGTAAGATGTATACTATGGATGACATTTCAACTTATTCTGGTTAATATAGGGAGCTTCAAAGTTAGCGTTGCCGTGTGCAGGTATATGTGTTTTATTCTATCATATGAAAGAAACTATTGCTATTAGAGACTTAGAAAATGAAAAAAGGTTTTTTTCGCAAAATTTAGCTATTCCCTGAAAGGCAGCTTTTTAGCTTTTAAACATATTTCCCCCAAGGTTCCATACTATCTCCTACTCTCTTCCTTATTTATATTAACGATCTGCTGGAAAAGACCGAGAATCCAATCTACAGCTTTGCAGATGACAGTACACTTATCTCTTCATTCACTTATATCCGCAGACAGCAGGAAGTCATTCAACTTAACAAAGACCTGGAAGAAATTCTATCTTGGGGTGACAGTAACCAAGTGGAATTTAACGCTACAAAAACCCAGGCGGCAGTTTTTTCTAAAAAAGTTAACGTTGCAGAACCCGACATAGTTATGTCGGGGCACTCCATCCCTCTAACATCGTCACTCAATCTGTTAGGCGTTAATTTGGGAGCAAATATATCCTGGCATGAACATGTTGCAGGCATAGCAAGGAGAGCTTCTCAAAAGTTGGGAATATTGTTTCGAACCAGAAAGCTTTACACTCCACAACAACTGTTAATTCTTTACAAAGCTCAAATTCGACCAACTATGGAATACTGCTCCCATGTTTGGAGCTCCGCTCCCAAACATACACTGCATTTGTTGGATTCTATCCAGAGAAGAGCGGTTCGTCTGATTGGACACCCGGAACTGACCGACGGCCTTGATTCGCTGGAACATCGAAGAACGGTTGGCGACTTGAGCCTATTCTACAAGTACTTTCATGGAAAGTGTTCGAAGGATGTGGCCCGCTTAATTCCTCCCAGAGCGGTGCATGTTAGGAGTACACGTCGCGCTAATACTTCACATTTGTATGAGGTTCAGCTTGTTACTCCTCGTACAACGCTTTTCAAGCAGTCTTTTATATGGAGAACACCATACCTTTGGAATAGTTTGCCCAGGACTGTGTTTCCCATCGAGTACAATCTACAGTGATTCAAGAACAACGTGAATCGCTTTCTCCGCACACGTGTCGCTCCTGTAGCGCTTTAGGGATTTCCCTGTAGCACGTGTGCTAGACCCATAAAAAAAAAAAAAAAAAAAAACTGTTTTGTACATGTTAATAGATACCTCTGTAATAAAATTGATGATCAAATCCTACTTAAAATTTTATATATTTAAGGTTTTCACTTATAAAAATAGTTAACAAAGTAAAGTTTTATTTTGGAGTAATTACTGTATTTAAGTCATCCTGGAAAATGACGTTTTTATTGCTAATTTATTGTTTTTGTATTTATAAAGAAGTAAGCGACCATAAATTACTTTATAATAAGTATCGTCTTTAAAGAAATATATAATTATATAATTATATATATTTCGCATATTGAAATTGACATCTATTGGAATTGTGACTAAGTCAGAAAATTTAACTGTTTGAGTTGTTATATTTTTTGTTTGAATCATTGTATTTTAAGCTGGTTCAAGAAATTTCAGTTTTCAAGCTTGTCGTAACCTAGGAAACATCACTGTAAAAGGAATGTGAAAATCTGTGTTTTTTTTGCATATAATGTTCCTTTTCTACAATTCTACTACTCCGATATTCAAACTCTTTTTTCTAGCTATTTCCCGATTATGAAGAAACTATCTGAGTGTGGTATACTTTTAAAATTTTGCTTTGCCTAATTAGAGTTCCAAAAGAACTAAAGTACCAAAATGCGTTTCAATTTCTTTTTTGCCGATAATTTTTTTTTTTGTAATTTTTTGATTTATGGAATGGAGGTACAATTTGTTCAGGAACATGTACAGGAATTTATTTAAAAAAAAAATCGTAACTATATCTACTACGATAGCTAAAAAAAAAAAAAATTGGGTCTCAAAAAACGTGACTTTTCAGGACAAGCCATTTTTCAAAAACTTCGGGTTTCGTGCTCGTTTCTTAGTCCTCTTTTCTCGCATATCGTTGAGGACAGTATAAAAAGTATTATGTTTTTACAATGGCTATACTCACCTATTCTAATGGATAAGGTTTACAAGTACTTGCTACCTGTCCACCTGTTCCTATCTAAGCCTGACCTCGTTTATTTGCCACGCTTTTCTTTTCTATTGTATGATGCCACGTTCTAGTGTACCTAAAGTTTTTAAAAAATGTAGAGACAGCAAGTTCAGCAACACCCAGCTCTTCTGTTTCCAGTAATGATATCCACGATTTTCGTACTTCCACTTCTGTCAGAGTGTCTCCGGGACTTGACTATTATGATAGTTATAACTGTTCAAATAAAAATGATATCGTGGATTATTCACGAATAAGCAATATTGTAAGTGCAAACATGTTTTAGCAAAATTCTTCAATTCCAGTCCTGTAATAAAAGGAATGGGGTGTGATGTAGCAATCGAACCGAGTGAGAAAAACGGCCACGACTAGTCAACTTTAAAAAAACGTTTTACCAATTAAAAGTAAATTTTAAATCAATCTAACTGATTTAAAATTTACACCATTTGATGCAAAATTACATGTAGTTTATTAAAAAAATATTAAAGAATTTTTTATTCAGTTAAGTACATATCAAGAAAAAATCAGTATTTTTGCTTAAATAATTAATCTAAAAAAAACTAATCATCACTAAGCTTCCAGATCTATCATTACAAACATCTCACACATATTCTTTAAATAAAAATAAAAAAATTTTCAAGTTAAAACTCATTTTAGGAACATATGCGAGCTGCAAATAAATCATGACATATGAAACTCATAGACTTGACCTAATGGTGTGCCTGAAGTACTTATTTTGAATATTGGCCATTATATGAGAGCCAGTGGGGTCACAGTAATAGGATAGATCACATGATCAGATAGTTTTGTAAAATTTAGATCTGGTATTCAAGATATTAAAAATTAGCATTAATTCGGTCTTAACTTAATCCTCATGTCAATACGTTCAATTGTATTTTTGAAGTGTTCGACAAACAAACCTAAGTACATAATTCAAAAATTAGTTTTATTTTACTTAATGTATTCCTAATTTTATCGGTTTCTCTTTGTTTACAGAACGTGCCCTAGAACTAAGCGAGTTTGACTCTATGTCCTCCACCCCACATTTGGTCAATAGACATCTGAGTAAATCAGCATCAGAACTAAGTAGTCCAAGAGAAATGCCTGAAATCAGACCAAGATCAGCAGCACCACCTGAACATTCTCATATTTCGGTGTATCAGAAGGCGCATAGTTTTTTTGCTCAGTTGAAGGTAAGCAATTGCTAAGCATAATTTTTTCAAAAAAAGTGTCGTTTTTTAAAACAAATTTTATGTACCTCTTAGAGTCTTGACTCTTGTAAAGGAGACAAGACATACACATTTATTTTCATTATTCTTTTATTATCTTTCATTTATATCGTTATCATATTTGAGGTAGCAGGTAGAGATAAAAAATGTTCCATAAAAATTTTTAATTTTGAAACATATTTCTTTATGTATTCGTAAGAAAAATTATATCTTAAAAATAGTGTCGTTAGGCATACGGTTCCCGTAATCACTGTCACGTATTTTGTTTTAATTGTTCCATATGTGGTGCTCTACTCCCAAACTTATTCGGTATTTAACTGATTGGAGAACCAAAATTTACTAGAAACTTTGGTTCTTTCGAACCTTCTTGGAGACTTGAGCCTATGCTATAAATATTTTCATGACCAGTGTTCGATGGATTACCTAACTTGATTATGTATGCCTGATTGTGTCAAACTGGAGTGGCTTTCCGAAATCCAATTATTTCTGATGTATAGTATTTTTCAAGATCTAAGAAAGTGATTTGGCAAATTGATGCAATAAAATCATTAAACGACCGCACGTACCTGGTCGTAACAGGGTCGTAATTGATATATATATATATATATATATATATATATATATATATATATACATATATATATATATATATATATATATATATATATATATATATATATATATATATATATATATATATATATGTACCTCCTTTTCAATCTAACATTTTATCGGCTACTTCGTGTTTATAAATTTAAGGAATATTTTTTTTATCTGCAGTATTATACTGAAGTAGTGTGTATTATAAAGTTCAATAGTGTCTTAAAATGTCTCAAGCCCCTTCCATCAGAAGCAGCAAATGTTTGCCCGTTGAGGCAAAAGTGATAGGTAAAAGTGTTTATTTAAAGTTAGTAGAGCGAGGCCACGAAAAGTACTTTTCATTTATAGTGACATTAGCTTTAATAAGCATCCCTGAAAGTACAGTTTGGAAAATTGTAAATAATTCGATAGCGCCTAAAAAACACAAAAAGACAAATGTGTGTCGAAATGTATTCATTTCTGCCAAGAAGACTTAATCCGCAGCAAAATTTATGAAACGTATGAGGTTTTTGTTCAAAAAATAGACAAAAGGCAAGTTATAATGGAATGCGCTTACAACAACTCGGAATGGAATATCTTGAAAAAATAAATACAGCTAGATCGGAAAATCGAAAGATAATCTACCTAGATGAGACTTGGTATTACACCCACGACACCCAGTAAAGGATGGATTGATAAATCCAAAATATGCCACTACAAAGCTCTATTAAATAAAGGTAAAAGAATAACTATTTTACAAGCGCGGTCAGGAGAAAGCTTGATACCAGAATGTCTGTTTCTAGCAGCCAAGAATATTTCAGATTCCAGCTTGGATTATCATTGTCATACAAGCGTTGAAGTTTTTGAAGATTGGCTTCAAAACAAACTAATGTCGATTATACCACCGAATAGCTGTATTGTGATGGATAATGCCTCCTAACATAGGTACCAAGTTCCACCAGTAGAAAAAGGGAAATACAAGCCTTTTTGTGCGAACGTGACAAATATTTCCATGAAAGTTATACAGTTAAACAATTGTTAGAAGTTTTAAAAAGTTACAGTTTTTCAAAGGAATGTGTGTGATAAAATTGCAAAGGAAGCAGGACACGAAATAATTCGACTTCCACCATATTATTGTATCTTTAAAGCGATCAAGTGGATATGGCATAAAATAAAGTCTAATATATGTGCCCACAATAATACATTCACTTTAAACAGTAGTGTGATTGAGTTGATAAAGAGAGAAGTCAAAAATGTAACCGTTGAAAACTGGAGAAACTGTATTCAACACGTCAAAAAAATTGAAAACACATATAGATGTATGTAATAATAATATATCGGTTTAAAACGTCTTTCGTCGTTGTCCGATGCCTAACTTCCATTCTTTTCGATCCATCCATTGATCTTCTCTGAGGTCTCGAGCACTCATAGCTTTATTAATGCTCTCCTTCCATGTTTTTTTAGGTCGTCCTCGTTTTTTGTGATTCGGTGGTATCCATTGCATGGCAATTTTGGGTAATCTGGTTTCTTCCATCCGTTGTACATGCCCGTACCATATCAGCTGTTTCTGTTCGATGTCTGTTATAATGGATCCATCTATCCCCATTCGGTGTCTTACTTCGTCATTTCGAATTCTATCTCTTCGTGATATACCTAATGTTCTTCTAAATACGTCCATTTCAGTTGCTTCAAGTTTTCTGCGATTCTGGTCCGATATTCTCCACGTCTCTGAGCCGTAGGTTAGACTACTTTTAATGAGAGTTTCATATATGTTATATTTGCGTCTCTTTCCGATGTTATCGCTCCATAGTATACCGTTTAGGCATCCTATTGCTCTTCTAGCTTGTGTTATTCGTTTGTTAATCTCGCTATCATCTTTGCATGACGTGTCGAATTCTACACCCAGATACGGGTATGAGAGGCAGCTGGTTATTTCTTCTTGATTGTCTAGCTGGATATTCGATGGTTCCGTTCCTATAGGGAGGTATTTAGTTTTCTGCGTGTTAAGCTCTAGTCCCCAGTTCTTATATTCAGTATGCAATTTTCGAGCCATATACTCTAAATCGTCCCTATCATTTGCTATGATGACTTGATCGTCAGCAAACTGAAGAGTGTATAGGCATGTTCTGCCAATGTCAATACCCATCCCATTACATTTCCTCTTCCATTGGTATAAGGCCCTCGCTACATATATTTTCAATAATGTAGGTGATATACAGCATCCCTGACGCAAACCTTTATCCACTAGGAATTTCTTTGACACTCTGTTGCCAACCTTTATTTGTGATGAGGCTCCTGTATATAAATTCTTAAGAGCTCTTATAATTGTCTGGTTAACATTGGTTTCTTGTAAGACTTTCCACAATTTTTTCACCGGGACTGTATCGTAGGCTTTCTGAAGATCTATGAACATAAGGTGGGTTTCTTGGTTGGTAGCTGACCTTTTTTCTATTATTTGTTTTAGGGTGAAGACATTATCGGTACAGGTTCTTCTAGCTCGAAATCCAGATTGCTCTTCTTCTTCTTTAGCTCTATATTCCTCTTCAATGAGATCCCGAATAATTCTTCCATAAAGACGGCTCAAAGTACTGGTCACTGATATTCCTCTATAGTTAGAACAGTCAAGCTTGTTTCCCTTTTTATGAATGGATGATATGTAAGCCTCTTTCCATTCCTCAGGCACACTCGCGCCATTTATATACTGATTTATACACCAGGTAAGCTGATCAAACAGCCTTCCTGACCCACATTTAATCAGTTCAGCGGGAATTCCTCCTGGTCCTGCAGCTCGACCATTCTTCAATTTACTAACTGCTTTTTTAACTGTATTAACGTCAACCACGATTGTTTCTCCCTCTATGAGTATATCCGTTGGTGTATTCAACAGGTATTCGTCTCTGTTTTCTGATAATAGTATCTTGTAGTGGTCCATCCATTTCTTTATTGATATAGTTTGAATGTTCGCTCTATTTTTAGAGTTCGATGTTACGTTTTTTATGAACTTCCATGATTCTGAACACTTTTTTCCTCCTAGATATGTGTTGATTTCCATACACTTTTTGTCCCATATCTCCTTCTTTGCTACGTTTATTATTCTCCTTGTTGTCCTTTTCAAGTCTAAATATTGCTCTTTGTCTTCTTGTTGTTGGGTGTTTAACCATTTAAGATATAGTTGTTTTTTCCGATTTATTAATTCTTCAATCTCGTTATTCCACCAGAGTTTGTAACTATGCTTTTTAGTTTTCAATCCAACTGCCTCTTCTGCAGCGGTTCTAATACTGTTTACTATATTTTCATATACAATTTCTAGTGGCTGTCGGTTTCTTGTTCCGAAGAGTTTTTCGTCCAGTCTACGTTGGTATAACTTTTGTGTACTTTCATTAATTAAGCTATCTATTTTATATTGTTTTGTTGATACTTCTTCTGTCTGGTCAGTTTCTTCTCTCTTATCTGCACGTTGTTTGGATCTAAATGGGACTACAAACTTTGCCTTGACCATGTAATGGTCTGATCCACATGTCACACCTCTATAGGATCTTACATCATTAATTTTTAAATTTGTCTTCTGTTTAACCATTACATAGTCAATTACAGATTTAAGGCTTCTTGTGTGTTGAACCCAGGTGTATGTATGAATTTTTTTATGTTTGTAGAATCTATTGGTTATTTTTAGCTGATGTTGTTGGCACAATGCAATTAATCTCTGGCCGTTGTCGTTTGTAGTAATTTCTCCATGGGGCCCTACTACGTCGTCATCAGTTCTTTGACCAACTCTACTATTCAGGTCTCCAAGTATTATTACTTCTCTTGATGTTCCAATTTTTAGAACTTCATCGCTGACCTGTTCAAAAAATTCGTCGTTTTTCGTTATTGGTTCATCATCAGATATTGCATATAACCCAAGAATTGTTATTGGCTGTTGGTTTACAGTCAAATTGATCCGAATAATATTTTCACTCACTGCATCGAAATCAGATATTTTATTTTTATATTTTTTATGTAGCATGATCGAGACGCCTCTTTTCGCTCTTTCATGTTTTGGCACTCCAGTGAATAGATGTACATAATTTAGAACCTGTAAAAAAACTAATTATTGATTTGCAAGATAGTAGCGATAGTGAAATTGAAGTAGATATTAAATAATATCTAAAATTGTAACAAATGTACGCGAGGACAGTGTACACTGTTTTAATATATTTGTGTAATTACTATATTGTGTATTATTCAGTAAATAAAACATTAAAATTCAACTGTTTTATCACAATAAAATTTTAAACCCCACAATTATACAATCAGGTATAGTGAGGCCCTGCACGATGCCTTGTCATTAAACAGCCATGAATCGTTTTCGAATCACTTTCGAATCTTGTTGAATTTTGAATGGGTTTAGGTAGCTAAGTCACTTTCTTAGATCATGAAAAATACTATACCTATACTGGTACGTAAAAACATAATAACCTCTAGTTAATTCTCAATACATTTTTGCTACAAGTTATGGGATGTATAATAACTAAAAATTGTTTGAGAATAATACTCCACAACGTGTTATTGTTCTCTCTGATTTTCCATTGGATGCTTGAATATGTTGTTTACAGTATCCGGTTCAGCTTTTTACTTCTCGTACCACCCTATTCAAGAACTAGTTTATAGGAAGAACTTTTTCAATGCCCAGGACTATGTTTCCCACCGAATACAAACTGCAATAAATATTTCTTTGCAGACATTACTCACTGTAATCGTTTTCAAACTGCCAATTTCTTTTGGAATCTTTTTTATATACATTGTTTCTGTTTAATACAACAGGTTAAATTAGTTGTATAAACCTAATACAGTAGCGAAGCTTAGGGGTAAGGGTATAGAAAAAGCAGATCTCAGTTTTCAAAAGGTCACGTGGCAGTCGGCCATGTTAAAAAGGGGACCAGCGGGAGATTAGATAGAAATAATGTCACTGTGCAAAGTTTTAGCATTCAAAATCATAGATATTATACAAATGTTTGAAAATTTTTGATTTAATGAAATAATAATGTAAAAAATGCATTGCATGAGCGATGTAAAAAAAAACAAAAAGAATGGAGTACTTTGGTAGAAAAGAGAAGAATACAAGCGAAAAATTTGACAGAAAGACATTTTCAGAAAAAATATGAGGAGCATATTTTATAATTTTTGCATGAATTTTCAATTGGACAATTGATGACGCGTGTGGTTGCTGTAAGCCAAACCTTTGCTCTATGACCAAAAAAAGTTATAACAGCTTCTCAGAATTATTCAATTTATCCGCTTACGATTTCTTACCCAATTGATATTCTTTAAGGAGTTACATCCCTTTGCGATTTTCAAAAATCGAATAATTTTTTTTGGCTAGATAAATTGTTTATACTTTTAAGAATATTTTAAACGTGTAACCATTTCAAAATTCAAATTATTTCCGAAGTTATAGCAATTAGAAGTGAGCGCTGCAGAGAGTCGGCCCGAAACTCAGGTAGCGATCGGACTGGCACGAGCGGTCAAAGTTTTGACAAAGGGTATTGTTCTTTTAGTCAGTCTTTTATAACAATAAGTTGACAGCCAAGCTTATTGATGAGTTAACAGTTTTGGAGAGTAGGAGGACATCGCGGCAACAATGGAAGATTTCATGTACGGTACAGGAATCGCAGATTGAAGGTTTTAAGACGCTGACGCCGTATTGTTTTTTTTTGCGTTTTTTTCGGAACTACTTTTTTCAAACTGGTGTACAAGATATCTAAAGATCTACTTAACCGATTTTGTTAAAATTTACAACACATATTCTTTATAATATTATTTAAGATGTAAAATAGGATTATTTTTGATTAGGTGCCACGTTCATAAGTTATAAATTTTTTTTCACTTCTGATTTCATCCTCCAAAACTAACCCCTTAAGTCAAAAGTTAACTTTAAAAACTACATGGCTCTAATGAGGCCATCAGTTCCTATATTATTACCAAATTTCAACTTTCTATGACAAATAGTTTCGGAGAAAATCGGGTGTGACAGACAGATAGACAGACACCGAAGTCATCTTATAAGTGTTCTGTACGGAACACTAAAAACGTTTTTAAAATTATTTAAAAACAACACTATGTTTGAATTTCCAATGTATTTAAAATAACTTGACAGTTGTTTCATCATACAATGGCTTCTTCAGAAGTGAATTAGAAAGAAAAATGTTTGGTAATAATACTGGTTATATAGTGCTTAAAACTATTCTTAATTACATAAGATTATGTTAATCGTTTTATTGTATTATTTACTGAAAAAATTATTTTAAAGATTCAAATCTGTGGTACTGTTTCAGAGAACTAATTCATTTTTATGTAATTTAATTCCCTATTATACCAGTTGTATCTTTTGTTACGGCACCATCAATCAAATTATCACAAAAATTCATCCCTTTACTACGACAACATTGCAAATTTAAACCGAAATATAGTATATCCAACACATGAATTAATAGATAAAATTAAAAACATTAACTTACCAGAAAATTGTAGAATTATCTCATCTGATGTACAAAACTTATTTCCTAGTATCCCACCATAAGAAGTCATAGAATTAGTAGATAAACTATTAATCAAGAATAAAGTAAATGAAATTATTAAACGGAATATTTTAGATTTATTTACGACGTGCTTGGATCAAAATTATTTTGAATTCAACGATAACTTCTATACATCTAAAGAAGGTCTAATAATGGGTAATCCTTTAAGTCCTTTAGTAGCGAAAATTTTCATGGATCATTTAGAACTAAAAATTCATCAAAACATGTTAAGCAAAAATATTGTTTACTCGCATAGAGATGTTGATGATATCATTTCCTGTTTCACGAGACCAGATAGACAACTAACAATTTTCCTTAACTTCCTAAATAATTGGCATCTTAACATTAGCTTCACCTTAGATTTAGAAACTCTTAGACATATTTATATCAAAAGTGAACAATAAACACGATTTCTCGATTTTTCACAAGCCTTCACGTACTGACACAGTTATACACAATAGTTCATCCCACCTTATACTCACAAAATGGCAGCTTTTGACTTTTTCATACATAGACTGTTACATATTTCTATGACTAAAACTAATTTTAACAAAGAACTCAACATAATCAAACAAATAGCAATTAATAATGGATTTGACCCTAGCATTATAGATAATATCTTGAATAAAAAATCGTTTAAACAAGCAATCACACAATAAAATAGCATTTAAAACCAGTAATACCTTAGGCAAAATAATTTTGAATAACAAAACCAAATCTAATAAATCCTTAAAATCAGGATTTTATTTATTAAATTGTGGATCTTCTAATAAAACAGGACAAGCTGGTAGATCTTCTGAAACTCGCATTAACGAACATAAACATAGTAATTCAAAAAACAAAAACAATTCACATTACGCAAGCCATATAATAAACGAATCCCATAATTTTGATGATACATTCAAAATCCTACATGTAGAAAATAAATCTAAAAAATTAAATATGCTTGAATATCTTCAAATTAATAAACGGAAAAACTCCAATCTATTATTAAACGAACAGGTAGACTTAAATCATTCACCCCTACTTAATCTTTATTAGTTCTCTGAAATAGTACCACAGATTTGCATCTTTAAAATAACTTTGTCAGTAAATAATATAATAAAACGATTAACATAATCTTATGTAATTAAAGATAGTTTTAAGTACTATATAGCCAGTATTATTACCAAACATTTTTCTTTCTAACTCACTTCTGAGGAAGTATTGTATGATGAAACAATTGTCAAGTAATTTTAAATATATTGGAAATTAAAACTTGTGTTGTTTTTACATAATTATATAATTATTATGCATTTCCAACAATTATCGGCTAACACAATCAAAAACATTTTTAGTTATTTACATGGCAAGTTCAGCTAATGGTAATTCCAACATGATTAAGTAAGTAAGCATACAAGTCCTCCTTGGATGAAGACCATCTGTAGTTTTTCCTTTTATGTTTGTATTATTATTATTATTATCAAACATACGAGGCGTCCCAAATTATTAAAAAACCTGGGTTTGCCGTTTGCTAGTCATCAAACTAATATATCACTTACATCGCTTTATTTAAAGCTCGTCAGCTAGTCATACGCTATAATAATTATTGGATATTGGGATAATATGACGGTAGTTGCAAATGTTTGAGATACATATTTTAAAAATACGTGCGCTATTATTATGTTATTTAAGTATATTTGCTTGGCCACATACATAGGTAGTAGTTGTTGTAGAAATGTAATAAGGCTTATGGCAAAACTAACGTGTTGTCTAAAAGGTGCTGTGAAATACAAACATATGTTTCGGAACTTGGCTAACGTTGACAGACATTATGATATCCTCGTTGATATACATCCAAAAAGGTTCATCCCTATCCAGGTGAGGAGGTGACCGATAATGAATAAAAAATAAAGAATGTATGTAGGTGGTCAGCTAATGTTGAATCCTAATAA
>CM032446.1:197232035-197427035 GCA_019049505.1 Pachyrhynchus sulphureomaculatus
AAACAACATATTGTTATCTCAACCAAAAGCTCCTAATCGATACTTAAAATAATAACTACTTAATTTTCGTTAGGGTTAACATGTAAAATCCGAAGACTTCTTTGCTTGTTTAGCGTAACTGCAGATATTTTCTGGTAGTCCTGTTGTCATAGTTTTCCAAACCTTGAATTCAAATACGAATTTTTCTCTAGCAATTTAAACTTTTTATTGGTTTAAATAGCTACACGTTTCACTATTTTGTAAACTCAAGAATATCTAGTGAACTTTGTAAGTCTCTAGTCTTGTGTCGGAAATGTTTTTATTTTTCGTTTGTAGAATTTAGATCTTGTTTGTGTATTCTATTCAAAACTTTTAACTTCAGTTTAAGCTGTTGATGATTAAGAGATATATCTTTTTATAATCTGTGGTTTTGCTGTTCATGAAGCGAAAAAAAAGTTTTAATAGAAATGAATTGATTATAGAATTTAAGGTAAATTTCCCTTTGGATATACATTTTTTGTGTTTATTACTGGGGTTAGTGAATAAGTTCACGTTTTAACTTAATGCTTTCTTTAGACTCAGAATTGTAGAATCTTTGTAATTTATTATAAAAGTCTACGTACTACATTTATAGTTCAGTGTTTTAAAAACAATAACACAGGTCAACGATGAAAAAACTTTTTTAATAATTTTACCTGATTCCTATGTTTTTTGATGTGCTGAGTCCGAAAATAATAATAAAAAAGTCGAATCACCCACCAATTTTTCACATTTTAATATTCAAAATGTGAAAAGTTTATTTTTTATCATTCGAATGTTATTATGGTAGGTTGGCAATAAAAATCTGATTTTTATAAGGTTAGCAGTAAAATCAAATGTTATTAAGTTGGAAGTTCCTATAAATGTCACAGCTGTTTGTTTTCTTCAAGTTAATATAATAATAGCAGTGTTTGACCCATGTGCTTTAATTCACACTCAAAGTATGGCTAATCGTGGTTGTAAAAACTCTCACAACACTTTTTGTTATACGTGTGGTGAGTTTGTGGTTAAAAAACATCAAAGAAACATTACTGACTTTGTAAAAAAATTATAGTTTGCATATTTTGGTGTAGAAATCGGTAATCAAGAAAAATGTTGGGCTCCTCACAAAGTATGTTATATTTGTGTCAAGGATCTTAGGAAATGGTATAAGAAAGAAAAGAAATCTTGTAGATTTGCAGTACCCATGGTATGGAAAAAGGAAGAAAATCATTCAAATGATTGTTATTTTTGCAGCGTTGATGTTTCTCGATATCACTCCAAAAATAAGAAAGTAATGGTCTATCCTTACTTTACTTTAGCTAATCGGTCGGTAGGACATGGACCGGGACTTCCTGTCCCTGAGCCACCTCAGTCTATTGATGACGTTTTACAGTCTAGTCCCGAATTTAATGAAAATCAACCGGATGATGATGAGTTTCAACGTTCTCTAGAAAATTTAAAACCACAGTTGTTTTACACAAGCTGAGTTAAACGATTTAGTGAGAGATTTGGGTTTGACTAAGGAAAAAACAGAATTGCTTGGTTCTAGGCTGAAAGAAAAACATTTATTGGAATCTGGAACATCTATTTATTTTTTTAAATTTTTTATTTAATTTAATTATTTATAATTTAATTATTTAATTTTCCCTATTTTGAAATTTAATCGATGTCATATTGTGAGAGAACTGTGGATGATACAAAAATACTGATACCAGATACGGTTTCAGCACCCAAAAATACATATCACTTAGATGTATTGGTTTAAAAAGTTTTTACAAATATTTTTTTTGTTGCTCTGTGTAATTATTTACTAACGAGAATAATATATACCAACTAACCAAACTTGAAGTTTTTTACACACTAATAATCACTAGATTTGTAAACATCGCATACTGCAATAAGAGAAAGATCCTTTCAATAAATAAAATGTTTTTCTGTCGGTTTCACATCATTTTCTGTTAATTCGAGAATACGAATTTATTATCATACTACCATATTAGGTAATATGTATATACCCAATTTGAAATCGGCTTCTTATTTTGTTTGGGAACTATTGCAGCAACAAATCGATAGATACGTCAACATACAGGCAAAAATAAGAAACTATGTTTTTCGTCATCTGGGAATCCTAAAACGGGAAGCAATGCAATATTGGAAGGTGATTTTTTCATAAGTACAATACTTCCCTTATCGAGGGAAATAAACTGATATTACCGTACTTTTTTTTTAATGTTAATTAGTTCAGGTATTCCACCTAAAATAAGCGTAAACCAATTCTGACGGTTTAGTGAGTGAGTGAAGTTCGACTCTAAACTCATTTAAGTAACTTTAAGTTTTACTTTACTAAGAAGTTTTTTTTTGTTATAGCAAGTCTCAAACGTCGGATATTTCGTTATAAAGGCGAGTTGTCGCTTTGTTTTTGTTTGAAGAGCTTTTTTTAGAGTTTGTCACTAGGCCCACACTATTATCTTTAAAATTATATTTTAAGATATAGATACTTAACGGATTGGTAGATTTTTGGTGTAGGACAATAGAGCTTCTATAACAAGAAATGTCTTAAATTTGCACATATTTACCAGTTTACGAAGGTGGATTGACAAGTTTTGTAAAAAACTAAGGTAAATAACATTTTTTTTTGCAAAAACAAAAATTTATGTCTCAAAATAATTTCCATTGAGCTCAATAGATTGGGTGCAGCGAGATTCTCTTCATTCGACGAAACTTTTTTCCTCTCAAGCTAATTTTTGAAGTTAGGAAATAAAATAGACACTTAGTGCCAAATCTAGATAATATGATTAGTGGGGAACTATTTCAAAGCCCATCTCTTGTACTTTTGCCATTACAACGACCGATGTATGAGCAGACTTGTTGTCCTGATGACCGAGTACTACTTTTTTCTTTATGGTTTACTTCCCCGTCTGAGTAGAAAAAATCCCTACTCAGGGTAAAAACCCTTTTTTATATCTTGATGATTTTGGCGGAGATGTCGTATTACCCGTCAGCGTTGTTCAATTGCCGAAATATACCTTTTTGTATTTTACGGCACCTTTTAGACAACGCGGTATTACTGCCACGGACGTTATTGCATTTCTGTAAACAACTACTACCTATGTATGTGGCCAGGCCATATATACGAGGCTGGTTTGAAAAGTCCGTGCAAAGTCCGAGAGATGGCACCACCGGCGCGTATCGAGGTCATGTTTAGTTAGTAGCATCTCTTGAATGAACGCACACCAAGTTTCAGCCATATTGGTCTATTTCTTTGTGTTTGGCATTCGTGTGAATCAAGGAAGTCGAGTGATTTTCAAGAAATGGACGAAAAAGAATTTCGTGTGGTGATTAAACATTACTTTATGAAAGGCAAAACGCCTGAGGAGACTAAAGAGAAGCTTGATAAACATTATGGTGACTCTGCACCTTCGATTAGAACAGTTTATAAGTGGTTTCAAAATTTTCGGACTGGCCATATGGGCACAAGTGACGCTGAACGTTCTGGACGGCCTGTGGAGGTTACGACTCCAGAAATCATTGATCAAATCCATGATATGGTGATGGATGACAGAAGAGTTAAGCTGCGTGAGATTGCTAGTGCTGTGGGCATCTCGACTGAACGGGTACATAATATTTTGCATAAACATTTGGACATGAGAAAGCTATCCGCAAGATGGGTGCCGCGATTGCTCACGCTTGACCAAAAACGGAATCGTGTGAAGTGTTGCAAGGATGGTTTGCAGCTGTTCCTGAAGAATCCGGAGGACTTTAAGCGTCGTTTCGTCACTGTGGATGAAACATGGATACATTACTATACTCCTGAGACCAAACAACAATCTAAACAATGGGTTACCAAGGGGGAATCTGCACCAAAAAAGGCGAAGACCGTTCCTTCGGCCGGAAAGGTTATAGCGACTGTCTTTTGGGATTCGCAAGGGATAATCCTCATCGACTATCTGGAAAAGGGTAAAACTATTACAGGTGAATATTATTCATCGTTATTGGACCGTTTGAAAACCGAGCTGCAAGAAAAACGCCCGCGATTGGCCCACAAGAAAGTCCTTTTCCATCACGACAACGCACCAGCACACACCTCAGCAGTTGTGGTCGCAAAATTAATGGAAATAGGATTCCAACTCGTTTCACATCCCCTCTATTCTCCAGACTTGGCTCTCTCGGACTACTATTTGTTCCCCAATTTGAAGAAATGGCTGGCGGGACAAAGATTTTATTCAAACGAGGAGGTGATTGCAGACACTAATGGATATTTTGCAGACTTGGACAAATCCTATTATTCGGAAGGGATCGACAAACTAGAACATCGTTGGACAAAGTGTATAAGCCTAAAAGGAGACTATGTCGAAAAATAAAAAAGGTTTACCCTAAACACATAAGTAGTTATTATTTTTGCACGGACTTTTCAAACCAGCCTCGTACTTAAATAAATAAGTATACTGACCTGCCGGAATGAGAACCCAAGACCTTCTACATCGCAAGCAAGTAATATGCGACGGAGCCACGGGCCGCCGCACACCTACGCTAATCTTGGTCGTCTCTGCTTCAAGTCACCATGCAAATGGTTCAATACGTTGCGTAATAAGAGCCAGTCACTGTTTTACCATTTTTCAAATAATCAATCATGCCAAAAAAACAGTTGCGATCACTTTTTACGTCCCAAAAACTGTTACACTTTTTTTAGTGTAATTTTACCTTGGTGGATCCATGTTTCATCTAGAGTCATAAAACTCCAGAAGTCCTTCGGATTACTCTGCAACATTTCCAAACACTAATTTGAAATGTCTATCCTCGTGCGTTTTTGGTTTGGAGTCAACAAACGAGGCACCCATAGCGCATTTAGCTTTTTTATTTTCAGAACTGTATGTATATTACGTATACATTCATATGAGATGCCTACCATTTCAGCAATTACATGAGGCTTAATGCGAAAATCTTCCATTACGATAACATGA
The DNA here is from genome assembly GCA_019049505.1 of Pachyrhynchus sulphureomaculatus. Lineage (NCBI taxonomy): Eukaryota > Metazoa > Arthropoda > Insecta > Coleoptera > Curculionidae > Pachyrhynchus > Pachyrhynchus sulphureomaculatus. Next base: position 197,236,997 of record CM032446.1, read on the forward strand.
CTTTTTCCATTTCTACGAAACGTGTAGCACTATTCATTCACGATACAACTGCATGTTGTATCTGTTTGAAACTTTGAATACAATCGTTAAATGAATCAGGCTTACCAACAGTCATACCACTTAACAAAATTTCTTGCTATTTCTTAGAAGTTTACCAGACTTATCAATCTACCCTCGTAAGTAGCTCCCTTAAATTCGGTTGAGGTTGATTTGACTTTTGAGTTAAGTCAGATCCAATAGCTTGAAAATCAAATCAAGTAGTGAGTTCGTGATGCCCGATTCTTGACGTCAATCGAATAAGAATGTCAACATACCAAATGAATTCGCTAAAAACTAGTTTTTTTTTTTTAAAAAAAAACACCTATTTTCGCCTAATCCGCCTCATTTATAGGAAGCAAACGTTTTTTAGTAGTAAAATAAAGCATGTTTTATCTTTGGTTGATGTGAACCCAATATTAAAAGCATACCTGCCCTCTAAAAAGGCTGTATAATACAAGCGACAAACTGTTGGAAAAATTTTAAGCAAAGACTCCTTCGCAGTTACAATTGCTAAAATAATCGGTAACCAGAGCCAGTAAAATGTATTTAAATATAAAAGTAAACTCAAACAAAATAATGAAATCACAATTTTTTGAAGCATGACGCATTTCGTTACCCAGTAAGTTCGTCGGATTTGATCGGTATTTAATAAATTTTGGGTCTACTAGAGTTTAAATATAAAATTGTATCTGACAAATATTGTAAAAATCCTAACTACTTTTTGTTTATTTTTTGAATACACATTCACCTTTATTGGTAGTAGAACTGATAATGAGAAAACACCATGGACTAGCTTAGCATACCTTTGTTCATTTAGAATAACATCTGAATGTTTAATCCAGTTTATATGTTTTAAATTTGATTATTACCGAATGGACGTTTCGGTAAGTGGGTTCCATTAAATGATTACTTATGTAGAAGTGGTTTTCATTTTCCAGATAAAGTTCGTTTGGACATATACCGTTTGACTAATTGCCTGTGGTAATATTTAAAGTCCAGGGTTGCCAAATTATTTTCGATGCGGTTGTAAATACCCGAGATCCTTTAAATTGTGTTCGACAATTTTATCTCACATTCCCGGCAACCCTGCTTCGTAAATATTTTTATAGGAGAATAGTAAAACAGATTAGAAGTTATTGTGGTTAGGGGTTTTTAATTATCAGGTTATAAGGTTAAGAGTAGAGTGGCTACGATGAATATATTATTTGAAATGTTTCCCATAAGAAATTAAGAAACAGGAAAAAATAAAAGTACAGCCTAACATTTATTTACATCTAGTTCGGTGCCACTGCCACTGTCGTAAATATTATGATAGGTTTAACATTAGTATGTACAGAAATGTAGGAATTTTCAACTTTAATGATATGATTTACAGAATTGTTCCAACTTTTCACTGGGATTTCATTTACAATGTTCTTTATTAAATATATAAAATTTGGACTTTAAGCTGGCGTCGCATTTTCAGCTCTTATTCGTGAATTAATTTAGTGCCACATATGTTTTATAGGGTTAAAAATGCAGTAATATGGCGGCAATTTTTAAATAGTATTACCCATCTTTTTTGCCATATTGTCCCAAACATATCCTTTAACAACGTCATCATCATTTCATACGCGATATTGTTTTCCCTAGCTGGTCTGCCGTTTTTCATTTTCCACATCGCTTTATCAAATTCCTCGATCTCTGTCTCTGGCATTTCTTCTGAGCCGACGTTTATAATTCTGCTTATCGTGCTTTTATTTTCTTGCTCATCTTCTTCATTCGGTATTCTTGTGTCGTAGAGGTCTGCATAGAATAATTTGACTACTTTTGGTATCTTTGCCCTGGCATCCGCAATATTTTCCAAACCGTCAATCAGCTTGATTATTTCTTTATTTTTTGCGTTCTATCTCCTGAAGATCTTTAAGCCCTTGTTGTTTTCCAATAATGCCTTAACTTGTTTGGTGTCATTTTTTTTAATATATCTTGCTTTGCCCCACTTCTAGCGGTTTTATTAATTTTAATAAATTCCACTGAATTTCTTTTTCCCTCTGTTAACATTTGTCTCTCTATCTAGTTGTTTTATTTTATTTGACAATTTGCTCTCTGTTTTCTTTACAGACCTGGCGATGTTCTCCGTTGGTGTCGTTTAAGGCTTCATTTGATGGTCCAGTGTTTTTAAGGAAGGTTTCATTTTTCTTCTATATTTTACTCCTTATCCTTTCAATTTTTCTAGGTTATTTTCGATGTCTTTTGTTTCATTTTCCTAACCCTTTCTATTCGTATATTAATGACAACATTACATCTTACCATCCTGTGATCATTACTTATTGTGAATTGGTTGAGTACATCTAAGTCTTGGATTATATGCTTGTGTCGCGAAATGATATAGTCTATTTCAATTTCTGTATTACTGTCCGGATTTTTCTACGTTTACTTTCCACTTAATAACCATCTGGGAAATTTAAAAATGGTCGCTAGTCAGAGGTTGAGTGGAATGTGATCCTATAAGATTGCGAAATTTGCTTAGTAGAGGCACAAAATATCAAATTGAAAAAACAAATACCGGACTTTAGGTCATTTTTAAATGTCGTAGCGTAAAACACCGAGATTTTGCAGATTTTCCAATAATTACATGTTTTTCAAACTCCCCTTCTATATTTGCATAGAGAAACACAGTTAAACGTTTCTTAGCCGATTTTCTTTTTTTTAAGCACATTAAGCACACATACAGAAAAAAAGCCCTGTTTGATCACAGTTATAATTGTCCTTTGGTGAATAGCCAGCATAATGAGTTCATATTCTTGCTTTCCATTGCTCTGCAGTTTTTCGAGGAACATCTGCTGATTCACCACAAATCGTCTTACGTGTAATGTTGTCTCGAAATTTAAACGTTTGGAGCCAACTATTTCAGGCTCTAAATTCTGAATGTCCCAGAGCTTCTGCTACTTCTAAAACCTTTTCTTATATCATAGGACCCGTCATAGGAATATTTTTATTCCTTACTGCGCAAAACCAAGTGTAAACCACCGAATCAATTTCGAAATTTTCAGTTTTTAACTTTTTTTTTATTGTAAATTACAACTATTTTCTCGCTTCACGCTTTTAAAACTTTTAAAGCGTTCTTATCTTTTACAATGGTTTGAATTTGAGTTTTTCCTACATCAAATTCATCACGCATGTTAACGCTGACTTCTTTTAAATTTTTCTTGTTCGTTGATAACAGGTACCTTTTGTTTAAGAGATAACCACTTTCTTTTACTATTAGCCTTTATGTAGACAATAAATAAACTTTCGTAAACTTATCAAAGAGAACACAACTAATGTTGCCTCTCTCGAGTGAAAATCAGAACTGAAAATTTAGAGAAAAGAATGCGTGTATTTACACACTCTGAAAAACAAAATGTAAACAGAAACAGTACTGTCTACACACAGATAGAAAATACTGATTATCAATGCGGTTTAATTTTATATTAGAAGTTGTAATAATCTTTTTTTATATACTTGGTCATTATAAAGGGTCGTAAATTACATTGGGACCCAAAAAATCATTGGTCGCGGTCGTTATTTATGATGGCTGCTAGTCAGAGGTTACAAACTGCAGTTTTATATAGGGTTTCGTTCGTTCCAAAAGTCCGAGGCGTCGTTATTGGAGGTTCGACTGTATACATCTTTTGTTAATATAAATTCTTGCATTTCAGATTTTATATCTGCTGAATTTTGTACTTCCTGGCATTATCAAAGATGATAACACTATTTTCTGGAACATTTTTTAAAAGGCAGTCTTTAACCTAGTATTCAATAAGCTCGATGGTACTATCTCAGGATCCATCCATTCTTCCAACTAGCGGGTATTATCGTGATCTTCTTCCCTTTGTCTGAAGGAGCATTAATCTTATATTTGTCAATCCACATTTTTTTTTATAGTATCGGGGATGTTGAAACAGTTTCTTTAAGGTTAATTTTCGTCTCTATAGTGTTGATAAATTTCAAATATTCAAACCATAATTTCCTTAATCTTTGAGATTTCATTATAGTTTTGCTTTTCTTAAATAACAAATATTTAAAACTAATCTTTAGCAGGGCCTTGTAGAGGCATGATATACTAGTTTCGTCGGTATTTAAAAGTAATTTTAAAGAATCTGATGTTGAGGCATTGTTTCCTTTAGACATTTGATACACTTTGCTTCAAACAAGGTATTTTTTTTTATCCAAACCCACATCTTCTCGAACTTTTTTCGCCAAACAGGGCTTTTTTACAAGGTCTCGTACCATACTTTTGTCTTGTCACCTGCTTATTTCACAGCACTTACATTTTCATGGACCTTTTCAGTACTAATTTATTTATTTATTAATTTACTCCACTTTAAACAGAGATCTTTCCAATTACAAAGTACCAGAACTTAAATTAACTTAATCTAAATAATATTACATAATAATCTACATGCACTTAAAACAACTCACGCATTTTAGTTTTGAAAATACTGCACTTATCATTAAATATATCTACACTATTCTGGATTCTATTGTATAGCACGCATGCATTATACAATGGAGATCCTAGGTGATGGTTATTATGGGCTGCATCTAGTATATAGAAAGTGCTATGATTTCCTGTGGTATACGTTGGCACACTGAAATATAAGTTGGATAGAACTGCCGGGTCATCAATGAGACCATTCACTAGTTTGTACAAGTAGAGCATGCAATATTGTTTTCTACATTTCTCTAAGGTTACCATCCCATAGAGTTCATGCAACAGTGTAGAAGAGATCATAGTCATATGAATCGGTTTGTTTATAATGCACGTAACGAATCATTTTATTCTGTATCAATTCCCAGACACTCTTATAATTTGTTTTACGTAGGGCGATAGATGTTTTCTGGAAAACTGAAAAGAAACGGTTCCAGATATTCCGCTCGTTAACGGTCTGTAAGCAGGCATTATTATTTAATTCTCCCGAGTAACACCTGAATTTGAGAACTTTTTCGGAACTTTTATGAAACTTTTTTTTCTTTTAATTTGACCTGAATATACCTAGAGACTAAGTACGGGCCTGCCACCATCAGGAAGTAAAGACAAGAGTGATTAAACGTCATACGGTATATGTTTGTACGAACTTTAACTCTTTTTATTTTCTGCTATTTGAGTTTCAAAGAAGAGCCCTGTCTAGCCCATATAGGTTTTAGGACATGATTCACATATGCATGATTATATCTCAGCTGCATCTTTCGACTTTGTTCTTTAAAAAATATCTCATCGATTTATTTGTTTTGCAAGCTATATTGATATAGTTTATATATATATATATATATATATATATATATATATATATATATATATATATATATATATATGAAGAAATAAGAAGCAGAATGAACATCAAAGAGAACGCAATAAATACCATTGAAGAAAAACGATTAAAATGGTATGGACACATAAGACGAAGCGAAGATAATAGGTGGATAAAGAAAATAACGGAGTGGAGCCCTATGGGGAGAAGAAAAAGAGGAAGACCCAGACGATCGTGGAGAGATGATGTGGACGAGGCTATGGAGAACAGGGGTCTAACAGATGGAGACTGGGAAGATAGAAACGGATCGAATCAAAGGCTGAGAGAAGGAAGACTGCGTCTTGTTATATATATATATATATATATATATATATATATATATATATATATATATATATATATATATATATATATAAGCCGAAATATATTGAGTACATTTACCAAAAATTCGAAAGAGAAACAGGGAAAGAGATAACAAATCTGGGATATATTATATATTTCAGAACATACAAAGAAAAACTTTAAAAATAATACTGCATATAGTAATCATTTAATAGAATAAAAACACTTATTAGATCATAATACTTAGTAGAGCAAATAAAAGCATCGAATTAAACAAATTAGAAAGTTGATAAATAAACCGAAGTAATAATGAAGATTCTATTCTACTCGTAGATGAACAAACGGGTATGTCTTACCCATTGTCCATTCCCATTTTAAACCCTATTTTACTAATACAGTTCAATTTGAAGTCCAGTTATATAGTAATTAGGATAAATATATGGTTTGTCAGATGTAAATGTGTATTTCTAGCCTAGGAGAAACAAATATTTGTTAAATACCGACTGCATCCGATGAACTGACGTCATCACGAAATTCTATATAAAGGTGCAAATTATGTATGATTTCGATCACATAAGATCCGACCGAAAATATTGGTTTGGATATCTCTCTCTTAATCAATATAAAACTGGCCTATATCATAAAGCCAAACGATTATATTTTCCTTGCTCGTTTTTTTTTACTATCCTCGAGAAACGGAACTTTGTTAACCTTGTAAATTTGACTAACTTACATTTCATTATCATCAGATACCTAGCTAAAAGAAAACAGCAATATTTATGATGTCATTATTCCTCCAGCTCCTGATTATTTTAATGACTAGTTATTAGGTAAATTTACTCTCCAAACCAGAAATAGATTTGCAGAGTACATTTTATAACAGTAATTTAATATGTATTTAAGTAATTTGTTATGTATCTCAGTAATTTATTGTGTTTAACAACAATGTAATTTTTTTCTCTTATTTAATAATTACTCATTACTCATTAGTTTTATTGATCACTAGCTAGTTTCTACGCTGTAACTATTATACACTGTTTTGAATAAAACATGATTAGCATTTGAATTTTAAGACATATACAGATAGGAACCTAACTAATTCAGCCTAAGTATGGAATTTATATAAATGTATTGAGAAAACTCAAGATATTTCAACTTAAGATATTCGTATTTCATGAACATATCTAGTTAATAATAAATTATTTTCCGCAAGGCCCTATATCATTACAGAAAGGATTAGGTAAAATATTTAAAAATAAAAATGTTTTTATAGAGTAGAAAGTTAAATTATTAACATATACAAGGTGTCTTAAAATTAAACCACATTCCTTCAGGATGATGTACTTCTCTAGTATAATACAAACCGTTACTTTGTATTATACTAGTATATGCATCAGTGGATTTGCAATATTGAAGTACCAAAGTACATAAAAGGGCCAGAATTTTGTTACTATTTCACTATATACGTATTTGCAATAAGAATTATGATGATATGAATGTAAAATAAAATGCCACTTCCATTAAATGCCTTTAGCTACTGTTACAACACTTTTGTCATTTTTCGATATTTTCGATGTTACTGCACCCATTTTAATCAAATATGGTGGACAACACACGATGCTGTACCTTCAAGCAAAAGGAAGGGTGAAGGATGTAGCCCGCTTAATTCCTCCCAAAGCGGTGCATGTTAGAAATATACGTCGCACTGGTGCTTCACATCCGTATGAGGTTCAGCTTGTTACTCCACGTACAACGCTTTTCAAGCAGTCTTTTATATGGAGAACATCATCCCTTTGGAATAATTTGTCCAGCGCTGTGTTTCTCACCGGGTACAATTTACAGCGATTCAAGAACAACGTGAATCGCTTTTTTCCACACACATGCCGCTCCTGGAGCGCTTTAGGGACTTCCCTGCAGCACGTGTGCTAGACCCATAAAAAAAAACAAAAAAAAGTAAACTGCTTGAATATTAGAAAAGTTGGTGTCGTTTGTGAAAAAGTGGGAAAATCGTTTTAACGAGACGAAAAATTTCGACGACTTGCTAAAACATGAGTCGGCAGGAAAAACCACTCCGAAAGTCGAAAAACGAATCGTGTTTTTGTTTTCACGGGACTAGAAATTGACGTTGCTTCTAGGAGAGACAAAATTAAGAAAATCGGGTTTGAATGTGTCCCATGAGACCATTCGACAACATCTTCGTGCTTATGATGTCCAATTCCGAAGCACGTTAAAGAAACTTTTGCTGGGAGAAAATCAGATCGCGAAGCGGTTCGCTTGGGCCCACGATAAGATACTAGAGTAGCCCTCACCATCTCCGGATACCTATTGAAAATGTTTGGTCCCTTATAAGGAGAAAGCTCAGAAGAAAGAAATTTGCAGAGTATACAGAAAATCTCGTCGACAGCATGCTTCGAAGATGTCAGGCGATTATTGATGTAGGAGGCAATTGGACAACCTACTAAGATAATTGCGCATATGTTAGCACACCAAAGAAAACATTGATGGCAAAAGATGTTCTCGAAACACATTTTTTCAGGAATATGAGCGGTCACGTTCTGGCTTCATAGACTGTACACACATAGTGCAGTCCAAAGTTTCCGGACTAACTCTGTAAAATCTGAGGTGATCTCTTCTCACCGCCTCCAGCACAACCTGCGATTCATGTTGCACCTGTGCTACCGTCTCGAAGCGTCTTCGTGGGGGAAATAACCACAGAGTGTTAGATCAGGCGAATAAAGGAAGAGAATCATAACAGTCATGGAGTTCTTTACCCAAAACCGTTGCATACAGAATGAACTGCGGGCCCGTGCATTGTCGTGATGGAGGAGGAATCTCTTCTCATTTCTCGACCGTTTTATAAGCAATATAAGGTTCATCAGGGATGCTTAGAATTGTAGGACGATGATCTTCACGAACGATTTATTGAATTTTGGCGATAATTTCGAGCATGGCAGGAACGCTCGTCTTTTTCCACCAAAGTTCGGCGATCCTTAAATCGCAAAGATCAGTAGAAAATTTAAGTAGGATTCATAGCTTTGTTCCTTTTATCGAGTTTCACACACGCCAGCTGCTGTTCTTTCGTATGAATTGTAAAAAACGCAGAGAGACACAATTAGGCCTGTACGTAGATGTGTATGTGTATGTACAACAAACTAAACGAGCTAACCAATTGAAACTTTTCACGCAGCTTTGTTAGGAATGTACTCACCGCCACCTATTGGCGCGAGTCGATACTATTTCTCGTTCTTGCGTTAGTCCGAGAAATTTAGGATCACACCATGTACATAAATACATATTACCTGTTGTGTCGCCGAGGCAAAGTCAGGGTGCATGTGGCCCCTGGCTCCTATGGATATAAAAAGAAACACTCCCTTAAAAACTGTTTTATTTGGGGATAATCATCTCCACCTTTAATGCTTCCTTTCTTCTTTAAAGAAACACTCTTCGTGTCTATATGCCACCTTGCCTCTGTAACGTAGCTACGCCACTCTATACAGGGTATTTTCAAGTCAAACCACAACTTTTCATGACAAAACTGTGACTAGGTGTGATAACTATATTTTTGACTAATAGTAATCACAACTTACAAGAATCGCTTTTTTTGTTTATAAATTAAAAAAAGAGATATTCTTGTATGCTGAGTAGAATATATTTTTAATGAAATTACATGGAAGGTTGCTCGGGTTGAACGCTTATAGTAAAAAATGAAATTTTACTCCCTTCTCTAAAATAACTGCTGAGTTGAAGTTATAATATATTATTAAGTAGTCTTTGATGAAGAGCTGGGGGTAAAGTTTGGATTTCTTGCAAATTTGTTAAGTTGTTCAAAAAATAATGTTTATTCGTATCTGTTTTTATTAAAACTTAAAATGATAAAATGTGTTTTTAAATATTTACTAGAAGAAATTTGAAACTATTTCAATTAGTAATAATAATAAAAATAATAGTAATAGCTTTAATTTTTAACATTGTTACCAGCCTAGGCTCTATTGATTATTTTCTATCTATTGATTAACTGCAGTTTTCTCCACAGACAGTCAGAAATACAGTGTTAATAGTTAATAAAGCTTTTAGAGCATGGTGCCTTCTCCAATACATTTTCAATCTTGCACACACACATTCCTTGGCTAAAGAAACAGAAACAGAAAATTAAACATTTTTAGTTTATTAATTTGTTGCACTGAATTTAAAATTTTTTAATCTGATCTCCTTTTTTTCCCCTGCTAAAAAGTTTCAGGATCCCTAAATCATGAAAAATATAGCCATTTATTTCCGTTGTTCTAGCTGTGTATATGTTTTTCGGTCTATCTGGCTGTCTATATGTCTGTATATGTGTCTGTTGGTAAGATAACTTTCAAACGAAATGAGATATTGATTTGGTGAAGAGAGAATGGACTAAATATTTTGTGAATATATCAGGAGAAGGGCTTGGACGGGGGGAGCATCAATATTTTATAGTTTCTACATTATTATGAGTTGTATTTGGTCAGGATAATAAGCAAATTTGAAGCATAATTATTAGCAGTTAATGATATGAGGGATTAAAAAGAGTGAGAGAGGGGATTAGAGCGGTTGTTTAGTACATACCATGTTATAACCCTTTTTTAAGGGTTATAACAAGGGTAAGTTTTTAGGTTCATGGAATCCGAAAATTGTGATGATATGATAAAACATGCAATAAATTAATGAAGCAAAGGTGTTAGTAGGGTTTTGTGTATTTGTTATGTTATATGTCATTTTCAGGGTTCGTGTAGTCCAGGAATCTAAAAATTATGCTATTTCTTCATTATTTGCACTTATTTATAATTCAACGTACAAGGGCTTAATTAATTGAGGGAGATTGTTACTTCATATATATTGTATTATATGTCCTTTTCAGGATTTTTGGAGTCGAGTCATCTGAAAAATCATTATTTTTAGTTATATTTGTTCATACATACATGGAGTTAATGAAGTATGGGAGGGAATTCGATTTATTTATACCAGGCCAGGAATCTAAAAATTGTGGCATTTCTGCATTATTTGTACTTATTTATGGTCAAACAGGGGGGGAGATTAGAGGGGTTGTTACGTATATATCGTGTAAAATATCCCTTTCAGTATTCTTGGTGCCAAGGAATCTGCAAATTGTGTTTTTTATTATCTATAATATATATAAAATACAACGTCTCTCTGTCTGTCCGTTAGGGCGCTTATCACTTGAGAACCAATTATCCGATTTACGGACTTTTTTTTTTAAATATACATATATTCTCTGGCCAGGTTATAATATATATTTTATTACGTTAAGTAACATAAGGAATAAGCAGTGACGAGTCGGAAAAAAGTTTGCCGCTGCCTAAACCATTAAATATGGAACAATGTCATGTAGCAAAGAATTTAGTATATATAAAATGCAACGTCTTTTTGTCTGTCCGTTAGTGCGCTTATGACTTGAGAACCACTTTACACGTTTTGTTTTAATTCATACATTTTTTCTTTGGCCAGGTTATCTATAATCTTCTATAATACATATAAAATGCAAAGTCTCTCTGTATCTTTTTCCGTTAGTGCGCTTATCACTCCAGAACCACTTATCCGAATTATATGTTTTTTTTTTTAATTCATACATTTATTCTCTGGCCAGGTTATCTATAATCTTCTATAATATTTATAAAATGTTACTTCTCTCTGTCTGTCCGTCAGTACGCTTATCACTCGAGAACCACTTATCCGATTTACGTGTTAATTCATACATTTGTTCTCTGGCCAGATTATTTATAATCTTCTATAATATATATAAAATGCAACGTTTCTTTGTCTGTTTGTCTGTTAGTGCGCTTATCAGTGGAGAACTACTTATCCGATTTACGTGGTTTTTTTTTTTTAAATATATATATATATATATATATATATATATATATATATATATATATATATATATATATATATATATATATATATATATATATATATATGTTCCCTGGCCAAGTTATAGGATATAATTTATTAGGTTAGGTAACAAAAGGAATAAGCAGTGACGATAATAGTGAATCAAGTCGAAAAAAAGTTTGCCGGTAGCGCGTTTCTCTTGCGATACACTGCCTAAACCATTAAATATGGAACAATATCATGTAGCAAAGAATATAATATACATAAAATGCAACGCCTCTCTGTCTGCCTCTTCGTTAGTGTACTTATTACTCGAAAACCACTTATCCGATTTACGTGTTTTTTTTATTCATATATATGTTCTCTTTCCAGGTTATATAAAAATAATAATAATCTATAATATATATAAAATGCAACGTCACTCTGTCTGTCTGTTAGTGCGGTTATCCGCCACTTATCCGATTTACGTGTTTTTTTTAAAAACGTACATATGTTCTCTGGCCAGGTTATAGGATATATTTTATTACGTTTGGTAATATAAGAAATAAATCGGAAAAAAGTTTTCCGCTAGCGTACTCCCTTGCAATACACTGCCTAAACTGTTAAAAATGTCATGTAACAAGGAATACAATGCATATAAAATGGATCGTCTCTCTGTGTGTCTATCTGGCCGATAGTGTGCTTCCTGTAAAACAACATAAGATATCATCAACATATCTATGCCACTATACAAATTTTTTAAACTGTGGGTGTTTGCTTATTTGGTTTTTTATGTTATTCATAAATATTATTTACCATAAACCGTCACATACTGACATAATTATCCATATTACCTCATGCCATCCATAAAGTCACAAACTTGCAGTTTTCCATAGTATGATTCACAGACTAATAAATATTCCTCTAAACCAGGACGATTTTCAAATAGAACTTAATATTATAAAATAATTGCCAGTAAATAATGACTATTCATCATCCATAATAGATAATATTCTAAAGAAAAAACTTTACAAAAAAGCCATTAGTACAGTTTTTCCGAATAATAAAAAACCTTATAAAAACGTAAAAGCAATAACGTACCATGGTAGATGCAGCACTAAATTAAATAGTTTCTTGAGAAAATTGAATATTAACACATCATTTAAAACATCCAACACACTTGGCAAACTTATAAAAAATAACAAAACTAAAACAGACAATAGATCCGGAGTATACAAATTAAATTGTGGAAATTGCTCAAAAACATATATAGGTCAAACAGGAAGAAGTTTTTCAATGAGAATAAAAGAACATGCTCCATAATACATTAATAGAAAAAATAACTCAAATTAGGCAAATCATTTAATTGAAAATAACCACCAATTCAACCCAAACTTGGAAATATTACATACTTGCACAAAGGGCCGGAAACTTAATTACCTAGAATCTTTAGAAGTAAACAAATTGGAATTCCTTAATAAATGAACAATTAGACTTAAATAATTCACCATTACTAAATCTATTTTAATTAAATTATTTTATTACCTGCCATAAATTGTGAACGAACCATTTATTATAGTAAATTTATCCTCATTTTGTAACAAACCATCTGAAGAAGCTGTCGTATAGAGAAATGGTGTTAAAAATAAAAATTTAGTGGAAATTTAAGTAGTGTTTTAGTTCTTTGCAAAACTTCTAGTTATGGATTTCAACTAAGTATAGGCTGAATCAATTCGTTAAATCGTGTTTTAATTGACCTTTTAGTTTTACTTTTGATCGCAATCATTACAATTAATTTCATAAATTCCACTTTTTTCAAAATTAGCAATATTATCTTTGGGATTTCCTAAGATATTCCTCAGATTTTCTAATGACTTATAGATTAAGGTGAGGCATAACTTATTAAATACTTTATTGAGTCCCCTGGTATATTTGGATGGTATGGAGACATACTTAGTCCTTTTTTCTTCGAGTGTAAAAAAGGTGGAATTCTGAATATTTAACCTAAACTTATATTTATTTATTAACTTGCTTTATTAAGTCATTGTCATAACCATTAACTCTAGTTATATTCCTAATTAGATTCCTTTCATTACTGAAGTTTACTCTATTCAGAGGAAAAGTGACCAAACGATGAGCTAAAAAATGTAATGCGGCTAATTTATGTTGTTTGCAATGACATAAATCATTAGGAATATATCTATCTGTTACTGTGTCTATTCTATAGATATCAAATCCCAATCTATTACTATTTTTAATAATTAAAATATGTAGAAATGGTATTTGCCATTTGTTCTCAATTTCGTAAGTAAACTTAATGGAATCATATCGGCTATTTAATTTGGAAACAAAATCATCTACATTTGCTTTCTTCGTATCAAAATAGCGAAAACATCATCCACATACCTATACTATACCCTTGGGAAATACTCAAATTCTTGACTGGCTTCGGTTTCAAACTTACTGATGAATAAATTGGCTATGAAAAGTGATAAGCAATTACCCATTTCTGTTTCTTCTATCTGAACATAAAATTGACTGTTATATTGAAAAGTATTTAATGGTAAATTCTCATGTTCTTTTGATAGCCATTTGGATATCAAATATGTGGGTGATCCGACCGATGAATTTTGGGTAAGCAATACAACTTTGGTATGGTCGGATTATTCACATTTAATTTAAATTTTAGCGGATCGGAGATAAAGTTCTTACATTTCTTTAAGGAATTTTTAATTTCTGTTATCATTCTCGGTAATCGATTTCTTATTACTTTTTCAAGGGCACACGTTCAAAGTAATTAATATATAATCTAAGATTAATTAAAAATGTATCTGATGTGAAATTGTTGGACGCATACGAAAGTATGGAAATTATAAAATGTAAAAGTAGTTTAAATAAAGTTAAATTTCTTATAGTCCCCTTTAATGGTTACTTGATTGGAATTGATGGCGTCCCCTATGCCATTAGTTCCGCCTGAGTAATTTAGGTGTTAAGCTGAGTATAAATAGGGTAGATTTGTAATTTAGCTTTAGTCAATCATCTCTCCTGATGAAGCATACATGGTTAGCGAAACGCACGTAGAGTGCAAAAATAAAATGTTTGGTGTAGTGGTGATATATACTGAGTAGTGTCATTGTGCAAAAGATTCCACATCCCCAACATACAACTTAAAATAAAAAAAATATATTTACAGGTGGGAAAAGCAAGATAAAAGTTTAAGCTTTAAGTAAAAAGTATTTATATTTAATTTAAATATCCAGGTACAAAAAAAAAACAGTTAATGAAAACACAAAAATTTTAAATTACTCGAAGAAATTATCTGTTATCGGATTTGTAATCAGCACCCCGGAAAACCACGTAGTAGCCAATTTCAAAATATTTAGCGGTAACAGGCACGTTAATTTAATTATAAATGACGTTGGAAGCATGATTCCCGCTACAACTAGGGATTAAACCAGCCATTTTATTTTAAATATTTTTTTATGATTACGATAAAACTAAAAAAAATAATCTATATACTATTTTCTTGTAAAATTTCACGTGGTTCTATTAGTTTCTCGATATATTTTTTATTTTTTGAGATATTGGCGAAAAATCGAATTTTTCATTTTATTTTCAATTTTGTAGGCTTAGTGTTTATTTTAGAGCGGCAAACTTTTTTATCTTATTCTACTTCCAAAAAACTACCTGTATGCCAAAAATGTACCCGGAACAGATGCAAAGAAATTATCGACCAAACCAAGGAGGCACGCAATCAACGAATTAGAAACAAATTTCTCGCTTGTCCCAACAATTCCAGGTCCTTTGGGTCAGTCGCTAAGGCAGTTAGTCAAAATTTCACCAAATTCACTATACCACCATTTACACGACCAGATAATTCTATTGCATTCTGTTGAAAAAGTGAACTTGTTGGTTAAACTCTTTGCTTCACGTTCTGCTGTCGATTTCCAAGGAAAAACACCAACTACTATTCCCATAGTGCAGCCAAGGATGGCCGATGTTGTCTTCAGACAGCGTATCATTAAACGTATTTTAATGAAGCTGGACACCAAAAAAGCTTCCGGTGCTGACGGAATACCTGCCATAGTTCTCAAAAACTGTGCGAGGGAACTAACACCAGTTTTCTGTAAACTTTTCAACCTATCCTACAGAAAGGGAACATTTCCTTCCTGCTGAAAATGTACCGTAGTTCAGCCGATACCTAAAAAAGGCAAGAAGGTCTTGCTAAATAACTACCGACCAGGTTCAATAATATCGAAAGTCATGGAAAAGGCTATCAATCAGCATCTTCTAAATATCTTATTAGCGATCACCAATATGGCTATCGTAAACATAAATCAACAGGAGATCTTTTGATTTATGTAACACATGTTTGGAACAACGCAATTGAACACTTTGGAGAATCTCGAGCGGTTGCTCTTGACATATCCACGGCATTCGACCGTGTTTGGCATGATGGACTGTTGGCTAAGCTACGCTCTTATGTTATGTCTGAAAAGTTCTGTTTGTGGCTCTCATGTTTCCTCAGAGAGGCGTTCTTTACGAGTGGCAGTCGACGGCTTTCTTTCTAACACTTTCACTATCAACGCCGGTGTGCCCCAAGGCTCCATACTATCTCCTACTATGTTTCTCATTTACATTAACGATCTGCTGGAAAAGACCGGAAACCTAATCTACAGCTTTGCAAATGACAGTACGCTTATCTCTTCATTCACTTTGAACCCTCGGATATCGGCTACTCAGACGAATATCCGCAGGCAGCGGGAAGTTGTTCATCTTAACAAAGACCTGGGAGAAATTCTATCTTGGGGTGACAGTAACCAAGTGGAATTTAACGCTACAAAAACCTAGGCGGCAGTTTTTTCTAAAGAAGTTAACGTAGCTTAACCCGACATAGTTATGGCGGGGCACTCCATTCCTCTAACATAGTCTCTCAATTTGTTGGGCGTTAGTTTGGGAGCAAATATGTTCTGGCATGAACATGTCGCAGGCATAGCAAGGAGAGCTTCTCAAAAGTTGGGAATATTATTTCGAACCAGAAAGCTTTACTCTCCACAACTACTGTTAATTCTTTATAAAGCTCAAATTCGACCAACTATTGAATACTGCTCCCATGTTTGGGGCATTTGTTGGATTCTATTCAGAGAAGAGCTGTTCGTCTGATTGGAGACCCGGAACTGACCGTCGGCCTTGATTCGCTGGAACATCGAAGAACGGTTGGAGATTTGAATCTATTCTACAAGTATTTTCATGGAAAGTGTTCGAAGGATGTAGCCCGCTTAATTCTTCCCAGAGCGGTGCATGTTAGAAATAAACGTCGCACTAATACTTCACATCCATACGAGGTTCAGCTTGTTACTCCTTATACAACGCTTTTCAAGCAGTCTTTTATATGGAGAACATGATCCCTTTGGAATAATTTGCCCAGAACTGTGTTTCTCACCGAGTACAATTTACAGCGATTCAAGAACAACGTGAATCTTTTTTTTTTTTTTTTTTCCGCACACATGTCGCTCCTGTAGCGTTTTAGAGACTTCCCTGCAGCATATGTGCTAGGCCCATAAAAAAAATGTAGCCTGTTAACATTTAATGAGAGCTTTTCTTCAAAATTTACCTTTGACGACTGGGCTAATATGATATAACTTTCATAACTTTGGACTTTAAAGCCACTCTGATTCTATTTTATTGGAAAATTTACAGTGAACTAAATGCTATATAAAAAATAGGATAATTATAATTAAAAGGAAGTAATTCAAATGTTTTATATTGGCCACACAAACAAACAAAACAATGGACTTGATTATTTTAATTATATTGATTCCATTTACGTGTGTTAATGGCTTTTATATGTACTTAGATAACTATACATGCTTTTTTAACACCTGTAATACGTTTCTGTTATAAAAATTTAATTCTAGGCTTTGAGGCTTTGAACAGTTTTAGTTTTGTTTGTATTTATTGAATACTTGTGGGGTATATTTTAAGAAAAATTATTATTTTAGTGAAATGTGATGTATACATATATGGTAGTGTAAATACCGGATATAATGGCTACTTCTTATCAATCAGTAAATGGTATGTTTACGTTTGTTGTTGTTTATGACTTCAAGTAATTTTAATATTCCGTCAGTGCAATTATTTGGAGTTTCCCCTTTTCATGATATATACTAACAATTATAAAAATTGCTCTGACAACTTCAATTTTTGATACTATTTGAATTACTTATAATAAGAACTAATCGAATAAGAAATTTGGAAGGAATATTGAATTCACTAGAATTTTCATAAAATTATTATACGAGGCGCGTTTTTTTATGTAAGTTTCGTTTTGAAATAACGTCGCTGCGTTGCGATTGTCGTTCCACGCATGCGCATTAGTCACCGGCATCTATGAGCTATCCATAGACGCCATTACGGAAGCATTCGTCCGAGTTTACTTTTGCTTGTGCGTGTTTAAAATCCTTTCAAGCTTGGAAATACCGCGGATTGCGAAATACGCGCTGAAATTCGTTTCTTTAGGGCAATAAATGTAAAAGCGCCAGAAATTCATCGGCAGATTAGTGAAGTGTATGGCGAAAACGATATGAGAAATAGAGTGATTTGAAAATGGGTTAAAACATTTAAAGATAGCCGTACAAACGTGCAAGATGAGGGATGAGGTGTGTTTTGCGATAGGGATAGGCATAGTGTCGCTTGTGGACATTTTACGTCGGAGGAAGGGGACCCAGTAAATACTAAGACATATTGTGAGACCTTAAATAAACTGCGTCGTGCAATCCAAAACAAAAGACGTGGCATGCTCAGTAGAGGGAACGTTTTGCTTCACGACAATGCTCGTTCACACGTGACTTATCGAACCTAAGATCGCCTTGAATTATATGGTTGGGAACAACTTGATCACTTCCTGTATAGTCCTGATCTAGCGTCCAGTGA
Organism: Pachyrhynchus sulphureomaculatus; assembly: GCA_019049505.1. NCBI lineage: Eukaryota > Metazoa > Arthropoda > Insecta > Coleoptera > Curculionidae > Pachyrhynchus > Pachyrhynchus sulphureomaculatus. The sequence goes on from CM032446.1 coordinate 197,255,434, forward strand.
CTACTATTTGTTCCTGTACTTAAAAAAACACCTTGGCAGTTGTAGTTACGATACCGACGACGACGTTAAAACGGCTGTGTTGTAGTGGTGAGCAAACTAGGCGGCAGATTTCTATGAGAATGAAATACAGAAGCTGGTCTTATGATACGACGAGGGCCTTAATATAGGTGGAAGTTATGTTGAAAAGTAAATTAAGGTCCACGTGTTTATGAAAAATAAAATTGTAGAAATAATGGCCTTGTGAAATATCAAAAAAAATACAAAAATGACCCTCGTTTTCTTAAATGACTGATAGCTAAGAAAATGGAAGACTACCTGCTGGATATCATAAGCTATAGGCGGAACAAATTCTAATTACAGTGAAGGATAAATATTCTACCTATTATTACTCAAGTAACGAGATGATAGTGTATCTTCCTTATCGTAGGGCAGTTAACAGTAATGAGTTTTTCAGGTTAGTTTACTAAATTATGATTAATCAGATATGTTTAAATATAGGGACGTGAATTGTTTTTTCTCATTTGCCTGTAACTTTTGGTGCTATCCATAATATCTTCGGTTAATCCAAATGTTGTAAAAAAAATTGCCTTAAAAGTGTATGATTTACTTGTTTATCAAGATCCCCTAATGACTATGCATAGTTTAGTTTCAAAATGTGCTAATATGTATGGACGTTAGTGATTCTACGATTTAAAGACTATTTTAGGAAAGGAAAAGTGGAATTATGAATAAACTTAAACGGTCTCCAGAAAGAAAATTAACAGGATGAAATGATAACTGTTCGAAAAATTTGGTAAGGGGATACGTTCAAACATTTTATTTCAGAAAAGAACTACCTTTTTTTTGATAATGTTCCGAAAGTTGACAAGGAAATAATAAGTTAGACGGACCTTAGAAAAAACCGCAGATAAGGCAAACGCATTTTTTATCTGGGTAAAACTTCTCTCAATGAAGGATACACAGTAAAATAATGTGGCAAGACAAGAACATTACAGCTTCTCGTCATCCAGTAAGGGCCACATACTAATTATTACCTATTTTGAAGGTGTGACAGATTTATAGAAGAAAGTCTGCTACAGTTTGAATCCAAATATACGAAAGATTACCATAGGGTAGCGTTTCTCACCCTTTCAGTATTTGCGACACAATTTTCAAATATAATTTTCATCGCGCCTCCCCCAATAACAATGCATGCAATAATAATATATTTTCAGTATTTTGACGCTAAAGCTACACTATCATTTTAATTACAAACCTTACAAACTACCAAGAATAAGTAAATTTATCCATATTTGGCAACATATATCTGCTGCGTTGATAAAACTAGAATCGATGCCTCTTTATTACTCTCTGTCACGTCCACCATATCGCTAGCGGCTTCGTAAGAAGTTCCGTGTTGTCTTGAAAATTCGGAAAGTCTGCCCAAAAGTGTATAAATGCTGCACCTCGTTCAATTACAGCTCGCCTTAGTCGAGTTGATCTTTCTACTGCTATCGGATTTATCGTGAATGTGTATGTTGTAATTTACGTATTAATTGAAATTCAAGGTATTAAGTATTCACGGCAGTAAATTTATACAGAATCACGGATAAATTTTTGAGTAGGCGTGAGCGGGCATTAGACGATAGTCAACAAGTGCACAGACGAGCGTGGTTCCGAAAGTAAAATCAAGAAAATATTCTCAAGAGTACTTAAATTTAGGGTTTACCAGTACTGAAGTAAATGAAGAAGAAAGGCCCGTGTGTATTATTTGCTCAAAAATCTTGGCAGCAGACAGCATGAAACCAAATAAACTTAAATGACATTTGGAAACGCTTCATAGTGAGTATCTTAACAAACCGCGAGAATTCTACGAAAAAAAATTAAAATCATATGTAAAGCAGAATCATTTTTTAAAAAAACTTTGTTTGTGAATGAAAAAGCTTTACTCTTACAAAGTTTCATATAAAATAGCCAGATGTAAAAAGCCTCACACCATTGGTGAAGAGCTTGTTTTGCCAACAGCAATTGAGATTGTAGAAACTATGATTGCAGATAATTTTGCGAAACAATTGCTATCCATACCTATATCAAATGATACTGTTGCCCGTCGAATTGGTGATATAGCTGAAAATGTACAGCATCAGCTTTTCGGGAAGTTGCGAGACAAATTGTTTTCAATTCAGTTTGATGAGGTAACCGATAGCGATAAAGATGCTCGTTACATTGCCGATGTTCGATTTTGTGATGGTATGTCAGCAGTAGAAGAACTATTTTTCTGCAAACCAATAGAACTCAAGCAACATCACTCGCATTATTTGCTATCTTAAATGATTTTATAAACGAGGCAAATATGAAGTGGAAAAATTGCGTCGGAATATGTACTCACGGTGCTCATTCATTGTCTGGAAGATTTCAAAATGTACAAGCACTAGTGAAACAAAAATCTCCACTGTGTATGTGGACACATTGTATGATCCACAGAGAAGCTCTGGTTTCCAAAGAAATGAGTCCTGCTCTGAATATTGTGCTCACTACAATTGTAACCGTAGTAAATTATATTAAAATGCGGCCCCTAAAATCTAGAATTTTTTCTGCACTTTGTTAAGACATGGGTGCCGAACATTCAGCGTTACTATTTTATTGCGAGGCAAGATGGTTATCACGTGGGAAATGACTGCAACGTGTTTGTGAATTAAGAAATGAAATCGCCATTTTTCTAGTAGAGGAAAACCGAGCGAAAGCCGAGAAGTTTTGAGATAGTTTATTTGTGATGAAATTGAGCTACTTGGTCGATATATTCGAGAAACTAAATACCTTAAATCTTCAACTCCAAGGAACAAATACACATATATTCGATACAAGTGATAAAATTAATGTTTTTTGTAGAAAATTTTAATTGTGGAGCAGAAATGTAAAGCAAAAAACCTAGAAATGTTTGCAAATGTGCAAAGAATTTTAAAAAGTATTTTCTTACTGAGGACAACTTGGTAGCAAGTTACGAGTGGGTTAGGGATCCATTTCAAAATACTCCCGAAGGGCTCTCAATCTTCATAGGCTTCACGGCAAGTGGCGAAATCAAAAGACAATTTAATAATAAATCGTTCTTTGAATTTTGGGCAGGGGTGAATGATGAGTTTTCTGCACTGAAAACAAGAACATTTCGTATAGTATTACCATTTTCAACATCCTACTTTTGCGAAACTGGATTTTCTGCGGAGGCTGCTTTCCAAACAAAATATAGATCTCAACTAAATACAGAAAAAGAACTCGAAGTGTCTATTTCTAATTTTAAACCATCCTTCGATAATCTTTGCTCTGCAAAACAGACCCAAGGGAGTCACTAATAATTTTAAACTTGTTTTAAATTTAGTATTGTTATATTTATATTATATGTTAATTATTAGGTAAATACATTGTGCAGTACTAATACAATTCTATTTATAGGTGTATTATATCAGTGTAAATGTGGATTTTATTTTTTATTATGTCAGAATAAATTTTGTTTTCTTTCAATAAATTATATTAAATATTTTTAATGATTGTTTTTAATAACAATTTATTTTCGATACGTTTGCGCCCCTCCAATAGTGCAATCACGCCCCCCTAGTAGGGCGCCCCCACACGTTAAGAAACGCTGCCATAGAGAAATGAGGGCGGATATGTTTGAGGAACAGTTATTATTTTGGACAACGTCAGTTATTCTCAGCTGGTAGACAAATTGTCGGCAGTTTTTGGAAAAAAAGTCATATTACAGGTTGGTTGCCCAAAAAACAGTTTTCTTCTGCGAATGATGTACTAAAGAAGAAACTTATAAAAAAGTCTTACAAAATGGTTAAAGGACGTAGAATAATTATGGTTCGACTATTATCTGAGTACGACTAAAAAGATTCGTAACTCAGAATAATTCAACATTTAAACTAATAGAAGTATGTGAACTTCTCAATACATTGTTAATAAAAATTGTGACCTCGATAACCTTTTGGGACAAGTTGTAGAATTCCTTACCATTTTAACTGACAGATATTCTGACGATGATTTTTAAGTTATTTTACGTTTATCGATTTTATTATTTTAGGTTTAGTTTTGCCGATACACATTCTTGTATTTGTTATGGTTTGTACCTTCGATTTGTTGATATTAAATTACATGATTAAATTAATCGATTACTTCTTTTTTTCTACATAATCGGCCAAGTGCAATTTTTTTTATATATCAGATAAATTATTGAAGGTAATGCACTCGTAATAATTTTCGTTCAATTTACACTCTGTGGAGAATATATCAGAATTTTTCCAAAGTTTTTTGATCAGTTCTCTTCGAGATAAAAGAGAGGATAGCTATTTTTCGCAATTTTTTAAAAATAATACAAAGGGAAGTGTGCGCAAGTATTATATTACATTTATTCTTGAACTCGTGTCTTTATAAGCTTTCATTTGAGGCCCCACTCGATGGCTAGGTATTTTTTTTTACTTCCGATTTCACCACCCAAAACCTTTAAGTCAAAATTTAATTTTCAAAAACCACACGACTCTGGTGAGGCCATTAATTCCTATATTTACGCCAAACTTCTACTTTCTATGTCAAATAATTTCGGAGAAAATCGGGTATTTTTGCATTTATAATGAAAGTCTTGTACTACCAATCATTAATGCTTAGAATATAGTAAATGAATCCGAATAGTAGTATTTGTATTAAGGCTTGACAGAGAGTTTACAAGTCCCTCTTTTTACTCTGCAATCATTCACTGCAAACTGTCATTTGCACCTGTTATCTCGAACCCTAAATCTTTAAGATTACAAGAAAACTTGCTATAGCACAGGGAAAAAGTCAATGGTCTTTAAGACCAACTGTACTGTAGAACTGGCAGGTTCTGTGATAGAATACAGATCTGACACTCACTTTTTGTTTTAAACGCTTTGTTCCCTATAACTGAATGGTTCTCCCAAATAAATATTGATATCCCTGTAAAAAATGGCTCTTCTGTCGCAGCAGTACCGCGTTATCCAAAAAGTGTCATGAAATACAAATGTATGTTTCGCCACCTGGGCAACGCTGATGGGTAACTTAATATCCCCACCTATATTTCTCTATGATATGACAAAGTTTATATCCTATTGAGGCGGGAAGATGAACGATAAAATAATGACATAGGCTTGTCAATTATTTGAAATCTGGTCATGTCGTAAATTAAAACGGATGATAGGACCTATGTGTGCATAAAAAACGCTTCCTCCGCTATCTTTTTTAACATAACAAATGCCTTACAATAGCATAAAGAAATACTTTCCTTTTGTTTTTTATAAGATTTATTAACCATCTGATTAATTATCTCTATCCTAAAAAAAGTAAAATCGACAAATTTTTTATTACATTTTTTTTCAGGATGATTAGTATTACAGATATTACTAATCAACTGATACAAAAAAAAAATCAATAGAAAATATTTTATGTTAAGAATCCAGTTCTTTTTACTATTTATAACATTTCACATAAACATGAAATATTATAGTATTTTTCAAAATCTAAGAAAGTGATTTGGTAAATTGATGCAATAAAAACATTAAACGACCTTTAGGATCTTCGCATGTACATGGCCTTAACAGGGTCGTCATTGATATATATATATATATATATATATATATATATATATATATATATATATATATATATATATATATATATATATATATATATATATATATATATATATATATATATATATATATATATATATATATATATATATATATATATATATATATATATATATATATATATATATATATATATATATATATATATATATATATATATATATATGCTTCCCTTTCAATCTAACATTTTATTGGCTACTTCGTGTGAAAATATTCTTCATTTTATCTGCGGTATTATACTGAAATAGTGTGTATTATAAAGTTCAATACTGTCTTAAAATGTCTGAAGCCTTTTCCATCAGCAAATATTTTGCCTCAACGGGCAAATATTTGCCAGTTGATAGTAAAAAGTTGTAACATTCATTTTTTCCTAGATTTTAAGACCATGTAATGTTACTGATTTTTCACTTCAAATTGTACTTATTTTCATTTTTGTATCGAACGGTATATTAGACAGAGATTCCAAGACGTTCGGTATATACTGTGCAGTGCGGGTTGCCGACCGAATCCATCGAATTTGTGGTACGCCGGGATTGGTGAAAAATTTGTATCCGGTTTTGGTTCCGGCGTCGCCATATTACAGGCAGAGTTCGCACGGTTTATTTAAGAGTCCGGTGAACGAAAATCTAGGTCATTTCCACCGAACCGCCAAGTGGGCTGTGTACCATCAAGCCGAGTAGGCGAGGCTAATTGCATCGGAGCCGCGAAGTAGGCTTCCTTCGACTGAGCTAGAGAAAAAGCTCATAACAACCATCATGCGAGCTAAGTAAAGCGCCAGTTTCTTAACGAAAAGCCGTAGTGGGCTCTCTAAGTGTTTGCTAGAAAAGTGTGAAATCGGTCGTATTCCATCGAAGCCGGAATAAGAACAGTAAGTTAACAAAACATCCTTCAATAGACCTATCCCTGAGTAGTGCCTTAACAACAATTTAAACAGACTAAAAAGTGAAGTGAAAAGCACTATTTTTCGTCTTCGGGGGTAGTCATAGTTCAAAATTTAAATGTAATAACTACTAGTTAGGCTAGAATTTTTTTTGTAGAACTGCAAAGGTTAGAACTTTTTAAAAAACATGAAGAAATTTTCTTTTTGTTGATTAAAGCTAGTGTCTCACTGAATACCTATCCTACTTTTCAGGATAAGAACGGCTGTACCAAACTGATTTTTTTATTTACCAACAATACATTCTTTCAGTATTTTTCCATTTTTTTAGCTGAAGTTAGATCCTTTCTATTTTAAAATGGATGGTGCCCAAAATTGGTACAGCTAAAGCTTTTTAAAAATAGAAAATAATTCCAAAAAGACGTAAGACAATTATCTCTTACCCATATCTCTCTACCAAGGAAAACTGAGCTAGTGTTTCTTTAATTTCTTTAGTTCTTTTAAAATTAGGTTTCACTCAATTCATTATCAGAAATTAAAGCGGGGCTGCAAGAAAATTGTGCTCAAGCTTGGGGCATCTAATATTCAAACGGTACAAAATGACACCACAACGTGCGGGCAAGTTCCAATGTTACAAAATTGCGCTCAAGCGTGGGACAAACAACTTCTCACAGGGTACAAAAAAAGATGCCTCAAACTGAGGACAAATTAAAAAGGTTACAAAATGACGCAGCCTACGTGGGGCGCAATTAAACACTTTTCAAAGTTTACAAAATAGCGCTGTCAACGCGGGGCTTTTGGAATTTTATTTTTTAAAGGGTTCAGTGTACTAGCTTTCGAACAAAGTAAAAGCTCTAACTTTGCAGATATTTTTATTTTATAATATTTATTAAACGAAACTACACTATAGCAGTAAGACAAAAGCAGGAAATTTGTAGAATTTTTTTATTTCAATTTATCTCATGGTGGTATAGATATTTGAATTTTGTTAATTGACTCTAAGATAAGTGATCCCTGCTTTTTTCTTAAAAGCTACCTTTATAGTTCAGATTAGCGGATGTGCTGGTCTACTTTAAATCTTGCACTGTTGAATTTATTTACTTTGCGGTGAACTGAAAAAAAAAACTATACTTTTTTCTCACCTATATTTTGCATGAATATTAAAAATACTTTGCTGATACGAAACGATATTTGGAGATTTTTTGTTGAGAAATTCTTAACATATTTGGGAAAAGAATTTTAATAGAAGATAATACTTAGAAATTTTTTTTTGAAATTGTTGAAGATTTTTTTTTATGACTGGTAAAGAAGTTTACATATTTTAGTTGTTTTTACATGATTTTATTTAGACTATTGGGAGCACAGGAGAAATATTTTTACGATTTTTTAAACAATTCTTTTAAATTTTATTCATTTATCATGGAAGCCTTCAATTTTAAAGTCAATCACCTACTGGAATATGAGGTAGACTATGAACTGAAAATCCGTCGTACTTTCTCAGAACGTCCGGTCGCGGATAAAAGAAAGATTCTAACGAGGATCTTAAGTAAAGAAATATTCCAATAGATCAGATTGGACTAAATAGTTACAAAAAGTTTCAGATTTTTTTTTAAGTCTAATAAAACTCTTCTAAGTTAAAACTCCTGCTTCTCCAAATGGTCACATGTCTCCTTTATTCGTGCATAAATATTCAGATAACAGACCGCATATCGAGATAAATCTATTAGGTGCCCATTTCTCGGCTTTATTTGACTCTGGTGCAAATGCCTCCGTTATAGGTCAGAATGGTATTAAAATTTTAAGTCGTTTAAGTATAAAAATATGCCATGTCAATAATAGAAGTGTTACCACTGCAGATGGCAGCCGTCTAAAAGTTTTAGGTACGGTTGAGTTGCCGCTAGTCTGCAATGGTCATTGTTTAGTAATCTCTACTCTAGTAGTACCTTCTCTATCACATACTTTGGTTTTAGGATGTGATTTTGCACAAAAATTCGGAATTTTTCTAAATTTTAAAAATAATTCGTGGTATCCACAGTCCCTAGAAGTCAATTCTAATACAAGTTTTAAAGATTGTTATTCAGAAAGTTCTTTAGAAAACCTTTTCTCGCGTCTATGTACCCTAGATGATCTCTCGCGGACGGAACGCTTGAAGGCAGAAAAAGTAATAAGCTCTTTCAAAGAAATAAGTAGTAAAGATAGGTTAGGCCGAACGAATAAAATCACCATGTCTATAGATACGGCTGATGCCAATCCTGTAAAGACAAGGCCCATCGCCATGTCTCCGAACATGTCAAAAGTATTGAATAAGGAGTTAGACGAAATGTTGAAACTCGAGTGAAATCGTCTATGCTTTGACGGAAGAAAGCTCAACGAGGTCAGCAAATTTGATAACTATCCATTACCGAACATCGACAGAATTTTGTAAGGAGTTAGACGAAATATTGAAACTCGGAGTGATATCGTCTATGCTTTGACGGTAGAAAGCTCAACGAGGTCAGCAAATTTGATAACTATCCCTTACCGAACATCGACAGAATTTTGACATCACTCAGGAATGCTAAGTATGTATCTTCGATAGATCTTAGAAAGGCTTTCTGGCAAATTCCTTTAGACAAGTCCTCTAAGGAAAAGACCGCTTTTGCAGTAGTAGGCCGAGGTCTATTTCAGTTCGTCACTATGCCGTTTGGTCTAAAGAACGCTGCTCAAACTCAGCAACGTTTAGTGGACGCTATATTTGGTCCGAAATATGAGCCACATATTTTTACCTATCTCGATGATATTTTAGTAACAGAAGACTTCGAATCGCATATTCGCTTACTTAAAGAAGTAAAAAATAAATTGAAAGAGGCCGGACTGACGATAAATTTGAGCAAATGTGATTTTTTCAAAACTTCTCTAAAGTTTTTAGGCTATATTGTAGGCTCAAATTCCTTGCGTACCGATCCGGATAAAGTAGCAAGCATGGTTAATTATGCGAGACCTACTAATACTACGGAAGTTAAGCGCTTCGTAGGAATGTGTTCATGGTACAGACGTTTTATCGAGAATTTTTCTACCTTGTTGTCACCTATTAATGATCTTTTGAAAGGACGAAAAAAAGGACAATCGATAGATTGGACAAAGGCAGCCGAAGAATCTTTTATAAAGATTAAAGAGCTATTGGTTTCAGCTCCCATCTTATCCCAACCAGATTTTTCCCAACAGTTTTATATCTCTAGTGATGCTTCTAATACCGGTTTAGGGGGCGTCCTAATACAGAAAATCAATGGTGAGGAAAGAGTGATAGCGTATGCCAGTAGAACTTTATCAAAGGCTGAACGTAACTATTCGGTTGTTTAGCAGTACTCTTTAACATCGAAAAGTTTCGACCTTACATAGAAGGTGTTCCTTTCACGGTCATAACAGATCATTATAGTTTATTGTGGCTTAATTCTATTAAAAACCCTAGTGGCAAACTAGCGCGTTGGGCGATTAGGCTGAGACAACATACATTTAATTTAATTCATAGAAAAGGAGTCCACAATGTTATTCCTGACGCTTTGTCAAGAATCCCAGATCATACCGTGGACGAAAACAGTCTTAATGCACAGATTGGCGTAAGAATCGATATAGTTGACATAGATCGCATAGATCCATGGTACGACAATTTACGGCAGCAAATCAAAGAATTTCCTGAAAATTTTCCGCAGTGGAAAGTGGAAAATGATTTCGTGTACAAGTTTATCCCAAACCAGTTGCCTTTAAAAGTTAATGTACCCGAGTGGAAAATACTAGTTCCTAAACCACAGAGAGAGGAAATTATAGACATGTGTCACACTCCTCCTACTTCTGGTCATTTTGGCTTTTATAAAACTCTTCACAGGGTTCAGGAACAGTATTATTGGCCAAAAATGCGTTTTGACATCGTAAAGTTTGTGAGAACTTGTGAAGTATGTGGAGCGCAGAAATCTCCAAATACACTACCTATGGGACTGATGGGAAAAGAGAAAACGGTCAATTACCCTTTTCAAGTCATAGCAGCTGATCTAGTAGGCCCATTTCCACGTTCAAAAAAGGGAAATAAATGGCTTCTCGTGGTTTCTTGCTGGTTAACAAAGTATACCGTGTTATTTCCTTTGAAAAGCTCTAAAGCCGAATGCTTTTTGAAAATTTTAGAAAACGATATTTTTCTAATCCACGGGGTCCCATCGCTCTTAATATGCGATAACGGTACTCAGTTTACCTCTAAGAGTTTTAAGAGCTTAAGTGAAACTTATGGTTTTAACATCCGTTTTAATCCCGTGTACTCTCCCCAATGTAATTTTGTGGAACGTAATAACCGAACAGTCGGGACCGCTTTAAGAAGTTACGTGGATTCACATGACACTTGGGATGGCAATATTTCCAAAATCCAACAAGCGATAAATACCGCAAGACACGAAGTAACAGGGTTCACACCGTCTTTCTTAGTTTACGGCAGACATATACCTCTATCTGGATCATATTATAAAAACCTAGATTTGGATGTCAATGTTGACAACGAAATAATTCCGGGTAACAGGGGTGCGTACGCCGAAAATTTAAAGGGTTTAAAAGATATTTTCACCGACGTGCGTAGTAGGATACATAAGGCTTATGAACGGAACAGTAAGTCTTACAATCTTAGGAAAAGGGATTTTGCCTTTAATATAGGTGATCACGTTTGGCGAAAAAATAAAATTCTTTCCAGTGCAGCAGATAAATTCACATCTAAGTTGGTACCTAAGTATGTGCATTGCGTGATTAGAGAAAAGATTTCAGATTTAGTTTATGGTTTAGTTAATTTAGATGGGACTAAAATAGGACGATGGCATATTAAAGACTTAAAACCATTCAATGAACCTAACCCTAATGAAAGTTTGTCAGAAGAAGAATAGTTTATATTTACATTATCTTAATTGCTTTACTTTATTTTTTTTTGATGTTGCTCTGTAGAGGTGACGACCTCGTCTTTTTGACTGTTATAAAAGTTGAGCAGAGAATGGCTTACTTTTATTGTTTATTACTAAGGTTTTGGGTACTGATCATATCCAAACTTAGGTTGATTGTGTTGATGTTTAGCATCGACTCAGCTGTTGCGAGCTTGCGAAAGAGTCACACTCAGGATATATCATAAGACTGATATGTCGGTGGTCGCGGGATTTGATTTGCTTATGACCCCAAATAATATCCAGTTCTTGACACTTGGAAGCGAAATTTTGATTAGAGGCAATCCAAGGTGATCTTGAGTTAGGACAAGCGCAAGATGTACCTCGTGTAGTATGATGTTGAGTCAAAATTTTTTTTTATGAGCAATTTCAAAGTTTGTTACCCGAGTGGGTGTATTTTTATTACCTTAATGGTATATGTTGGGTGCAATTAAGAGTAAATTGATTTTGGTTTATCCTGTAAGTCTAAGACTTGGATTATTTTGATTTAGATCTTCTTCTGAATTGACAAACTGAGGGTATTTTTATTTTTTTTCAGAGCCGTTTAAACGTTACCTTTGAGTCACTAATTTTTTTAAAAAAAATTTTTGCATGGACTCATAGGCGTATGTTGAGTTTTTTCGGTTTACTATCAGATTGATAGAAAATTGAAGTCCTGCAGGAGAACTAAAGGCTGATCATTTACAAGAGATGAGAGCAGAGTAAGACAGTCGTTTCACAAAGAAATGATCAAAATCTGATACCGAGATGAGAACCTTGTCAAGGGAGGCTAAGCGCAGTGAAGGAAGATTCCTAACCGAATTTTTAGATTTTCACCAGATAATCTAGAAGTTTGGGCTGACAGAAAACGGTTATGCCTGATACCTGTAGCAGTTTCTTCTAGAGGCTACTTTGTCTAGGGAGACGATTAACACCATGATCGAATATTTTAGCTGTCGACGATGTTTTCTTCTTGTTTCTGATTAAGCTGGAAAAGCTCTTGTCGTCTTCAAAAGTTTTATTGCGTTGCCACTAAAAATTTGAGAAATTTTTGCTTCATGTAGCTTTTTAAGCTCATTTTCGTTTTTTTAAAAATTTCGTTAGAAGCTTGGTTAAGTCAACCTTGTAAACCTTTTAGGTTGTATCCCATGAGTTATCTGTTTTTACAGGCTGTGATGCACCGGGTGCTAACAGATGCCGTTACGACGTTTGGCCGGGAGTTAGTCTTCCTGAGGAACAGACTGATTGGAAGGGTAGTCTATGGAGGGTGAACGTTTGACCTTTGGGACCTTTAGGGGTTTTGTTACCCAATGGTTATTTCTATTTGAACCAAAGGAGAGCCTAGCTACTGCAGTCGACCTCAGCTCCAATTAGCCTATTAGTGGTGACAGGCTGTTGGCAGTAGTGTGTTTCGGAACACCCTATTGATTAAATTTTTTTTTGACTTATGGTGGTGTGGTAGACACCGTTTTAGTTTAGTGGATGCTATAATCTACTCCCTTTTGTTGGTGGACTCCAGGGTCACCAATTCTGTATTTTATTGTCTCCACCATTCAGTATATCGTGGTGAGGTGTTTGTCTCCTGTTATGTGGGATGGATTGAATGTTTTTCGTTGTTGTTCTAGGGCGAGACCAGTACACGAGGGTTCTTCATGCAACTTGGAGAAGCGCAATGCTGGTTAAATTTTATATCTCTGTGTAGCCACCCTGAAGAATGATGGAGGGCGTTTTTTTTTTCTGGCTCATGTTTCTAGGCAGATTTGTCACTTTGGTGCGATGTGCCGAAGATTTGATTAGCTTTTGCTAAGAGCTTTCACCAAGCTCAGTATGGAGTTGTCATAACCAAAGGTTTGGGATTTGAACTCCTGTATATATGTCTGTATATATTTCTGTATATATTTCTGTATATATTTCAGTGTATGTTGGTTGCCTGAGGGCATGTGCTCAAAATGTGTGATTTTGAGTCGTTTTGCTTATGGACTCCTATATATAGGATTATGACTTTAGGGAGGTCCTATTTCGAGACTTGCTGTCTCATATAGTTATGTTGGGAATGTTTCCTTGAATGTTAGTTGTGCGCAGACTAATCATTCTGTTCTTAGTGAACTTTGCTTTGTGAAGCAGGATCATTCAGTTTGGTGAATTTTAGCTTTTATAGCTATTCACTGTGTTTAGAGTGAATTTTAGCTTTTATAGCTATTCACTGTGCCTATAGTGATATTGTTAGCTTTTATAGCTGCTCACTATGTTAATGGCGAGATTGTTCTTTTAGAACGCAGACTTTGTGTAGTTGAGGACTATTTACAGAGTGTTTTCTTGGCGAGGAGCCTAAGTTTTTTCTGGCGATATACCAGAATGTTTTCTTGGCGAGGAGCCGAGGGTTTTTTCTGGCGATATACCAGAATGTTTTCTTGGCGAGGAGCCGAGGTTTTTTTCTGGCGATATACCAGAGTGTTTAGTTGGCGATAAGCTGACGTGTTCCCTGGCGATTTTTGCATGTCTGGATGTCTCAGGACGTCGACATTGCGCGATGTAGAGTTTTCCCTAGCGATTTTAGCATGTCTAGATGTCTTAGGACGTCGACATTGCGCGATAGAGTGCGATTATTTTCCGAGTGCGACTAGTAGTGATACTAGATTTAGAATGTTCTCTTAGTGATGAGCTAGAGCATTGAGGGCGATTTTTCCCGAGCGTTTGTCTGGATATTTATCCAGATATTTTTTTTTTGGCTTTGTGCGAAATGGTCTGACAAGACTTTTTTTAGTGTAAGTGTTTGCACTAGAATCAGTTTTTTATTTTTCTTTATTTAAGAATTTTTCTAAATTTCTTTTGCTAACATAGAAAATTTTCAGACAATCCTTAAAATATTTTAAGGGGGGTGTTCATATTTTATTTCAGTTCACTTTTTTGATTTAGACAAGAGTCTAGACAAAGTTAAATTTTTTTTGTTTTGGTAACAATAACAGAGCTGATTCTTTTATATAAGAAGACCGCGATTGTTACTTTAGAAAGGTATTTCTTATGTTCATGCAAGGATTTTTATTTACTTTTTGATGTACTTAACATTAGTGCTTAATTAAGTTAAGTCTAGTTATAAGATTCTTGTGTACTTGCAAAGATTTTCATTTGGTTTCCATTGTACTTAATATTAGTGCTTAATTAAGTTAAGTCTAGTAGTAAGGTCCGAGTTTGTACTTTTGTTTTAAGTTCTGACCTTAGTATTAAGTGATAGTGTACCACTTTGTACCTTTTCATAAGTAGCATAAGTTTAATAGACTAGTGTAGTCTATTTCTTTTTGGAAGGGGGTAAATGTAACATTCATTTTTTCCTAGATTTTAAGACCATGTAATGTTACTGATTTTTCACTTCAAATTGTACTTATTTTCATTTTTGTATCGAACGGTATATTAGACAGAGATTCCAAGACGTTCGGTATATACTGTGCAGTGCGGGTTGCCGACCGAATCCATCGAATTTGTGGTACGCCGGGATTGGTGAAAAATTTGTATCCGGTTTTGGTTCCGGCGTCGCCATATTACAGGCAGAGTTCGCACGGTTTATTTAAGAGTCCGGTGAACGAAAATCTAGGTCATTTCCACCGAACCGCCAAGTGGGCTGTGTACCATCAAGCCGAGTAGGCGAGGCTAATTGCATCGGAGCCGCGAAGTAGGCTTCCTTCGACTGAGCTAGAGAAAAAGCTCATAACAACCATCATGCGAGCTAAGTAAAGCGCCAGTTTCTTAACGAAAAGCCGTAGTGGGCTCTCTAAGTGTTTGCTAGAAAAGTGTGAAATCGGTCGTATTCCATCGAAGCCGGAATAAGAACAGTAAGTTAACAAAACATCCTTCAATAGACCTATCCCTGAGTAGTGCCTTAACAATAATTTAAACAGACTAAAAAGTGAAGTGAAAAGCACTATTTTTCGTCTTCGGGGGTAGTCATAGTTCAAAATTTAAATGTAATAACTACTAGTTAGGCTAGAATTTTTTTTGTAGAACTGCAAAGGTTAGAACTTTTTATTTTTTTTTAAAAAACATGAAGAAATTTTC
This sequence comes from Pachyrhynchus sulphureomaculatus, assembly GCA_019049505.1. Taxonomy (NCBI): domain Eukaryota; kingdom Metazoa; phylum Arthropoda; class Insecta; order Coleoptera; family Curculionidae; genus Pachyrhynchus; species Pachyrhynchus sulphureomaculatus. The sequence goes on from CM032446.1 coordinate 197,270,922, forward strand.
TTTTTGTTGATTAAAGCTAGTGTCTCACTGAATACCTATCCTACTTTTCAGGATAAGAACGGCTGTACCAAACTGATTTTTTTATTTATCAACAATACATTCTTTCAGTATTTTTCCATTTTTTTAGCTGAAGTTAGATCCTTTCTATTTTAAAATGGATGGTGCCCAAAATTGGTACAGCTAAAGCTTTTTAAAAATAGAAAATAATTCCAAAAAGACGTAAGACAATTATCTCTTACCCATATCTCTCTACCAAGGAAAACTGAGCTAGTGTTTCTTTAATTTCTTTAGTTCTTTTAAAATTAGGTTTCACTCAATTCATTATCAGAAATTAAAGCGGGGCTGCAAGAAAATTGTGCTCAAGCTTGGGGCATCCAATATTCAAACGGTACAAAATGACACCACAACGTGCGGGCAAGTTCCAATGTTACAAAATTGCGCTCAAGCGTGGGACAAACAACTTCTCACAGGGTACAAAAAAAGATGCCTCAAACTGAGGACAAATTAAAAAGGTTACAAAATGACGCAGCCTACGTGGGGCGCAATTAAACACTTTTCAAAGTTTACAAAGTGTTTATTTAAAGTAAGTGGAGCGAGGCCACGAAAAGTACTTTTCATTGATGGAGACATCAGCTTTGACAAGCATCCCTGAAAGTACAGTTTGGAAAATTGTAAATAATTCGATTTATGAAATGTATGCAGAACAAAAAATTCCTACGTTATTGTCATTTTCACGGAGGGTGTCCGAGGATAGTTGTGAATAAAATGTTCCACTACAACTTTATGGCGTATTCTACGTCGTTTGGGGTTTTTGTTCAAAAAATAGACAAAAGGCAAGTTATAATGGAATCACGGTGCTTACAACAACACAGAATAGAATATCTTGAAAAAACAAATACAACTAGATCGGAAAATCGAACGATAATCTATCAAAATGAGACTTGGTATAATATCCACGACAAACCCAGTAAAGGATGGATTGATAAGTTCAAAAAATGCCACACCAAAGCTCCATCAAATAAAGGTAAAAGAATAATTATTTTACATGCTGGGTCAGAAGAAGGCTGGATACCAGAATGTCTATTTCTAGTAGCCAAGAATATTTCAGAATCCAGCTTGGATTATCATTGTGATACAACCGCTGAAGTTTTTGAAGATTGGCTTCAAAACAAATTAATACCGAATAAACCACCAAATAGCTGTATTGTGATGTATAATGCATCCTATCATAGTCGCTAAATGAATAAGGTACCAAGTTCCACCAGTAGAAAAAGGGAAATACAAGCCTTTTTGTGCGAACGTGAAATATATTTCCATGAAAGTTATACAGTTAAACAATTGTTAGAAGTTTTAAAAAGTAAAAATTTTGCAAAGGAATAGGTTTGTGATAAAATTTCAAAAGAAGTAGGATACAAAATAATTGGGCTTCCACCATATTATTGTACGAGGCATGTTTTTTAAGTAAGTACCGTTTTGCGATTCCGCCGCCGCAGCGATACGGTCGGCGTTCCGCGCATGCGCGCTGGTAACCTACATCTCATGTCTACGCACTGACGCCATTACAGTCTGATTCTTCATTGTATACGTTGTTTACTGAGTGTTTAAGATGCCTCCGACAATCGTGAGTCCCGCCGATTGTGAAGTACGGGCTGTTATACGATTTCTTAGTGCTAAAGGCGTAAAACCGATCGATATTCATCGTGAGATCTGTGAAGTTTACGGACAAAACATTATGAGTGATGGAATGGTAAGGAAATGGGTGAGAGCATTTAAAGATGGCCGCACAAATGTGCATGATGAAGAACGGAGTGGGCGTCCTTCGGTCGTTAATGAAGATTTGGTGCAGAAAGTGGACGAAAAGGTGAGAGAAAACAGACGCTTTACAATTTCATCATTGTGCGACTGCTTTCCTCAATATTCTCGTAGTGTTTTGTATCGCATTGTGACCGAGAACTTGAATTACCGGAAATTGTGTTCACGTTGGGTTCCAAAAATGTTGACGGATTTGCACAAAACCCAACGTTTAGGCAGTGCATTGACTTTCCTTGAGCGGTACCACAATGAAGGTGAACATTTTTTAGACCAAATTGTTACTGGTGACGAAACATGGGTGGCCTACGTCACACCAGAATCGAAACAACAATCCATGGAATGGCGACATTCATCATCACCCAAAAAAGTGAAGTTTAAGCAAACAATTTCTGCCCGCAAAATCATGTGCACAGTTTTTTGGGACAGAAAAGAAGTATTGCTAGTGGAGTTTCTGCCTCGTAATGAGACAATCAATGTAGCGTCTTATTGTGAGACATTGAACAATCTGCGTCGTGCAATCCAGAACAAAAGACGTGGCAAGTTGAGTAAGGGTATCGTCCTAGATCATCCTCCATACAGCCCTGATCGATCTGGCGCCCAGCGACTACCATTTGTTCCTGCACTTGAAGAAGCACCTGGGTGGTCAGCGTCTTCAAGACGATAACGAAGTCAAAACATTTGTGATACAGTGGTTAACAAGTCAGGCGGCAGAATTTTATGAGGAGGGTATTCAAAAACTGGTGCCACGTTATGACAAGTGCCTCAATATTCACGGAAATTATGTAGAAAAGTAGATGAAGGTACAGGCTTTCATGTAAAAATAAAATTATAGCTATATCTTTGCACGTCTTTTTTTAATTCCAAAACGGTACTTACTTAAAAAACATGCCTCGTATCTTCAATGCGATCGAGTTGATATGGTGTAAAATAAAGTCTAATATATGTGCTCACAATAATACACCCACTTTAAACAGTAGTGTGATTGAGTTGATAAAGACAGAAGCCAAAAATGTAACCCCTGAAAACTGGAGACTCTGTATTCAACACGTCAAAAAAATTGAAAACTCATATAGATGTATGTACATAAATATAAATAGTTTAGAACCTGTAAAAAACTTATTATTGATTTGCAAGATAGTAACGATAGCGAAATTGAACTAGACATTAATTAATAACTAAAATTGTAACAAATATACGCGAGGACACTGTACACTGTTTTAATATATTTGTGTAATTGCTATATTGTGTATTATTCAGTACAAAAAACATTAAAATTCAACTGGCTTATCACAATAAAATTTTAAACCTAACAATTATACAATCAGGTATACGCGGACCTGCACGATGCGTTGTCATTAAACAGCCATAAATTAATCACTTTCGAATATTGTTGAATTTTGAATGGGTATAGGTAGCTAAGTCACTTTCTTAGATCGTGAAAAATACTATACCAAGAAGTAACAATCACATCGCGTATTTTCATAGAACAAGTATTATGAAAATATTACAGTTAAACCAATAAAAATTATTAGTTTGAATAAAGTACCATATTATTGAAGATACTAATCAATAAGGGTAAATAAAATATTTTTCTATTTTGTCATGAAAACTCAGTAGCGTAACAACTAATTTCTTTAATATCCTTCAGTATTGTCTCAGAAAATGTAGCTATCTCTACAGAAAGGTAAGTACTTGGAACAAAACGGCTACCGCCGCACGTTAAAGTATGTCTCGTCGAGTTTCTAAGAGATGTCGCGCAAGTAGAAGCTATATTGTATGTAACAATAATAGGAAAAATATGAGTGGTGTCTCTGAGAAACTCGAAGAGGCACCTTTTAACGTGCCGGCGGTAGCAAGCCGGCTTCGTTTTGCTGCAACGCACGTGCTTTTCTTTCTGTAGTGATAGCTGTATTTCCTGTTGTATTGTTTTTAAACTTTTTGATCATTCCTTTGTACAAGAATATAGTTTATAGTATCTAGATTTTTTTACTTCTTAAATTAAATTTTAGGACATACGATCATTCATCATCATCAACCAACCATTTTTCGTCCACTTCTGGATATAAGCCTCTCCTTTCTGTCTCTAGGTGCTCCTGTTTTGCGCTTCCCTCATCCATGATAGACCTATTCACTTTATATCGTCAGTCCAGCGTATGGTGGTCGTCCTCTAGTCCGTTTTCCGATGTATAGTCTCCACTGTAATGTGGTCCTTATCCATCGATCATTCTGACATCTAGCCATGTGACCGGCAAACCCTCATTTCGACTCAGCAATCGCCTCACCGACATCCCTAATTTTGGTCATGCTTTTAATTTGTTCGTTTCTTTTTCGGTCTTTCAACGATTCTCCCTCCATTTGCCGCTTCATAGCCCTCTGGGCTTTCCTGAGCATGTTCATTAATATTTTGGTCATCGTTCAAGTTTGGTCATCATAAGTTAATCACTGAGAAGGCACATTGCTTAAACAGGCGAGATCTAAGGCGCATTGGGGTATTTTGATTTTTCAATGTATTTTTTAGTGTTACGAAAGCAGCTAATACTAGTCTTCTTCGTCGGTATATTTCTTTTGTTTGGTTGTCCTTTTCCATTGAGATCTCGTGGCCCTGTATATGTAACTTGACACGTTTTCTATATATTGCTCTCTGATGCTAATATATCGCTTTTTCCCACATATTGTCGTAGTTTTCTGTATGTTCATGCGAAGTCCAATTTTATTTGATTATTCATCCAGTTCTAATAGCATTTGTTCTTTATTTTCGGCAGTTAAAACGATGTCATCAGCGTATCTCAGGTTGTTGAGTTTTTTTCCCTTTATTAATATTTCTTTATCCTGCCAGTTTAAATTCTTGAATATATCTTCGATGGCTCGAGTGAAGACCTTTGGAGACAGTGTGCCCCCTACCTAATGCCTCTTATTATGCGAATTGGATTGGTGTCTTCTATAAGCTGTATGGTAGAGGTGGCATTTTCATATATGTGTCTGATAATTTGGGTGTATCGACTATCATTTCTGGTATTTGAGAGTGATCTCATTATTACCCACTATTCGAGCATGTCACACGCTTTTTAGTAATCCACAAACGCCAGATACATATCTACTTTGTATTCTATTCCTTTTTCTATTAGGATTATCATCGTTAATATGTGGTCGCAAGTGTCGTACTGTTTTCTGAATCCAGTTTGCTCTTTTGGTTGGTATTGATCTAATTTGTTTGTAAGTCTGTAGCTAATAGGTTTAAAGAGTAACTAATATATCTGAGACGAGAGTGAAATGGGTCTATAATTTTCTAGGTTGGTTTTGTCACCGTTTATTTATCCAGTTATTTGAAATATTTCCCTGACTGGAGCATTCTCTCAACAAAGTACACAATTCTGATAAAACCACACTTCCTTCATATCTCAACATTTCTGTTAGAATCCCGTCTTCTCCTGGTGCTTTGTTATTTTTCAGAGATTTTCTGTGATTTCGGGCAGGTCTTTTGAGTCTACATTTAATATTTTTTTGGTTTTTCTCTTGTTTAGGAGCTATATAAGTTTTCGTGGAATTCTTCAGTATTGCGCAGTATTTTATTTCGGTCTTTTATTTCGTTACCATTGTGATCTTTCAGAGCTACAACCTGCTTGTGTTGTTGGTTGTTTCTAAGGCTTTGTTGTTAGCCATTAACGCTCCTACCTCTGTTTCATAAGACTTGTTGAGATCACGTTTTATCATTTTCCTTGTTTCCTTGGCTAGCTTCTTCGTAACTTCCTGCCTTAAGCAATTGTCTCTTTCTGTCAATGTTTTTCCCTTTTTCAGTGCTTAATTTATTCTACCCTCTGTTCTTCCTTCTATCTCTATTGCCACTTTCCCTAGTGTTGTTAAGCGATTTCTAATATTATCTAAGTCTCCCCTGTCTTGAATCCCATCTGTTTTCTTTATTTCCATGCTTACTAATTTGGTATTGATCTCTATTTTTGCGGTCAGCATTCGGTGGTCGCTGCCTATATTGCAATAATTTACTGCAGTCACATCTGTCACTATATTTTTATTGCTTGATAGGAAGTAATCAATCTCATTTTTTGTACGACCGTCTAGGCTTAACCAAATTTATTTTCTTTGTTTTTTTTTTCTTGTAGAAGAAGGAATTCATATTGTATAACCGGTGTTCGGTTATATAGTCCTGCAACATTGTCACTCTGTAATTTCTCTCATCAAAACTAAAGTTGCCAATATACACTTCGTTTTCCTCCTGTTTATTTCCCGCTTGTACGTTAAAATCCCTCATAACGAACGTCTACGTTGTCTTATCCCTAATCATTGGTTCCCTTAGATCTCCATAGACAGATTTTACTTCCTTATCCTTATAGTCTGTTGAAGCGGCTAACACTGTATAACTTTTATCGTACTTTTGTTCGAGATTTTTAAGCTTACTGAGGCGATTCTGCCCGATATACTGTTGAACTTTATTATATTTGGTGTGAGGGTTTTGTGGATAATAAGTCCTGTGCCACGCTAGCCTCGGAGACTTTATAAAAGAAAGTGTGTCCTGATTTTAAAACCATACCTTCTTCACCCCTTCGGCGTATTTCACATAAGTCTATCTTATCCCACTTCAACTGTTTCACTTCTTCTAGTTCGTAAAGTAGGGAATTGTCTATTAGCGTTCTCACGTTCCATGTGGCTATAGCAAGTTTACATTTAGTAGTGTTTTTAAATTATGGAGACTACAGTGTATGAAAAATCCGACTTAGAGGGTTCAATATTCAGGTCGCGTTCATTTTTTTCAGGTCTTGGGCGACCTAATCACGATAAACATAGTTATCCATTTTCGTTGGCCTGTTTCTCTGTCTGTCGGACTTTTGGGAGGATAACTCTCTAATAAAATGAGATGTCGATATTAAATTAGTGCATGTATCGCACATCATATGTGAACAATACTATATTAGAGGAAGGGACCGTGGTCGATTATTTCTTTATTGCGAGCATAATTAATTCAGTCTGTGAAGTAAGAACATGTCTGCGATAATTCATTTCTGGCAGATGATTCTATCGATTCAACAAAAAATCGGTAGCGTGAACCTTTGTCTACAACGCATTTTGGTAAAAATATCAGTCGATTCCGAACTTTCGTTGAAGTCACGTAAAATTCAAAATGAGTCACTTGTTTGCGCGACGGTCGAGGCAGTCTTTCTTTGTCCCCATCCAAAAGGGCCTAAAAGAACAGATACCGCGGCCGCTAAATATATGAAAAAGTCAGGGTCGGTTGTGAATCGTTTTAACGAGATAAAAAATGTCGATGAATTGCCAAAACGTGGCTCGGTACGCAAAGTCACTCCTAAAGTCGAAAAACGAATCATTTGTTTGTTTACTCTGTTCAGAGGAAAAGTGACGATGAACCTCTGAATATAGTAAACTTCAATAATGAAAGGAATCGCATTAGAAATATAACTAGAGTTAATGTTTATGACGTTGACTTAGTAAACAAGCTAATAAATAGACATAAGTTCAGGTTAAATATTCAGAATTCCACCTTTTTTGCACGCGAAGAAAATAACTCCAATATGTTTCCATACCATATAATCCGAGATATAGCAGGGGACTCAATAAGGTATTTAATAAGGTAGGTCTCACCTTAGTCTATAAGGTCAATTAAAACACGATTTTAACAACATTTAGGACACTTAAAATACAGTAGAACAGAAAAGTCTAGTATTGCTGAGCATGCCCTTGAAGCTGATCATATTGTAACATTAGATAATCTAAGATTATTTAAAAATGTATCTGATAGGAGATTGTTGAACGCATACGAAAGTATGGAAATTATAAAATGTAAAAGTAGTTTAAATAAAGACAGAGGGCATATTCCTTATAGTCCCCTCTACTGGTTACTTGGCCGGAACTGATGGCCTCGCCTATGCTTCAGAAATTCAAGGGTTAGGCTGAGTAGAAATAGGGTAGATTTGTAGTTTAGCTTTAGTCAATCATCGCTCCTGATGAAGCTAACATTGTTAGTGAAACGCGTGTTGAGTGCAAAAATAAAGTGTTTGGTGTAGTGCTTACTTAGTTACTAAGTAGTAAGGATAATTATGTTATTGTTTTCAATATTTCCAGTTTTACCAAAAATAGATTGAATTAACTTATTCTAGGAAAATTCCCTCTTTTTGCATTTTTTCAATTTGGTCATTATAGTGGTGTTGCTCGCGTCGTTGTTAGCAAGCCGACCACGAAAGAGATAATTAGTCAATACTTCTTAAAAACTGAATAATAAAAAATTACATACTCTTAGATAAAAGAGAATAACTAGATCAAATGGTATTTATTGTTTACGCCAATGATTTCAATTTCCTTAACAAAGAGTAGTAATACATAAACGTTTTCCAATTAAATACTATGCAATTTTCAAGCGGACTTTAAAAAAAATAATTACTAGCATTGTTCATCCAAATGCTAAAATACATGTTACAGAAATTATTTGTTTGAGTTATAAGCTTTTCACCTTTATTGTAATAGCAAGTATACGGAACGTTCTAGTATAAGAATAATTGTAAATAATGATTGTTTGAATTTATTGATTATTAACAATGAAGGGTTTTTAGATTGCTGTTAAGTGTTTTATTGAAGTGATTCTTAGAGTTTCAAGTGGATGTGCAAAATGTATCGTTCAAAAAGTCGAAAAGGTATAGTAACTACGTTTTATATTTTATGAAAAATTCGGTTTGTTATATTTTTATAGCAGTGTGCCCTGTATCCTAAGACAGTTGTTTTGGTTTTAGTTTTTTAAATTAGAGAAAAATTTTTAATTTTGATAACACAAAAAATACTTGCCAAAATCTGACGTTTGTGTTTTTGGATACTTCTGTCGACATTTATGCGATTCCAGCCACTTCGCGGACTGCTCGTTGTACTCAGGAGTGTAGTGGTGAATCAATTGTTACGAATCGATGCAAAACCTCCTTTGGATTAGGCCAAAATAGTGCTAAAGAGCGTTCTGAATCTTTGACACGTTGTTGTTTCTGAGCAATTGTGAAAGTGCCAGCCATCGGGCACATAGCTTCTTCGTATGCAAATATTCGTGCAAAATATGCCTCACGCGTTCTGTTTTGCAAAGTAGCATCACTCAAACAATTGTAACTCGCAAATTAATAAACAAAATATCATGAAAATTTTACACTGAGAGTTGACAGTACCTGAACTGGTGTTTTGTTTGTGCTGCCATCTCTCGGAAAGCCTAGCGACTTTTCACCTCATGTAGTAAACCAGGTACGTAGTCAGATTGCAATTTTAGAGGAGACAGGTAAAATTTTGGAAGAGACGATTTATTCAAATAAAGTTGAAAGAAAATGGACGTTCTCTTTTTTACTTTTAGGTGAAATTTTGTGAAACGGAACACCTCCGACTTGACTTTTCAGAAATCCAAAAACAATAATTTATTTTAATACTACATATAGATAGTGAACAAGCTCTGAAATATTTTAGTTGATGTTGATATTAAAATTGTTATAAACAATAAAAATTGTAGGTCAATTTTTTTTCAAAAATTCGTAACTCGGAAACTGATTTTTTAATGAAAATATATATATATATATATATATATATATATATATATATATATATATATATATATATATATTTTATGGGTCTAGCACACGTGCTGCAGGGAAGTCCCTAAAGCGCTCCAGGAGCGGCATGAGTGCATTTTGTTTTGCTTATGTTCAGTGATAGTCCATACTCTTCACTCACTGTGACAATTTTATTAATTAACATCTGTAGGTCTTCATGTGTTTCAGCTAAGAGAACTGTATCATCAGCGTACCTCAGATTATTTATTGCCGTGCCGTTTAATTTAATGCCTATGTCTTGATCATCCAGTGCTTTACTTATTATGTCCTCCGAGTACATATTAAAGAGGATTGGCGAGAGTATACACCCTTGCCGAACACCTCTTTGGATTGCTGCTTTTTGGCCATAGTAGAGATTAGAAATTATTCTTATGTCTCTGATGTCTATTCTTTTCTTTATTAACGTTTCTATGAGTTGGTCATGTCTAACTTTATCAAAGGCCTTATTCTAATCTATAAAGCACGCGTGTAGGTCCTGATTCATGTCTAGGCACCTTTGCGACAGGACGTTGAGTGCAAACAATGCTTCCGTTGTTCCCAAGCCTTTACGGAATCCAAATTGAGTATTACTGATGTCTGCATCTAGTTTTCTGAATATTCTATTATGGATCACCTTCAACAAGATTTTCACTGTGTGAGCTATCAAACTTGTACGGTAGTCTGAGCAATGTCAACAATTTTTTTTAGTGACAAAAAATCACTTTATTATAAAAAATTGGGATTTAATAAGGTTCTTACTAAATATATTATATCGTTATACGCACTTTTACCGGGTGAAGTAGCAAAAAAATATCACTCCGCTTTTATATTAAAATCTAACTTATACTTAAAATTAGAAAAATTAAATTTGTTTTTGTATTAAACCAGATCCATCGGTACTTCGCACGGTAAAGGTGCGAGTGACGGTATAGGTGGTATTGTAAAACGTCAAGCATATTTTGCAAGTTTACGTCAAATTGATGGTGCGAAAATTCTCAAAATTGAAGATTGAAGATATTTGAGCCAGAAAGTTTTTTAAGAATATAAAATTTGATTATTGTACACAACTGGAATATCCTAAATTCCTGAAAACTCGTTTTAAGCCAGCAAAATCAATTCCAGACCCACGTCAATTCCACAGTTACGTGCCAATTAATGAAAAGACATTGTGTTGTAAAATGTATTCAAAAGATAATAGATTTGTTAGTTATGATGTAACCCATTCATTTAACATTACGCCAAAATTTCTCAATTACTGTAAATTTTTTTGTTGAAGATTTCCTAAAAAGTGTATTTTCTTATGAAAATTTAACGATTTCTAATTAAAGAATTGCTGTGTTTGTTAACCCTTAATATTTATATAAACATGCAATTATCTTGAATTATAGTGCGTCTAATAACTTTACGTTGTGCCACACCACTTTGCACTGTGTCACGCTACGCTCATAAAAATTACCGCCATTTGAAGGTCAAATGAGGGCCAAAATTTTTTTTTTTTTTCATGTTCTGCAGAAAACCCTGACGCATCTACGGAGTCAAACCTATTGTCGATAAATGGTTAAGAACCTTACTAATTCCAATTTGTTTATAATAAAGTGAAAATTTTTCATAATGAAATTTTTTTTTTCAAAATTCATAATGTTTCTGGCCATTCTTTTCTCAACTAGACGTTTATACGACTCAGAAGTTTATAACAATTATAATAATCAACATCAACTGAAAACATTTCGTAGCTTGTTCACTACCTATATGTAGTATTAAAAAGTCGGGTCGGATGTGTTCCGTTTTCACGAATTTTCACCCTTTTCTGAACATGTTTTAATTTGAACTGTAGGGAACCCACAAATCGTGACATCCTTTTTTTCGTATTGAATATTGAAAACACATATTTCCTTATCCGTAAAGAAATTTATGGAATAGCACAATACAGTAATAATAAAACGAAAATTGAAATGTGTATTAAACAACATATTTTTAGTGAAGGAAGTAATTGTAAAGTGTATATAAAAATTGAATTTGAATATTATTATTTATAACAACCCTGATAACATGTGTTGCTCAGAAACGATTTATTTTGGTTGGCAATAAGCTTCTGCTAAGATATACTTAGTGGGCAAGGATTTAAAAAATATAACTTTGGAAACTGATGTTTTGAAAATTAACAAAATAAAGAGCATAACAATTTATGCTAATACAGTTGAACCTTTAACAATGGCCCCTTTGACTAACCACCACCCGAATTAACGACTGTAGTCTGTAACCACTGACTAGTGACTACAATGAATAATGACCCCGACCAGAGATTTTTGGGTCCCAGTGTGATTTATGACCTTTTATAACAACCAGGTACGAAAAAAAAATTTAAATTGAGGACTAAAATTATACCTATAATTACTACTACATGTAATAATTTTATTACAACGTGTAATATAAATTTAAACCGCATTGATAATAATCAGGATTCTCTATCTGTCTGTAGACAGCACAGTTTTTGTTTTTGTTTACAATTTGGTTTTCAAAATGTTTAAATACACGCGTTTTTTTTTCTAAATTTTCAGGTCTGATTTGCACTTGAGAGAGGCAAGTGATGATTTGAAGTCGAAAGACTATTTTTTTAAAAAACACTTTATTCAAAAATACAAATGAGAATTCCAGAAAAGAGTACACTCTGTATCAACTTAACTTAAAAACTGAATATAATTATTACAATTGGATATATTTATAATATCTGTCTTATCTTATAAAACTTGATCCATCTGGGAAAGCGGCCAGGTGGTTACTTCTTGATTCAGCAGTTTCATAATGTTGTGCAATATTACGTTGGATCTTCCTTTGTTCTATATACAAGGGCTTCATTGTTTAAGGGTTTATAACTGGCAACATTAGTTGTGTTCATTTTGATAAGTTTACAAAAGTTTATTCACTGTGTACATAATGGCTTATAATAAAAGAAAGTGGTTATCTCTTGAACAAAAGGTATCTGTTATTCACGAACATAAAATTTTTTAAAGAAGTCTGATCTTGCTCATCCATTTGATGTAGGAAAAACTCAAACCGTTTTAAAAGATAAGGAAGCTGCTTTAAAAGCGTGGATTGAGAAAATAGTTGTAATTTACAGTCAAAAAAAAGTTAAAAAGTGAAAATTCCGAAATTGATTCTGGCTTTGCGCAGTGAGTAATACAAATATTCTTGTGACGGGTCCTATGATACAAGAAAATGCTTTAGAAGTAGCAGAAGCTCTAGGACATTCAAAATTTAGAGCCTCAAATAGTTGGCTCCAAAAGTTCGACACAACATTACATATAAAGCGATTTGTGGTGAATCAGCAGATGTTCTTCGAGAAACTGCAGAGCAGTGGAAAGCAAAAGAATCCACAAATTGTGCAAGCTATTCCCTGTACTTTAGCGAAAAAATCATTGTGCTTAAAAAAAGTGCTTTGATGGAAAATAGTCTAAAAAACTTGCTTTAAATAAAAAATGTTGGCAGTCCTAAGCCTGCACAAAATGTGAAGAAAAATATATATTTTTTAATTTTGATATTTTGTGTGACCCCATTTTCCACCCAAAGTCTGACTAGCGACCACCTTCTTTAGCGACTATTTTCAAATTTCCCAGATGGTGGTTGCTGTTGGAGGTTCAATTGTATATTTTTTGTATGGGTTATAATATCGTACCTCCTTACCATTAATATTTACTAGCTTTCTTCAACCTATAGGCAAATGGCTGAAGCAAATAGACACGTCAAAAACAATTCACTCAGATTTGTCCCAATAGTCCTACACTTTAAAATTAAAAGTTTCTTATTTTATATTAATACGAATTATACTCTTTAGTTTAAAAGAGCATCAGAAGCTATTAAAATAAGCTGTATTGGAAGTTCAATATTTTAAAAATAACTATTGGCAAAATAAATTGTTATATATTCAAAGCTAACAGTCATAACATTTTTATTAAAAAACTATTTCACTTTTATCATAAACATTATTAATATAACGAAATAGTTCAAATAGATCGGGCATGTATTTTTTGTCATAACTGCTTCAACGAAGAATAAAGATTTTAAGAAATACTCTAATAATAACAAACACAGTCGAAACAGAGAATAACAACACGCTCTATACAAAATAACTATTTTTTAGTGGATCACTTTTAACCAATATAATTTTTAACATTTTGCATAAGGGTGGGTATTAGAGGGAGTTATCTCTAAGCCTTTGCATGCTCACAAAAAAATACGATCACACCTGGTAGACTGTTCAGTTAAATGTATTATGTTATCATACTTCCAAATTTTAAAAATTCCTTCGTTCCTCTGGTTTTCTGATATTATTAAAAGTTCAGTCTAATAAAGTGTATAGTTTTAGTTAATATAGTGAAGAAAGTAAATAACATTATACTTGGAAGTAAGAGCTGAACTCCGCCAATGGTACTGAGATGACGGCTGGGTGGATTGAGTAGCTTAAAGTTATTTCTATCATTATTGCCTGTCCCAAGCCAGGATAAAGGAAGAGAGTTTCCAGGTTAGGTCAGCCTCCTGCCTATAGGAAAACATACTTTGCTTACAGAAACGAAACTGCTTCGGAATCAGGCCGGACTAAAACAATGACGAACCACGCAAAGAAAAAGGACAAGCGACACTGGAAATTGAAACGGATCATAATTAGACTTGCCTGCTGGAACGTAACATCGTGGAATGGAAGAGACCAAGATATTATTATTGAAATGAAAAAGTATAATATAGATATTTGTGGGTTATCCGAGACGAAGAGAAAGGAAAAGGAACAACCAAAAACGCAGAATATACTCGTATCTTCATTTACAGCGGAAAAGCCAAACAAGACAGAGCACACTCAGGAGTCGGCAACACGAACAACATTGAACACATTAACGAAGAATAAAGATTTTAAGAAATACTCTACTGGTAACAAACACAGTCTGAACAGAGAATAAGAACACGCTCTATACAAAATAAGTATGAAAACGTTCACTATATACTATATTACAAATTTCTAAACGTACTACTAAAACTATTTAAGCCGTAGAAAACTTTCCAAACACGTTCATACATATATTTGTGTCGTTTATGATGAATGATTTTATTCCTACTCCCTTTTCCTTACTCTAAAACAATGATCGATTCTTAGAGAAATCGCGGGAATACTTCAGTTAATTATAGAAGCGTTAAAACTCAAATACAAACTTTTACACATTCCTTAAACTTCACGTTTAATAATTTCCGCCTACTAAATTTATTAAATTGTGGTAAAAATCCAGCTTGTTGAATTATTCAATATCATTTACATAACCTCCAAACAATAATAGATATAAAAATAATTTAGTAGATAGTTTTGAACAAATATACATACGTTATACATATAAACCGTATTTATCTGTGGTTTTAATGAAACGTAACAACCGTTGTTTTAAAACATTGTCTTAGTTTTCTAGTGAAATATTTTCCAGAAATTTAAGTGTAATATATAAACGAACCAGCAATGTTTCATAAGTTATTTAAACCGGTGATGATATTCAAAGGTATTGATTCTTGATTTTTTTTTAAATTTTTTTACGAGGGTTGTATGACCTGACCTCTGCCACAGACGGCGTTACTACTATTTGCAAAAATTATATTTTTCGTAAACATAACCTTTTACAAGAATCCTGTCAAATTTTCAAGTCACTACGATATTTAGTTTGTGGGCAGCATTCTTGATGAAGAACGTCTAGGTGGTCCAAATGAGGTCACCACATCAGAAATGATTGAAATATTCCACGATATGGTGATAAATGGTCGAAGAGTGAAAGTGCGTGAGATTGCTGAGACAGTGGGCATCGCAATTGCATCGCAGCGGAACATTTTAATAACTCATTTGGATATGCGAGAGCTTTCTGCAAGATGGGTGCCTCGATTGCTCACAACTGACAATAACCGACCAGTCGCACTGCTTTGAATAATATTGAAAGTGGAAAAGGTTATCAATCAGCATCTTCTAAAATATCTTGAAGGATTCAACATTATGGCTTTCGTAAACATAGGACAACAGGAGATCTTATGACTTATGTAACACATGTTTGGAACAACCCAATTGAACACTTTGGAGAATCTCGAGCGGTTCGACCGTATTTGGCACGATGGACTGTTTGCTAAGCTACGCTCTTATGGTATCTTTGAAAAGTTCTGTTTGTGGCTCTCATGTTTCCTCAGAGAGCGTTCTTTACGAGTGGCGGTAGACGGACTTCTTTCTAACACCTTCACTATCAACGCCGGTGTGCCCCAAGGCTCCATACTGTCTCCTACTCTCTTTTCCATTTACATTAACGATCAGCTGGAAAAGACCGGGAATCCAATCTACAGCTTTGCAGATGACAGTACACTTATCTCTTCATTCACTTTGAATGCTCGGACATTGGCTACTCAGACGAATACTCGCAGACACCAGGAGGTCGTTCAACTTAACAAAGACCTGGAAGAAATTCTATCTTGGGGTGACAGTAACCAAGTGGCCTGTCGGGGCACTCCATTTCTCTAGCATCGTCACTTAATTTGTTGGGCGTTAATTTGGGAGCAAATATGTCCTGGCATGAACATGTTGCAGGCATAGCAAGGAGAGCTTCTCAGAAGTTGGGAATATTATTTCGAACCAGAAAACTTTACACTGCACAACTGTTAATTCTTTACAAAGCTCAAATTCGACAAACTATGGAATACTGTTCCCATGTTTGGGGCTCCGCTCCCAAACACACACTGCATTTGTTGTATTCTGTTTAGAGAAGAGCTGTTCGTCTGATTGGAGACCAGGAACTGACCGGCGGCCTTGATTCGCTGGAACATCGACGAACGGTTGGCTACTTGAGTCTGTTCTACAAGTATTTTCATGGAAAGTGTTCGAAGTATAGCCCGCTTAATTCCTCCCAGAGTGGTGCATGTTAGAAATACACGTCGCGCTAATACTTCACATCATGAGGTTTGGCTTGTTACTCCGCGTACAACGCTTTTCAAACAGTCTTTTATATGGAGAACATCATCCCTTTGGAATGATTTGCCCAGGGCCACCGAGTGCAATTTGCAGCGAATCAAGAACAACGTGAATCGCTTTTTCCGCACACACTGGAGCGCTTTAGGGATTTCCATGTAGCACGTGTGCTAGACCCATAAAAAAAAACACGCACGTATGTCAACTTTAAAAGAATGTTTGGTGATGTTAAAACGCAATCGGAATGATTTTTGGCGTCGATTCATAAGTGTTGACGAAACATAGATTCGTCACAGCACACCAGAGGCCAAAGAGCATTCCAAACAGTGGGTTTTCTGTGGCGAACTGTTGCCAAAGAAGGCCAAGGCGGTTTTATCGGTCACAAAGTTATAGCCACAGTGTTTTGGGATGCACGCGGCATAATCCACGTCGATTACCTTAAAAAGCGTAAAGCGATTAATGGAGAGTATTATGTCAACTTTTTCTCAAGATAATGCACGCGTGCACACTTGTGTCATCGCTATGGCAAAACTCCATGAGTTAGGATACGAATTGCTTCCGCATCCACCATATCATTCCCAGCGATTATTTCCTATTTCAGAATATGAAAAAATGGCCCTTCGGAAAAAAATTTGGCTCAACGATGAGGTGATTGCTGAAACAAAGTCTATTTTAAACGGTTGGAGAAATTGTATTTTTTAGATGGGATACGAAAGATAGAAAAACGTTGGACTAAGTGTATGCAGCTAAAAGGAGACTATAAATTTTATAGATAAAAATGTTTGTTTCTTGTCAAGTCCATGTAATTATCATATAACTCTCGTATATAAATATATAATTATTAATGAATATTTTTTAAAAACAGATATTGATCAAATTTTAATTCAGTATAGATATTTATATTATATATATATATATATATATATATATATATATATATATATATATATATATATATATATATATATTACCAATACTTTGTCGCTGTGTGGATTTTTATTAGTTTGAGGAATTTTAAACACGCATTAAGAAACGTAAACTCGGACGGATGCTTCCGTAATAGCTTCCATGGCTAACCAATAAATGGAGGTACTCAGTGCGCATGCGCTGAACGGCAACCGCAACGCTGCAGCGAACATATTTCAAAACGGTACTTAGTTAAAAAAAGGTTCCTCGTATTTTTGGCTTTGTTAGTACTTGTTTCGTATGAAAGTTGTTCTGAGCCAGTCTGAGTAGTACTCTGCGTTTATCGTTCGTTGCTCTGTTGCGGGATCTATGTGTAGATATAGAATAACCCACATATCCCAAAAGAATGTAGCCATAATTCTTCCGGCCAAAACAATGAACTTTGTATTCTTTACTTTTGGGGACAAAGGTTGTGATTAATTTGTAAAAACATAGAGATCGTAGAATATTAAAAAGTACTAAATGATACTAATTGAAATGGATCTAAGTACTGGGAACGTTCAAATTATTAACTAATTATACTTAGAAGAAAAAAATGAAATTAAAATTACATGACATCTTTTTTAGTGTTCCGTACGGAACACTTATAAGATCACTTCGGTGTGTGTTTGTCTCTCTGCCTGTCTGTCCGTCTGTCTCACCCGATTTTCTCCCAAACCATTTGACGTAGAAAGTTTGGTACTAATATAGAAATTGATGGCCTCATCAGAGCCGTGTAGTTTTAAAAGTTAAATTTTGACTTAAGGTGTTAGTTTTGGGGGGTGAGATCGAAGGTGAAAATAAAAATTTTTTACTAGGTCATCGAGTGGGGTGTTAAATGAAAGCTTGTAAAAACACGAGTTCAAAAATATACATAATGTTTTACATGCGCACACCTTTCTTTGTATTATTTTGAAAAAATCGCGAAAAAGCGCTGTCCCCTCCCTCTATTTCGAAAAATACTGATCTAAAAATTTTGAAAAAATTCTGGAATATTCTCCACGGGGTGTAGATTGAACGAAAATTATCACGAGTGCATCATTACCTTTAATAATTTATTTAGTATATAAAAAAAACAAAAATTTCGAGGTCGTCAGTTTTCAGTAAAGATCGGAAACAAAGCTTGTAAAAATACGAGTTCAAAAATATATATAATGTCTTATATGCGCACACTTTTCTTTGTTTTATTTTGAAAAAGTACTGATCCAAAAATTTTGATAAAATTCTGGAATATTCTCCACGGGGTGTAGATTGAACGAAAATTATCACGAGTGCATTCCCTTTAATAATTTATCTGCTATATAAAAAAAAATTCAAGGTCATCAGTTTTCAGTAAAGATCGGAAGCAAACTTTGTTGAAAACTCATTTGGGGTGTGTTTTGTGAAGTCACTGATCATTTTATACCTCCATAACAAAAATTTTTATTTCAGAAACAATCAACGTACGGAACACTACGCAAGATCAACTTGCATTTGACCGGTTTTTTTTTAACATAGTCTGCCCCCCTTTTAGATACTATATCGCCGTCAGCTTCCGTATTTCTCGTTAAAAAATATCCAGTGGCTACAGTGGCATATTGGCACAGCTTCGATGATTTCTGAATTGTAGTGATCCTACGAGCAGCGATATAAATACGAGCGTTATCCTGTAAGAAAAGAATATATTTCTGGCCTTTTTAATGTTTGGTTCATATGACAGTTTTTATTTAGTCTTCAGGCAGTGTGCGATTATTGTTCGTTGTTCTGTTACGAAATCTCTGTGTAAAACACCACTTATATCCCAAAAGAATGTAGCCATAATTTTTCCGGCTGATACAACAAACTTTACATTTTTTACTTTCGGGAACGAATGATGTGGCCGCTTCATTGACATTGTTTTGATATCAGGGTTAAAACATGGTACTCAGGTTTTATCAGTAACTACAATAAAGTCTTGAAGAGTATCCCTAACTTCCTCATATCGTGCGAGTAGTAAATGACCGACGTTTAAGCGAGTCTTCTTGTGCTGGTCCATTTGCGGAATTTTACGATTATCTATAATATCCATAAAATGCAACGTCTCTCTGTCTGTCTGTCCGTTAGTGCGCTTATTACTGGAGAACCACTTATCCAATTTATGTGTTATTTTTTTAACACATACATATGTTCTCTGGCCAGGTTATTGGCTATATTTTATTACATTAGGTAACATAAGGAATAAGCAGCGACGATAATAGTGAATCAAGTCGGAAAAAAGTTTTCCGCTAGCACGTTATCTTGCAATACAATGCCTAAACCATTAAATATGGAACAATTTCATGTAGCAAAGAATATTTATATCTATAATATATATAAAATGCAACGTCTCTCTGTCTGTCTGTATGTCCGTTAATGCGCTTATCACTCGAGAACCAGTTATCCGATTTACGCGTTTTTTTTTTTTAATTCGCAGATTTGTTCTCTGGCCAGGTTATCTATAGTCTTCTATAATATATATATATATAAAATACAACGCCTCTCTGTCTGTCTGTTTGCCCGTCTGTGCGTTAGTGCGCTTATCACTGGAGAACCACTTAGCCGATTTACCTGTTTTTGTCCTCTGGCCAGGTTATCTATAATCTTCTATCTATAATATATATAAAATGCAACGTTTCTCTGTCTGTCCGTTAGTGCGCTGATTACTCGAGAACCACTTATTCGATTTACGTGCTTTTTTTTAAAACATACATATGTTTTTTGGCCCGGTTACAGGATATATCTTATTACGTTAGGTAACATAAGGAACAAGCAGTCTCGATAATAGTAAATTAAGTCGGAAAAAAGTTTGCCGCTAGCGCGTTCTCTTTCAATTCACTGCCTAAACCATTAAATATGTAGCAAGGAACATAATATATGCAACGTCTCTCTATTTGTCTGTCTGTCCGTTAGTGCGCTTATGACTTGGGAACCACTTATCTATCTGTAGGGGAAGGAATCAAAAGGACTAAGGTGAGAAAACAGTGAGGGTAGTAGGTGGTAGTTTTCAATATTTTGGATCGAATTTTAAGTTTAAATTAGTAAATGATAATAGGACGATGTCAAATAAATTACTTTTTACTTGAAAGGGAATTTTTGGGTAGATAATTTTTAGTTAATATTTCTATGTCACTAAATATTATTTTAAATTATAATGTTCTGGGTTCAAACTAATCCAGAACCTATTACCAAAAAACTAATTTAATAAACGTCAACGGGCTTTGTTCCTGAAAAAAAACACCTCGTAAAATATTCTTTATGTTATGAAAGGGCGAGGATATAACATATAACATATTTCCTTGTCTCAGTGTTCATATATAAAAGAACACAACACGAAAATTTTATTGTTTTTATAATGGTATATCATTAAGCAATTTCTATTTAATGGAAGCTTACAATTACAGAAAATCCAATTTTGGGTTAATTACTTGTAATTACCTATTATTTGGCCAAGTATATATATATATATATATATATATATATATATATATATATACATATATATATATATATATATATATATATATATATATATATATATATATATATATATATATATATATATATATATATATATATGTATATATATGTATATATATATATATATATATATATATATATATATATATATATATATATATATATATATATATATATATATATGTATATATATGTATATATATATATATATATATATATATATATATATATATATATATATATATATATATATGTATATATATATATATATATATATATATATATATATATATATATATATATATATATATATATATATATATATATATATATATATATATATATATATATATATATATATATATATATATATATATATATATATATATATATGTATATATATATATATATATATATATATATATATATATGTATATGTATATGTATATATATATATATATATATATATATATATATATATATATATATATATATATATATATATATATATATATATATATATATATATATATATATATATATATATATATATATATATATATATATATATATATATATATATATATATATATATATATATATATATATATATATATATTTATATATATATATATATATATATGTATATATATATATATATATATATATATATATATATATATATATATATATATATATATATATATATATATATATATATATATATATATATATATATATATATATATATATATATATATATATATATATATATATATATATATATATATATATATATATATATATATATATATATATATATATATATATATATATATATATATATATATATATATATATATATATATATATATATATATATATATATATGTATATATATATATATATATATATATATACATGTATATGTATATATATATATATATATATATATATATATATATATATATATATATATATATATATATATATATATATATATATATATATATAGGAAGTAAAAGTAAAAAGAAATTCAGCAATTTTGAAACAGTTAGAACAAAGAATACTGAATTTAAGAAAAAGAATTATTTATTATTTAATTGAGATATTCAGGAAAAAATGATTAGTATTAAAAAGTCAACATGAAGAAAAATATAAAAGAAACTATTGTTGGAGAATTACATAAACCTGTTAGAAAAAATTATCATAAAGGATCAGTTTTTAATAAAAATCGGAAACAAACTTTGTTGAAAATATATTTGTGGTGTGTTTTGTGAAGTCATTGATTATTTTATATCTCCTTAACAAAAATTGTGTTTCAAAGGAAATAAACGTACGGAACACTAACTGCACAATTCCGATTTGCACTTGGCCTGTTACTTGTAATCTATTCGTATTCTTACGGATAGATACTTTCCGTTAGCAAGAAAAGTAAATATAATATTTGTATTTCTGAACTGATTCTATATTCAACTCGACATTTATTAATATAATAACTTTAATCAGTTCTCAATCCCTTCTATTTGTGTTAAAATTGGAAATGATTGAAAAACATGAACATTCAAATAGAAATATATATATATATATATATATATATATATATATATATATATATATATATATATATATTTACCAAGTTTGAAACTGATATATCACTTCGTTCGAGAGCTATTGAGCTGACAGACCGATAAAAATGACTTACTATGTTTTTCTGGGGACCATAAACGTTAACGTGAAGAAATGCAAAAATCCGGAGGGTGATTTTTTCACGGAATCAATACTTTTTTTTGGTAAGGAGAGCAAAAATATAATAGAAAAGACAAAAATATGAAAGATGTTTTTTAAAATTAAAATGTAAATTTAAATAAAGTTTTTAAACAAGCGCAATTGTATACAGAAGAAGTTTTACCATCCAGCTACCATTTTTTTTCTTGATCATTATCCAGCTTTTCATAACAAGCAAGCACGGCAAACTATTTATCTTATTTTTCACACTCTTTTTATCAATTTTTATTATTATTATTATTATTATTTCATATTTTGCATTGTCTTGTAACCTAATTTTACTTAAGTCTCTTAATTAGATTTACCCTCCGACCGTAACCAAACTTTGTGGAAGTTGCAAATCTCATTAAAGTGTACCTTTGGGAAGGATTTCATTACACGTTGCAGCAAAGGGGTAGTAATAATCTTTACCAAAGAACCTTTTGAGTTAATGTTTAATTAGTTTCTCGGAATGAATATATAAAGAGGTTTGAAAACTTCCAAAATTATAAGAATAAGTTTTTCTCAAATCAGCGGTATTGAAGATGATTCGGAAGCAAACCATATATTTCCCTTTTATTGTAAATAGTGTGATTTGTTTGGGTGGTTAACAAATAGTAAACATATTATATTTTGCATGTTCCTACAATAATTAGAAAGTAGTTAGACAACGGTTTTGGTGAGAACAAAATCTTTCGTTATAAGATAGTGTTAATTTTAACAGTAATGAGTAAAATTTGACTCGAGGTCTTCTAGCCATTTTCTATGTTTTGTCATGTGTTTCCATGTATCCCTGTTTTGAACAACTTGATACCAAGTGAGCCCAGCTGATTTTTTAATGTCGTCGTACTAACGTTGAGGTCCGCCAGTAGTTCTTTTTTTCTTCCCATGGTCTCCATCCAGTCATTTTTCCGCTCCAGTTATCAGTATTTATGGTTATATTATATTGTTTTATTCCTTTTGAATCGTTTAGTTTGCTGTCCCTGAGTGATATATCTAGGATATTTAAACAAGTCTAAAAACCCTTGGGAAATGTTCATTCGAATGTGTTTTTGGTTTTCTCATACTCAAAGCATTGTGTAATGGTGGACACGCCCTATCGAGATGTTTACAATGTTAGCAAGCTTGCGTGCTTCAGTCGGCAATCATTGAGTACGCTATTGTGAATTTTTGTCACAATCTCGTCTGTTGTAGAGGTTTTCGGGCGTCCTGAGCGTTTATCATCATGAATGGATGTACGACCACGTTCAAATTCAGCAGCCCACTTTTTAATCGTCGAGGACGAAGGGAACGAATTACAAATAAGCAGAAACATAATTGATAGATTTTTCTATTACTTTGTTTTAGAAAATTATAGATATTAAATATGAACAATGTTTTTGTGTTAATTTATTATTTCTACGTAATATGTTCTGACTCTAAACGCAAATTTCGATTCTAAATAATGGATGAAAATTTGTACCAATATGTTTTTTTTAAGCCAGTTTGGAATCTAACGAAAGTATATGATGGAAATGCAGGCATAAAATTGTATTTTTTAAAGTTTGTTTAATATTCTGAACGTGAAGGGTTTTCGGGTGTCCTGGGCGTTTATAATCTTAAATGGATGTAAGACTACGTTAAATTCAGCAGCCCACTTTTTAATAGTCGAGAACGAAGGGGAAGAATCATTTAATGTCATATTTATTTAACTCGTTTTCAATGTCCGTAGGAGTTAAACCTTTTAAAACTAAGTATTTTATAACACTTTGCATTTCAATTTTATCCCCTTTCTAGAAAATATTAAAACTTGTTTGTATATAGAATCACTACAAAAAGAAAACCAAACACACGTGTTTAAAACTTCACAGCATGCTATCTAGGAGATAACATTTGAGAAATATCATAATAATTTGGTCATCTTGGCTCCATATCTGTGTCGGGCCGAGAAGTTTTAGGATTACCCCCGTTTATTATAAATGTAGTTCTAAAACTTTAATCTGAGGCAAACCACTATTGCTATATAAAAATCCATATTTTATTCATGTACTGTGCTAAAATAATACTACAATATTTAAATTATTTTTCCATTAATTTAAATATAAATAGTCCAGGCTTCATTTGTAGAAAGGAATAAAGCTTTATTAAATAATTCTGCAACTACAAGAACATTAATTAATTAACGAACGTATTGGTTTGTAGAGCGTATTTTATGGAGACCAAACAAAAAGGAAAATAATTTATAAGTAGCTTTGAATTGCCGTTATTTATTTATTTATTTACCATATTCTACAGTACTCTAATTAGAGAATGGGAAAATATATAATTTAGTATACATAATTGAATAAAAATAATAAGTTTTAAAACTTTTTATTTATCTTAATTAATCCACACCACACTTAAATCTATCGAGGTACGATTATTCTTGCATCTTCTTTTCAGCCTACTTTCATCCACTCTTGGATGTAGGCCTCTTCCAAATATTCCCATCTTTCCTTGTCCAGAGCTGTTCTGTTCCAATTTTTCCCTGCGATATTCTGGATGGTCCATCTCTCGTTGTTCTCTCTCGTTACGTGGCCAGCCCATCTCCACTTAAGTTGAGACACTATTTCCAGATCATCCGAGAGCCGTGTTCTTCTCCGGATTTCCCCATTTGGGATTCTATTTCTCAAACTCACTCCAAGCATAGTTCTCTAAATAGCACGCTGCGTCACTCGAAGTCTGTTCATCGACTTACGTGTTCGCGACGTCGTTTCAAGACTGTACGTGAGAACTGTCAGTACACACGACTCGTACGTCTTCCTTTTGAAATTGACAGGGATATCTCGTAATCTGAAAATAAACTCGAGTTTACCAAAAGCTGTCCAACTAAGACCCAGTCTTCGAGAAATTTCTGCTGCTTGGGTCTCCTTTCCTAGTGGTATATTTTGTCCGAGGTATATATATTCGGATATGTTTTCTAATGGCCGATTTTCGATGGTAGGGGTTATTTGCTCTGGGCTCATTATTTTTATCTTGCTCAGGTTCATTTCCAGTCCGACTCGTGACGATGCATGATGCAGTTCTTCCAACATAGTTGTTAATTCATTGGGTATAGTACCGATTAGATCGATATCGTCCGCAAATCGTAAATGATTAAGTTGTGTTCCGTCCATGTTAATCCTCTTAGACTCAGTCTAAGGGCTTAAAAAGTTCTCCAATACCAGTGTGAACAGTTTTGGCTAGATCATATCTCCTTGACGTTTTTCTCTTTTTATCGGTACTTTTGGGGTCTTCATGTCTTCATTTATTTTTATATTTAGATTTACGCATTCTCATAGATATATTTAATAGTCGAGTATCTTGTGTTTATCCTAGCGTTATCTAGGGTTCTTAAAACTGCCCACATTTCTATAGAGTCAAAGGCTTTCTGGTAATATACGAAAGCCAACTGGGTAAATTATATTCCGTGGCTTTCTTAATCAACCTACGTAGTGTCTATAGGTGATCTACTATGCTGAATCTCTTTCAAAATCCAGCCTGTTCCGCAGGTTGATGTAAATCTATCTTGTACGTCAATCTATTAGTTATTATTTTTATTCTTGCATACTTATATAAAACAGAGATGAGGGTTTTAGAATATTGGTGGGATTGGTGGATTAAAAGACAGAGTTACCGCGTAGGTGTAGACATATGAAAGGAGAAAATTTTGTTTGCATCTATTTTGCTAGATAGTATTTTATGTAAAAAGAGAATCTATTATTTAGATCGTCGTTCCTCGAGATTTTCGGTTGAGAATTTAGACAAGAGACGTTCGAAAGGATAACCTATTTTAAACTATACTTCGTCGAGTTTGAAGACGACATATTTTGCAAAAGTCTTTAAATTTTCTCTGTATCTGAAATATGTATCTGATAAAAAAGGCGGCAAACAACTATTAAAAATTCCAGATACGACTTTGCAATACTGAAAAAAAAAATTTCAATGTTTTACATCCCACGAAGTCTGCGACATTCCTGTGATAAAAGCCAATAGTTTCCGTCGCAAACTTTTTAGTAGAGCCCTTAGAAAGATGGTGTGGAATTCAAAACAACACGTATATTTAAAATTAATTAGTAAAAATTATCTTGTAGTCTCATGAAGTCATTCAAATCCTCGATTCTGAAGTTTAACTTTACTTCATCCGTATCGATAGGTAATGTACATCTAGCGTAAAAACGAGTTAGATTCTTCTTATTCTTAGGGTGCCGTCTCCCTTCGGAGGTTGGCTATCATCCTGGCTATTGTAATTTTTGATACCGCTGCTCCAAAGAGTTGTATAGAAGTACAGCTAAACCATTCTCTTAAGTTCTTCAGCCACGACGTGCGTCTCCTTCCTGCAGGTATTTTATCTTCTATCTTTCCTTCCATTATGAGTTGTAAAATATTGTAACGTTCTCCTCGCATGATGTGACTAAAGTATTCTAGTTTCCTGGTTTTTGTTTCATTTGTCAATTATCTCTCCTTGTTCACTCGTCTTAACACTCCCTTATTGCTGATTCTTTATGTCTAGGATATTTTTATAATTTGCCTGTAAATCCACATTTCAAATGATTCCAATTTCTTCATTGTGACTTTGTTTATAGTCCAGGCTTCTAATCCATAGAATAGAATCGGAATCACGTAGCATTTTGCCATTCGGGGTCAGAGTTGTAAATTCAAGTTACTGGTAGTAAAAAGTTGTCTCAATTTGAAGAATGACGTTCTGGTTTATTGTATTCTACTGTTGATTTCCTGTATTTGGTCGTCTCTCTCGTTGATCCATGTTCCCAGATATTGGTATTTAGAGACTTTTTTTTATCAATGTTGACTCTACGTTGATATTTGTGTGGACCGAAGAAGTTTTAATTATTATCATGTATTTTGTCACTCTCATTAGTATTATATATATATATATATATATATATATATATATATATATATATATATATATATATACAATTTATTAATTAATTATTAAAAATAAACACGAAATGCGTCAATACTAGTAAAAGATATTTATTACAAATAGACAATCCTGTGTCTAATAAGTCACTTTGTCCATCACAACATTCTGTTTTTGAATCTAGATATATTCAGTTTTCATAAACCGGTAAAAACACTGTTTTGAATACTATTTACTTTCCTTGTCATTAGCGGCAATTATGGATTTTATTCAGTTAGACATTTAATGATCTTGTGATCGGTGAACTAATTTTGGAAGTCTGATAAAATTTAACGGATTCGTTAGTAGCCGATACAGCGAACGAAAAACATTCTATGAGTAGACATAGTCTTTTATGCATACCACCGTTTTCCGCCCAATCAAGGGTAAATTAGAAACTTCAGTGAGTGCTGCAAGGATAAGTAGAAAATATTAGACAAAAGAGCAACTCTGACTTATGCAAAAAATTACATAACTACGCTTCCGTGCAATACCGCTAAAAAATTGAATTATCGCACGTGGCCTGGTAGTAAAACCTGCTGTGGGTACGTACCGGTGATGTCACTTATATTTGTTAACTTTAATAGTAGGTTATATGAGGTTATATATAACTTATAAAAGTATAAATTTAGAAAATAATCAATTGTTTTTTACAAATATAATGCTATCTATTTTTTTAAATAACTAATATTATTCACTTCATTAAATTGGGCTCGTAATGATATTGAGAAAGCCAGTAAACTTTTAAAATTTTAAAAATATGGCACCGCTGTACATTTCACTTATTCGTTCGCATGCTATCCAATCAGTCAGCTTTCAGGTTGAGTTGGATGTGTGATCGTGTTTTAATGTAAACGTGCAGTGGGCCAATTTTAGAGAAAACATTAAATAATTCGATTTTAATGTAAATGCAGATTTTTGGTAATATTTAAAGTGAAGCTGTGAACTTTTCGTAACAAAGAAAAAATGTTAGCGTATAACACTAGTATTTTCTCTTCCACCTGGACATTACAGTTTGTGAAGTTATCATATTGCCTGTAGAAATTTACTTAGGCCGCACTCTTATCTACTTTGTGTCATTATAATAAACATAGTTTTGCTTTGTTAAAAATGTTTTACGCTCACATGTATCAAGAGAGTGCATATAAACCACTTCTTCCTTCTTTTCATATTGGTTACAACACAACTGAATGTATTAATACTCTCTGCGCTTATGTTGAAAAGTTTCCAGGAATTGATGAGTTTATTTAACAAAGAAGTTTGCTCAAAACCACTTGTGAAAAGTTCATATTGAGTTCATATTTATTAGAAACATAATTTCTGTAGTACCCCCCGTGTTGTAAAGCGGTGTCTGTCGATAGACTGTATTTGGTTAATTATATACATTTCGAGAAATAACAGTAAATTATTTTGGAGGTCAGATGTGAACAGTTTGCCTAACAAGATACATTGATCTAACCGATCGAAGGCTTTAATGTAACCATGTAAATTATGTCAGTGTGTGCCCTAGCATCCAGTGACTCACCAGTATTTTAGATAAAACGAGACGAATCCAAAATAATGAATTTGTCCACCGGTCAAATTGCTGCAAACTTTAATATTCTCAATAATACTGTTGAAATTTGATTTTCAACGATCCCATGTATCTAATCAATTTTAGGTGAAGTAAGTCATCTGTAAATAGTTAACTTAGAAAAACAACTACTTAAAATTAATAATTCATAAAATCGATTTTTAATTTATCGTTCTGGCAAAGTTCCAAACGTTGTCATTCTCGATATTCTTATGGAAATGTCTGGACCAGGATTTCAGTTGTGTTTTGTATTCGCGGCGGATCGTATATTCTTGTTTAAATTGCAAATTATTGCCGTTTAGGGGCAAAAGTGAAAGGAAGACCACAATCAATATTGCGAAATAAATTTATTTTCATTGTACCATAAAACGGCTCATTTATGAGAGGCACATATTGACAAGGCATTTGAGGTATTGGGATTGTGTTCTGATTTTTAATATGATTTGCTTGCTCTTCAACTATCTGAGGCAGAGATATGGTTTTTTACAAGGATGAAAATAATTCTTGTGTTGAAAGTCGGAATAAAAATTTTAATTTAGCATTTACTAAATTATTTTATAACATATCTTATTATATTACAGTAATAAATGCCAAGTAAAAGATAAACGTACATATAATTAAAATTATAGGTTGGGTTGTCGAAAGAATATCAGGTTTTTTGAGTCAAAATTCAAACATTTTTTTTTTATATTTTAAATGCGTCTTTTTCAACCATGACCTCTTGCCTTCATCACTGCAGAATTTCTTTGGATTTTTAGACAGTGCACTGAACCAACTGATTTTCACAAGATTTTTTAAAACTCAACTTTATATCCTTGAAAGAGTTCTGCATAGACCGAAACAATTACTAATATGACGGAGTAAGATCTGGGCTGTACGGTGGATGCATCGAAACTTCCCAGCCAAACTGTCTTGTTTCTTGGTATGATAGAAGACAACGTTATTTATGTTGATCAATTCCGGCTACTTTCTCTTAATTGATTTTTAAAATTTGGTTAATTGTTGGTAGTAATGGAGCCTGAGCAGCATTTTCCCTTTATCGTAACCGAGTTGAAATTTTTTTTCATAAATCTTACTCATTTTCAAGGCGTTGTATCTTTGGACTAAATCAATATATATGGCAACTTTCTGTTCATTTTTTCTTTGAAATGCACCTTTTAAATGAGAGTTAGTATGACCAGATTCGACTATTATTACCAGAGATAGGTAACTTAAAAACCATCTAGCGAGAAAAAGGCCAGATATTTTTTTGCCAACCTGTTATATAATATACCAATAAAATTGGTCAGTGTATCAAGAATTAGAGCCAAAAAAATATTAAAAAATTTGATCAGATATTCTGAGGAATACGACGTATTTTTGATATTCACCTGAATTGCTGATTTTCTAGCACAGATTTTTGACATTTATTTTATAATTTGTGGATGGTAAAAGTTTTTATCTTTATAGTTTTCTTCCAAATGAAAAGCAAACCTGACATCATCATCAGCTGGTATATTTAATTCAATTAGCAATAAGATTATAGTATATACTAAATATTAAAAGATGAAAATTATCTTGGCTTCAACATGTTACTTTTAATTCTAAAAAAAAAACGACCAAGTACAAGTTGGACTTGCATAATTAGTGTTCCGTACGGTGATTGCTTCTAAAATAGAAAAAATTGTTACGGAGGTATACAATGATCAATGACTTCATAAAAACACACCCCTAATGACTTTTCAACAAAGTTTGTTTCCGATCTTCGTTGAAATATGATGACCATGAAAATGTTTTTTTTTTATACGAGTATACCCGATAACTGATCAACTCCTGAGAATATTCCAGAATTTTTTCAAAATTTGATCAGTACTTTTCGAGATAAGGAGGAAGGACAGTGATTTTTTAAAAATAATATGAAGAAAAATTTGCACTAGTATTATATCATATATATTTTTGAACTCGCGTTTTCACAAAGTTTCATTTGACACCCCACGCAATGATCTGGTAAAATTTTTTTCACTTCCGTTTTCACTACCCAAAAGTAACTCCCTAAGTCAAAATTTAATTTTCAAAACTATACAGCTCCAATTGGGCCATCAATTCTTATATTTGTGCTAAATTTCAACTTTCTTTGTCAAATATTTTCGGGGAAAACCAGGTGTGGCAAATGGTCAGACGGACAGATGGACACCGAAGTGATTCCGTAAGTGTTCGGTACGGAACACTAATAAACCCTTAAGCATTAAAATAATTTCGGTTTTCAACTCAAAAAGAAGTAACCGAAGTAGTTTAAATTAATTTATATGATATTGAAATCACTTAAATCAAGACATTTACTATGTTGTTTATATTATTTTTTAGCTTTTTCATGCAGTGATAATAATATCTATTAAAATAGACGTTGTTGAAGTCAACTTATTTTTTTTAACTTGGTCATCCTCCATCCGTCCATATATGGATACTAGAAAATTTGAATAGTGTAATTTGTGTTTGCTCTATTATAATCTTAAAGTAGATCTGATTAGTATTTATAGTTTTTATGCCAATTAAAAGTGTTTGCCTGGCTAATAATGAGATTTTTGTAAATCTTTGAAAGTGAAGCTCCAGTTTTGTTAGTATCGGTTTATTTTAATTTTTAAACTACAACGACTTTTCTATAAAATTGAGTGTATCTTTTTTTTGTTAAATAATACGAGCATAAAATTTTTATTTACACATTATTTTATTATCATTCTACAGTCAATTAATGTAAATAAAAAAATACTTTAATATAATTTAAATAATAACACAGGTCAACAAAAAAAGTATTTGTAAAAACTTTTTAAATCAATACATCTAAGTGTTATGTATTTTTTGGTGCTGAAACCGTATCTGGTATCAGTTTTTTTGTATCACCCATAGTTCTCTCACAATATGACATCGATTAAATTTCAAAACAGGGAAAATGTGATACATAAAAAAATAAAAACTTAAACCGTACTTTTATTTGATTAGGCTACAATTTTTACTCACGATAACATATTTCACTTCAATGCGAATATTTTAGGTGCTTTGTATTTCCTTTCCCTTTTCTCTGAGAAGTTTCTTGTATAGCTTTTTCTCCGATGTGATGCATTTTGTTGTTCTTTATGAAGTGACTAACAGTAATCACCCATCATGTTGATATTTCACCGTCCCTGGTACCGTTTCTCCATCTCCTTTATGTCCTGACGGAACCGTTCCTCCTGCTCTTCTCTCACATCGCCTAAGTTTTTAGGAAAAAAGTCAAGATGGTTGTGCAAGAAGTGGACTTTAAGGCTCATCAGACAACCCAGATTTTTCAACTTGTTATCATATTAGCTACGATAAGTTCATAGTTAGGATCTTTCACATTGCCCAAAAACTTAGTCACAACTTCTTTAAATGATATCCAAGCTTTCTTTTCCATTGTAATCATCTTTGCTTCAAAGTTGGAATCGAACATCATTTTACGAATATCAGGCCCAATGAAAATCCCTTCTTTCAGTTTGGCTTCTGATAAATGAGGGAATCGTTTACACAAATATTTAAAACATTCACTATCTTTAGACAAGGCTTTCACAAATTGTTTCATTAGGCCTAACTTGATGTGTAGTGGTGGTAGAAGAATCTTTTTTG
Source organism: Pachyrhynchus sulphureomaculatus (assembly GCA_019049505.1). Lineage (NCBI taxonomy): Eukaryota > Metazoa > Arthropoda > Insecta > Coleoptera > Curculionidae > Pachyrhynchus > Pachyrhynchus sulphureomaculatus. The sequence goes on from CM032446.1 coordinate 197,303,582, forward strand.
GGTCTACTAAAGTTTTATGCAAAATGTTCTTCTCGCCAGTTTTTCTTACGGGCCATTGTTTTTTGGACCAATGTTGATCCCTTGCTCTGCTGTCCCACTCACATATAAAACATGAAAACTTTGTAAATCCCTGTTGTTGACTAAAGATCATGGAGACGACTTTTAAATTTCCAGATAGCATCCAATCGTGAGCTGGATAGTTACTTTTCTGTAAAATAATGTTAAGTTTCCTTCATATAGACTGAATGAGTAACAGGCAGTGAAGCATAAGTATTACTGTTGTGTAACAGAACACCTCTTAAACTAGTTATTGATGTGTCTACAAAAAGCCTCCAATCTTTCTTCTTGTACTCAATGCCAAATTCGTTCATTTGACTACCAATATCATGGCAGTAAACCAAATCCTCTTCCTGCTTGAAAAACTGAGCAAACTCTTGATCTCTTGTTCTATAATGGTAAATAGATGTTCCAGATTCCAATAAATGTTTTTCTCTCAGCCTAAAACCAAGCAATTCTGTTTTTTCCTTAGTCAAACCCAAATCTCTCACTAAATCATTTAATTCAGCTTGTGTAAACAACTGTGGTTTTAAATTTTCTAGAGAACATTGAAACTCATGATTCATTAAATTCAGGACTGGGCTGTAAAACGTCATCAATAGACTGAGGTGGCTCAGGGTCAGAAGGTCCCGGTCCATGTCCTACGGGTCGATTAGCTGAAGTAAAGTTAGGATTGACAAATACTTTCTTATTTTTGGAGTTATATCCAGAAACATCAACGCTGCAAAAATAACAATCATTTGAATGATTTTCTTGCTCTCTCCATACTATGGGTACTGCAAATTTAAAAGTTTTCTTTTTTTTCTTATATCATTTCCTAAGATCCTCTACACAAACATTACGTACTTTGTGAGGAGCCCAACATTTTTCTTGATTACCGATTTCTACACCAAAATATGCAAAGTTACTTTTTTTACAAAGTCAGTAATGTTTCTTTGATGTTTTTTAACTACAAACTCACCACATATATAACAAAAAGTGTTGAGAGAGTTTTTACAACCACGATTAGCTATATTTTGAGTGTGAATTAAAGCACATGGGTTAAACACTACAATGCGAGGTTATATTAACTGGAAGAAAACAAACCGCTGTAACATTTATCGGAACTGCCAATCTAATATTTGATTTTACTCCAAACCTTATAAAATTCTGATTTTATTACCAACCTAATAACATTCAAATGATAAAAAATAGACTTTTCACATTTTGAATATTAAAATGTGAAAAATTGGCGGGTGATATGACTTTTTAGTGTTCCCTACGGAACACTTAAAAGATGACTTCGGTGTCTGTCTGTCTGTCTGTCAGACCCGATTTTCTCCGAAACTAGTTGTCATAGAAAGTTGAAATTTGGTAATAATATAGGAATTGATGGCCTCATCAGAGCCGGGTAGTTCTGAAAGTTAAATTTTGACTTAGGGAGTTAGTTTTGGGGGGTCAAATCGGAAGTGAAAAAAAATTCTTTTACTAGGTTATTGAGTGTGGTGTCAAATGAAAGCTTGTGAAAACACGAGTAAAAAATATATATATAATGTACTACTTACGCACACTTTTCTTTGTATTATTTTTAAAAAATCGCGAAAAATCGGTGTCCCCCTACCTTATCTTTTGTGAAGTTACTGATCATTTTATGCCACCGTAACAAATTTTTTTATTTTAAAAGCAATCAACGTACGGAACACTAATTGTGCAAGTTCAACTTGCACTTAACCGGGTATTTATTATTATTTTCGGACTCACATAGGAATAAGGTAAAATTATTAAAAAAGTTTTTTCATCGTTGGCCTGTGTAATTTTAACCTAAAAATACCGTCTAAATATTTTTAAGTGATTTTTCACTGCACCCATACAATCGTTATTATTAAACTGTGGCCCAAAAAACATCGCTCAAAGTAAATTGAAGGTCTAGAAGCTCCTCAAGAACCGAATGTGAATACGGGCAGGTTTATTAAATTTATTTTTCCATGTGCGTACATTATTCCAGTCTCTTTCGAAGAAATTATGATGATGCAGTTGTGGATTTGTCTGACTAACAATGCAATTTCGTTTATTAAAGTGATTGTTGGGTTGAAAACAATAAGACATTGGTAAAAGTGGAGTCACTGCGTCAAATTAGTTGACTAATTCTTGCCCCACCTATATCTTATAGGTGGGACAAGAAGACATGGTTTTTTAGGAGAAATGCAATATAATTACAGTCTCTCATGTGGGAACGTAACCGCTCGTATTCTTGCAAAAATGTGTTTCTAGAAAAATTTCTTGCCATCATTCTTTTCTGTGTGCTAACAACGGCGCAATTACTTTAATAAGTTTCGAGGCATCCTGTCGACGAGAGTTTGTGCATATTTGCGCGGCAATGATCTCCAAATTTTTAGAATCTCGTGAGAGAACTGAATCAAAGTCCTCAGAGACTCTCCTTTGAGTTTTGTCTTTACAAGGAACCAAATGGTTTCAATAGGGTTGGCGTCCGGCGATTGTGAAGGCCACTCTAATATCTTATCGTGGGCGCAAGCGAGCCGCTTCGCGATGTGATTTTCGCCCAGCAAAGGTTTCTTCAACGTGCTTTGGAATTTGACATCATGAGCACAACGCAGCGTTAATTTCGGGTCCCATAAAAACAAAGACAAGATTCGCTTTTCGACTTCCAAAGTGACTTTGCCTACCGAGCAACGTTTTGGCTAGTCGTCGACATTTTACGTCTCGTTAAAACGATTTACCGACTTCTTCACAAACGACACAAAGGCCCCCCTTGGATGGGAACAAAGAAAGACTGCCTCGAACCGACGCACAAAGTTCGGAATCGACTGATACTATTACTAAAATGCGTCGTAGAGAAAGGTTTCCTCTACCGATTTTTGTTGAATCGCTAGAATCGCATCTACCAAAAATGAATTATTGCGTTTTTACTTAACAGACTGTAGCTAATGAGTACATTTTTGATACTTGTTGGTTTGTGTATTGAGGAGTCGAGATTCTCGAGAATTGATATTCGAATGCACTTCATGTTGGTATAGCTTTTTGATCTCAGGGGTTGCCTTAGCTGAGATTTACTTAAAATTAAACTGTTTTTTTTTTCAAATTTTTGCACCCATTTTTTAATCAGTTTAACTTTTGAAACCTGTTTACTTGTTGTGAAGTCTGCCCATCTCGCTCATTATTTTTACAGAATAAGTAAACCAAATTTCAACTTACTTTGATCAACAAAATTTCAACTTTTTTTTATTACGCGGATTCTATTGTCATATTTTAAATCTAGTATAAGATGGAAACAATAAAATAACACTAGAATTTATTATCAGGTTTTATTGTAATATTTTTTTGAAAAAATGTATCAAATATAAATATTTTATAGTGATAATATAGAAAAAAAAACTTTTATGATTTTCTTGGATATTTAGCTCCTGGAATATCTCCCTTCAGTGTCCAACAGTAATCTGCCAAATGTTTGGACTCCATTTGCTTTGGTATTTTTTTTCCATGGCTGAAATATTCTGATGGAAACATTCACCATGCTCATCGCTTACTGCTCCCAGCTTTTCGGGGTAAAAGTCCAAATGAGAATCGAAAAAATGAATTTTGATTGACATGTTACATCCTAGTGATTTATAGGTCGTTAAAAGTTCACTGATCAAGTCTTTATAGTTTTTCAGCTTTATTGTTTCCAAGAAAATCCTTAACCATCTTTGTGAAACATATCCAGGCGGGTTTTTCCAGTGAATTTAATTTTTGTTCAAAAATAGGGTCTTTAATTAATTCTCTAATTTGTGGTCTAACCAATATTCCCTCTTTAATTTTAGAGAACTTTTTTTTTTAATATAAATATCCTTCGCCAGCTTCGCCCACCGCTTTGGTAACATTTTTGATAAGACCTAGTTTTATGTGTAGTGGTGGCAACAGTACATCTTCTAGTTTCACCAAAGGTGGAAATAAAACGTTTTTTTTTTGTCTAGGAGTAAGTGAGCTATGTTTTGGCCAATCTTAATATAATGATTTTTTCTGTCTCTACCGTTCCATTCGCAAAGGAAGCAGCAATATTTTGTGTAACCAAGTTGTAGCCCTAATAAAATAACAATCACCTTCAAATCTTCACATATTTTCGAAGAATGCAAACAATATTTTATTTTAGCTTCATGTTATCATATGACTCTTTCATGTTAGTGGCATGGGCTGCTGGGCTAGACGGAATTTTGTTTCCATTATGTAAAAGAACAGCATTTTGACTTACTTTTGAAGAGTCTATAAATAGTCGCCAGTCTGTATTGGTATAGTTGGTGTTCCTAATAAATTCATTACAGAATTAATGTCATTACAGTAAACAAGATCACCTTCCTTGAATAACTTCTGAACTCATCATCACGATTGCGGAAATAGCAAATTCTCGTTTCTGAATGAAGTAAATTCCATCCTTTCAATCTAGAGGATAAAATTTCAGCTTGCTTTTTGGATAAACTCAAATCACGCACCAAGTCGTTTAGGTCACCTTGTGTTATTAAATGTGATGTAAAAGAAGTGCTAGGTTCGTAAGTGTAATCTCTCATGTCCTCTTGAGTAGGAGGTAAGCTCAACGACACGTTGGATTCATCTGATTGTACACTTTGTGGAGGTGTTGGTACAGGCATCACTTCACTGTGGGAGACTGGTCTCCTTGCAGATGGTAAGTTTGGATACTTGATTGCTTGTTTAGTTTCACTACTGAAGCCTTTAATTGCAGTCAAGCAAAAATAACAGTCTGATCTATGATCTCTTGATTCGGTCCATGTCATTGGAATTGCGAAGTTCATGTAACGTCTTCGGTTAGCCCATCCAGTCAAAAGAGTAACACAGGATGCACAACATATATCGGGAACCCACAATTTATCTTGGTGGTGAACTGAAAATCTGAAATATTCAAAATAACACTTCTTGACCAAGTCTGTAAAATTTCTCCTCTGACTAGTGAATGTAAGTTCACCACACACGTAACAGAATCGATCAGGATTATTTACACAAGTTCTCGGCGTGTTATTGAACGTAGATTACTGAAATAAAAACAAAAAATAATTATTATATCGTCTTACAACGTAATTTAAGTGACTGTCACTATTACAAAAAAAACTGAGGGCGATCGAACAAAAATTTTTGCGGGTTTTTAATTGCGGTAGGTAGGTAAGCATAAATCACATACTAGCTTACGTGTAACAAAAATCATGTTGACCAGTGTTATTTATGGGACAGCTGATATTATTTAAAGTTATTTTTACTCCACGATCTGTTTTAGTTTAAAAGCAGGCATAGGGAGGAATATTTATGTTAGGTTAATTTATGAACGATAACGATACCTTCGGTTATTATAGTACTTACCACTATCTGTGTCATCCGTGTGCAAATTATCTATGGGCTAATGGCTAATATGCAAATCACTCTTAGACAGAGAAGAACTAAAAAACGTACGAAATGCAAAAATAAATTTATGTAGATAAAAATTTTAGCTAAAATTGTAAAACATTGTCTAGAGCATTCGTGACCATGAATATTCATAAAACAAATTTAAAAATGCTCTAATTCACAGAGCTAATCTCTTTTACTTTAATAATTTACCGTTCCAAACCCATACCGTGAGAGTTTGTAATTTAAGTATACATGCAAAATACTGTTTACTAGCCTCTTTAATAGAGAACTCATATTTGAAACTTCAATTTCAAAGCATGCAATGAACATATTAACCAGGTAAATGGCGCGAAAAAGAAGTTCTTTCGCAGTTATAACCTCTCATTTTCCAAACTTAATGAAGGATATTATACTTTAGTGAAATGGAGAAAACTTTTTATGTTTTACATGTAACATATTGAGCCACATGTTGAACATAGTATCAAATTCTGTTGATAACAGTAATGTAACTTAATCTACATTTAAAAGGTTTTTAAAGTTATTTAACCAGTACTCCCCGGGTAAATAAAAGTTGTTAACGGCAAGTTTGTTTTTTTTTATCAAAAAAAGGACTTAATCCAAGCGTTGCACCTGGAAGTTTTGAAGAATAAAACGATTCTTTATGATAAAATAATTATTATTCAGCAAAAAGTACTTAGAAAAGGATTTAGAGATACCATACTAGAGATGTGACAGAAAACTGTCACTAACAACATACCATTAAAAAGAGGAATGCGACAAGTAGATACTATCTCAAGTAAATTATTTACGATGGCCCTTGAAGACGTCTTTAGAGAGTTAAACTGGGATGAGAAGGGCATTAGTATCGACGCCACTAGATTAAGTCACCTTAGGTTTGGAGACGACATAGTGGTGAAAGCTAATAACATCAATGAGCTACAGGAAATGTTGAACCAGCTGAATGTGCTCTCTGCAAGGGTAGGTCTTAAAATGAATTAAAAAAAAAAATAAATTTATGAGCCTTAAAATACCAACATACAGACAGGAAATAACTCCATACACGCGTCGACGAGTATATTTATTTAGATCACACTATTAAGATCGGAAAGGAGAACCAGCATGCAGAAATTACAAATAAGGCTGGCATGGGCAGCTTTTGGGAAACTAGGACATATTTTAAAAAGTACTACAATATCCATAAACCTAAACACTAAATCTACAATTCTTGTGTTCTACCGGTCAGCACATATGGACTAGAAACTATGTGTCTCACCAAAGTATTTGTCAAAAAGGTCGTGAGAGAAGCATCCTTGGTATCTCCCTTAGGGATAGAATTCATAACGAGCAGATAAGCAGACGAACCAAAGTCACTGACATAATTCTTGACGCGGGAAAGATGGGTGTAAAGAATCACGGAATGGAGATCCAGAGAAACAGGACGAAGCGTTGAACGTCCACAGAACCGATGAGTCTATGATATAAGAGCAGTGGTTAAAGGTGGCAAAGGACAGGTAAGCATGGAAGAGATTTTAAGAGACCTACGTCTAGGAGTGGGCAGACTTAGGTTGAGAAGAAGAGAAGATATCATTTGTTCCAGTTATTTCAATACCCTCAGCTGTTTTAGAAAATTGGCTAACTCAGCAGAAGATGATGAGCTAATGACTGTAGAATTATAGACGCGATCGTAGTCATAGTCGTGGACGAGGAGTCCTTTTATATATACAATTTTTTTTTGATATTTTAAGTACTAAATGATATAAACTCTAATTATACTGAGTAGACATGGATTCACTTTAAATTTAATTCTATAAATTCTATTATAAATGGTATATGCAGATCCCCAGCTATACAAATATTAATAAATTTTTAAATTAATTTGAGTGCAAGATTTTTAAAATCTTACTAATGCTGGAGAATCTGCTTGAATATCACTCATACTCAGCAGTTTCTTTCATTACTGGAAGCCTACAATTAAAGCGTCAAATGCTCAATATCTCTGATCATTTTATAATTAAATGTGAATTACAAGTAAGTTTTAAAGCACGAACCTTCTTTATTGACATACAGAGATGTCCACCACATTGATCTATATATCTTCTATTCAGACACTAGCTAGTTACTAAGAAAAAACCTCTTTGGATTACTCAATATATATATATATATATATATATATATATATATATATATATATATATATATATATATATATATATATATATACATATATATATATACATATATATATATATATATATATATATATATATATATATATATATATATATAAGGCAGAAGTAGTCGCGACTGACTAGTTAAGAAAAAATATGTTCTCAATTCAGTGGGGCTGCAGTCTTTATTTAATTATTTATGGCCTTGGGTAGAGAAACAATCTTTTTTGTTAGTCGAGCTTTCGAAATTATATTTATTTCGTCTTCAGGACATCTGGAAAGACAAAATTTTCTTCCTTCTTTATAATGTTAAGTGAAAATTTTGAGTACATTAAAATGATGGAAAAAACAAGAAAATAAATTTTTGTCAGGTAAATCTTTAAAGTCATAAAGGAGCAACGCGTGTGCAAAAAAATCTATTGACGTTGGTCTTGAATCGCACATTGTACTCAGTGAGAAACACAGTCCTGGGCAACTCATTCTAAAGAGATGAGATTTTCCTATAGAAGAATTATTAAGCAAGGTGGTACTGGGAATGACAACCGGAACCTAATATTGATGTGATTTATCAGCGCAATGTATATTCTTAGCATACAACATCCTGGAAGGAATTAAGTAAGCTACATCCATAGAACATTTTCCATACTTGTAGAATACGCGTTAAATTGTACTTGTTTACTGACATTCCAATATAGCTGTTCCTCCAAGTATTTGTTAGGTTGAAAAATTTCCCGCTTCATGGGGATATTTGCATGGACAGCATATTCAAGGCAAATTAGAAAACAAGCGTACTGACATCGAAAAAGCAGCAGATTCCTGGTCCTTTTCAGATCGTTAATGTAAAGGCGATAATGGGAGACAGTATGGAGCCTTGCAGCACGATACTGATGGTGAAGGTATTAGAAAAAGAGACCTGTCAACTGCCACCCTTAAAAAATTCTCTTTAAGGAAACACTAGAGCCATACAAAAAAACCTTTCAGGCCCACTATAAGAGCATAGCCTAGCCAACAATCCGTCATTGTAAACGCAGTCGAATGCCGTGGATTTATCAAAAGCAACCCCTCAAAATTCTGCAAAATGTTCAATTACGTTGTTCGAAATATGTGCCACAATGACTATAAAGTTGTACTTTGTAATTTTTTTTACTTTGTATCTCGGATTATGGTAAAAGTTTTGAATCGCTCTTTTTAACTTTTCGTAGGTCTAAAATTTTTTATATTATCAACAAATTCATTTAAATGATTTTGTTTCCTTAGACTTCCTTACTAATATATTTTTTGATGATTGATTCTTGGGGTTTGTAGTTCCTAAATAAGAAAAGTATATTTATGTGGTCATAGTTTATTTAGGTTTCGGCAATACTTCGCCTTCGTCAGAATACGGATCTAAAGTCTAATAACTCCTTAACTAGTTACGAGTAATATAGTAATAAATTATAAACATTTTCTTCTGACCTTGAAGAGATTTTTAGGAAAACATCAATTTAAAGGAGAATATTATATTTTTTATAACACACAGGCTGAAGGGAATTGTGGACTATGCACAACTATTGGCATTTCGAATTTTGGGAAACAGATAAGCAAAGGTTTATTATTTGTTTTTTTTTTTATTATTTATTTGGAGATTCGGAAGAAATGAAGTGGATAAAGTATTCATTTTGTCCCATTGTGTTAATTCAAAAAAAAATATATATATATATATATATATATATATATATATATATATATATATATATATATATATATATATATTTATATATATATATATATATATATATATATATATATATATATATATATATATATATATATGTATACATATACAGTAGAACCTCGATTAACCGAGTCCCGATTATCCGAGTTCCGGATTAACCGAGCCAATCTAAGAACCTGATTATCCGAGGTACGCGAGTCTATGCTGCGTATTAACCGAGCTTCTAAAATATGGATGTACATATTTCCATTTAAAATTGTCGGGGCCTTCGGGGAATCCCCCTGGCCCGTGTGAGGGGTTCCCCTATTTATGTTTTTGAACTCTTTCAGCATGTAAATTTGCGTGAATGCAGTGCGTTATAGCGTTTACTACTAAGAAGTACGTGTATACTCACATAATTTATTTGGTTGGAGTTCTGGTAGTTAAGTGTAATTAATACGAACTGCTCTCTTTGAATTTTTGTTTGTCGTATTATAATGGAGCAAAATAAGCGTAAAAGAATTGTCGTTCCTATTGAAGAAAAATTAAAAGCCATCAGAAGAATTAAAGCAGGAGAGACAATTAAAGTTGTTGCACGAGATTATGGAGTACGTGAGGTAACAGTTGGAGATTGGAAAAGAAACCGCACAAAAATAGAAGAGTGGTGTATAAATCAAGTCTCCTCGTTCTCAGGAAGAAAATCAATGAAAACCGGCGACTATGAAAAGGTTAACGAAGCTTTATTCATGTGGTTTACCCAACAGAGATCAAAAGGTGTGCCTCTGTCAGGTCCAATTTTATAACAGAAAGCAATAATGATTAGTAGACAATTCCCAGAGATAGATCAGTTTACCTCCAGTTTTGGATGGCTTGACCGCTGGAAAAAACGGTACGGTGTACGACAACTGACTGTATGTGGTGAAAAACTTTCTGCTGATGTGTCATCAACTGAGAAGTTTAAGCAGAACTTTAAAAAGCAAATCGAAGATTGTGGATACACATGTGATCAAATTTACAACTGTGACGAAACTGATCTGAATTAAAAAATGCTTCCATCGAAAACATTGGCATCTCGACAGGAAAAATCAGCTCCTGGGCACAAATGAAGTAAGGAAAGATTAACTATAATGGTATGTTCCAATGCATTTGGCAAGCACAAAATCCCACTGATGGTGATTGGCAAGTCTGCACGTAAGACATCTCACCCAAAGCCCTACTAGTCTATTACAAAAGTCAGTAGAGCGCATGGATGGATGCGACCTTATTTACTAACTGGTTTGAAGAAGAGTTCGTGCCATCTGTGACTAAATTTTTGAACGGAAACCGTCTTCCTATTAAAGCCATTTTGTTAATGGATAATGCTCCCTCTCACCCTGGAGAAGGACTTCATGTGGGCGAAATTGTTGTAAAATTTTTTCCTCCAAATGTAACCAGCATAATGCAACCAATGGATCAAGGCATCCTCGAAAACATTAAAAAAAATTATAGGCGTTTATATCTTGAACATTTGTTAGAATACACAGAAAAGGAGGATATTATCAATGGGATGAGAAAGATTACACTGAAAAATGTTATTTACTGGGTAAGTAAAGCTTGGGATTCTGTGCGTACTACCACTATTCAAAAATCTTGGTCAAAAGTTATTGATTTTGAGGACTTTAATGACAGTGAAGATGATATTCCATTAAATGAATTAGCTTTGAAATTGAAAAGCCATGGAGAAATGTCCTGCTCAAATTTTGACAGCGAGATAGAAGAAAAAGAAAAAAGTTTATTTGAATTAATGCAAAAATTAAAAGGTTGCGAAAATGTGACAAGAGAAGATGTTGTTGAATGGATTACAGTAGATGATTTAGAAGAAGAAATGAGTATTGAAGAAATAACGAATGCCTCTTAGGAAACCGAAAAATCAGATGACGATGACGAAGCGGCGGTGGATGAACAGTCTCCCACTAAGATCTCTCATCAAGAAGGTTTTGCTTCTTTGGAAAAAGCTTTGAGGTATATCGAACAACAACCAGAGGCAACTCCAGTGGATTTGCTTCTTCTTAATAGATTGAAAAACACTGCAGCGAGAAAAAGAAGATGCAATATGAAACAGAAGCGCATAGATACCTATTTCACTGTTTTATAATGTATGTACCTATTTATATGTTAAAAACGTTAATACATCAGTTTAAAGTATTGGTGTTTATTTTTTGAATGAATAAAAAACAAATCCGGATTATCCGAGTTTTCAGTTATCCGAGGAGGGTGCCCCCCACGTTACCTCGGATAACCGGGTTTCTACTGTATATGTATAAATTTAGTTATGTAGTTTATCTCGCTCATCTTAAAAAAGAAAGAAAGAAAAAATTAAGCTGACCCGAGCTATGTAGAACTCTTTTTCGTGTGCTGCAAAATCGTAATAATTTAAATCTAAAATTGATGAAGGACTGCCGTATTTCAGGCCTATTCAACTTTCTACATTTTCAGTAATTATTAAGCAATTTTCAATCTCACAGGGCACTCATGTCGTTTTTAGAGGAAAATAATATTAAGCTTTAAAATTTTGGCTAGTAACCATTTTTTAACCAGTAGACAGTCTCATGTTATCCTAAATTTATGTGTTACCTTCGGTCTAACCTATTTGTTTCAAATTGCTCTGAGAGCAACAACCATGTAACCCTGTCTTATTTCGATTACGGAGGGTTGATAGATCTGATTAATGACTGACCGTATGGCAGAACTGCCCAAGAATATATATATATATATATATATATATATATATATATATATATATATATATATATATATATATGTATATATATATATATATATATATATATATATATATGTATATATATATATATATATATATATATATATATATATATATATATATATATATATATATATATATATATAGATAATAAACCGTCACAAAATTTTATTTTACTTTAATAAAGGGCTTGAAGTCAGATCATTAAATTCACTTCACAATTTCAAAACTGAGGAACATAAATATTTAGCCGGCTTATCAGTGTAAAGCGCATTGGGATAACGGTTTTATGATTCGTATAAACAGCTTAAGTGAAATTAGAATTCTTGTTTTATTTAAACGGGAGATTAGTTTGAAATAGTATATGTAAATTGGCAAAATTTTACAGTTATTATGGTTAAAGTAAAGTTTTATAAAAATAAAGAGATGTGCAGGGTGTCTCATCAATAACGTCAGATGGATCTGGCTTATTGTAAGAAACGAGACGGGTGGGTGGTTGAAGGTGAGTGCACAGAGCATAACTCGGGTTCTGGAACTTTAATTATTACAGAATTTTCGATTGGAGCTGAGTATTATAAAATTACAAAAACAATAATTCGCGCAGTGCAAAAACATGTGCCCAAGGTTCAGGAAAGCGGTCTGACTTAGAGAAAGCCTCTGTTAGGGTAAATAAAAATATCAAGAAGTGCTGTAAAAGTGGACTGCGTTCTCCAGAGTCCCTAGCTCTCAATACGCAAGTGTAGTACAGGATTTTTTTACAATACATTTTTCGTACAAATTTATGTCTATGATCCTACAAGATAAGGCTAGCACAAGAATTAAACTCGACTGATACTGCCCAAAATCTCAACTTAGCTTATCAAATGCTTTAACTTTTTTGCACATTTACCAGATATGTTCTGAGATGAGGCGCATTTACATCTTAACGGATAGATTAATGAAAAATGAATTAAAAAATAAAATAATGCATTAAGTCTTAAAAACATTGCAATTTATTTATTGTTAAAATTAATTTATATCTACATACATTAACATGTGCATATAAATAATAATATCAAAACATTTTGCGACTGTCACTATAATAAGCTTTAGGTGTGTGTATTTATGTGATTTTAAATATTTTTTAACAACTGTGATATTATTAACTTATTTTGTTTTTCTACTCAGTATATATCACCACTACACCAAACACTTTGTTTTTGCGCTCGACGCGCGTTTCGCTAACCATGTTAGCTTCATCAGAAGCGATGATTGACTAAAGCTAAACTACAAATCTACCCTATTTATACTTAGCCTATTCCATTAAATTCACTTACGAAGTTGAGAACAAAGGACAATTGCCTTTTCTAGATATTTTAATTATAATTAAATAAAATTAAATTAATTAAATTTAACATAATATATTATATATATATATATATATATATATATATATATATATATATATATATATATATATATATATATATATATATATATATTTAAATTTAATTATAAAATAATAATAGTTTAGAATTTGATATCTATAGGAAGGACACAGTAACAGATAGATATATTCCTAATGATTCATTTCATTGCAAACAACACAAATTAGCCTCATTACGTTTTTTAGTTCATCGTTTGATCACTTTCCCTCTTTAATAAAGAAAGGAATCGTATTAGAAATATAACTAGAGTTAATGGTTATGACGATGACCTAGTAAATAAGCTAATAAATAGACATAAGTTTAGGTTTAATATTCAGAATTCCACCTTTTTTACACGCGAAGAAAATAACACCAAGTATGTCTCCATACCATATAATCCGAAATATAGCAAGGGACTCAATAAGGTATTTAATAAGGTCACCTCATCTTAGTCTATAAGTCATCAGAAAATCTGAGAAATATCTTAGAAAATCCCAAAGATAAGATTCCTAATTGTGAGAAAAATGGAATTTATGAAATTAGTTGTAATGATTGTGACAAAAAGTATGTTGGGCAAACTAAAAGATCAACGATTTAAAGAACATTTAGCACATTTAAAATACAGTAGAACAGAAAAGTCTAGCATTGCCGAACATGCCGTTGAAGCTGATCATATTGTAATATAAGATAATAATAAGATTAATAAAAAATATATCTGATAGGAGATTGTTGAACGCATACGAAAGTATGGAAATTATAAAATGTAAAAGTAGTTTAAATAAAGACAGAGGGCCTATTCCTTATAGTCCCCTCTACTGGTTACTTGACAGGAACTGACGGCCTTGCCTATGCCATTAGTTCCGTCTGAGTAATTCAAGGGTTAGGCTAAGTATAAATAGGCTAGATTTGTAGTTTAGCTTTAGTCAATCATCGCTCCTGATGAAGCTAACATGGTTAGCGAAACGCGCGTCGAGTGCAAAAATAAAGTGTTTGGAGTAGTGGTGATATATACTGAGTAGTATCATTGTGCCAAAGATTCCACATTCCCAACTTAGTTATTTTGTTTTTAATGAAAATATATTATATATAGCAATGCTCTTATAGAGAGTATTGTTATTTTAAGAAGACTGTCACTATGACCTGTTTCATAATAGTGATAATTGGACAATGTCCCTTAAGTTAATAGAACATATATTAAAGAACGTTTATAGATACGTCTTGGATTCTTATAGTTGCTAAAATATTTTTTAAATTAACAGAATTAAACACTAATATGTTTCATAATTTCCACTTTATTATTTTTTCAGTTACAATTGTTTCAATACGACAGCATCTTCATCAGACGGAAGATATGCTAAACTTTTTTTAGAGAGAGTTTAGAATATCTTCCGTCTGATGAAGACACTGTCGTGTTGAAACAATTGTAACTGAAAAAATAACAAAGTGGAAATTGTGAAACATATTAGTGTTTAATTTTTTCAATTTACAATGAATTTCCATCAAGTAACGGCTAGCTCAGTAAACGAAAATATTTTTTAGTAAAACATAAGTTGTACATACGGCTCTGTTCAATAGGACAATATTGTAACTAATAGGTAAGTAACATAGTGCATAATATATATCCCGTATCCCTTTTAAATTTGAACTAATTCCGGGTATTCAGAATTGCGGAGTAATATGGTTCTAAGCAATTTAAAATAAAGTTTATATCTCGAGGGTGTTTTTAGGTTATAACTAGCTTCAGTTTCGTATGAACAATATATCTAGGGAAGGCGACGCTTGGGAATCGAAAGTAAACGTTAATAAAACAAAAGTAAAGAGCTTCTTAAGAACACCTGGATTACAAATAAATATTTACGTTTACGATCAACTAATAGAACAAGTAACTCAATTTAAGTACCTAGGATGCTGGGTAAACCATGATCTGAATCCTTAAGTTGAGATACCAATTCGCATTAAAATGGTCTTTTCTCAGAATGAGACACCTTCTTACAGATTCCACTCTTTCTTTGGATACGCATTATCGTTTTGTAAAAGTCTATATGTATATATATATATATATATATATATATATATATATATATATATATATATATATATATATATATATATATATATATATATATCTATATATATATATATATATATATATATATATATATATATATATATATATATATATATATACATATATATATATATATATATATATATATATATAAATACATATCTATATATATATATATATATATATATATATATATATATATATATATATATATATATATATATATATATCTATATATCTATAAATATATATATCTATAAATATCTATATCTATATCTATATCTATATCTATATCTATATATATATATATATATATATATATATATATATATATATATATATATATATATATATATATATATATATATATACAGTAGAATCTCGATTATCCGAAATAATATGGACCAAAGTGATTTCAGATAATCAAAATTTCGGTTAATCCGAATTTTCTTATAAAATAGAACTTTAGAATGAATACAACATTGCAGATTGACTTAAAAGCATTTATACGAAATGCTATTACCTACATAGGTATCATCATCGTCATCGCTGTCTATTTTATTAGCATTTTTGCATAAACTTTTAATTAATTCTTGGTCAGTCATTTCATCTTCCACACTATCACTGTTTAACCATTCACAAATATCGATTTCCGTAACACTTTCACATCCTGATATTCTTATAATAATTTGATGTAAACTTTCATTATCTTCTGTTTCTGCCTCTGAGTAATGTCTCTCCTGTTGTGAAATTAATTTTGACCAAGATTTTTCCAGAGTACTACTCTTTACTTGATTCCAAGCTGAAACTATCCAGTATATAACATTTTTCAAATTTATCTTTTTTAGACAATCAGTAAGATTGCCACCTTCATCTACTTCTTCTAAAATATGCTCCAATAACAAACGCCTATAATAGCGTTTTAAATTTTCCAGTACACCCTGATCCATAGGCTGAATGAGAGAAGTTACAGCAGGAGGAAAAAACATTGCTTGTATTTCCCCACTTTCAAGTTGCTGCGCACTTGGGTGAGTGGGGGCGTTATCTAGTAACAGAATACATTTTCTAAGATATCCATGTTCTTTTAAAAAAGTTCTACTTTGGGAACAAAATCTCCAAAAAACCAGTCTTTAAATAGAGTAGCGTTTATCCAGGCATTGTTTTGATTTTTATACAAAACAGGAAAAGCATTGCAACGAATATTCTTATAGGTTCGTGGATTTGCTGACTTACCAATACATAATAATGGAAGTTTGTGTCTTCCAGAAGCATTACTGCATGCAAGAACAGTAATACGCTCTTTGCTGCGCTTGTAACCAGGTGCTCCAGCTTCCGTTTTTGAAGCTAAGGTATTTGACGGCAATATTTTGTAGTTTAGGCCTGTTTCATTACAATTATAGATTTGGTCTGATTATAAACCATGTTCTTTCATAAGCTGCTCAAAATTCTCTGCAAATTTTTTTGCAGCAAATATATCAGCCGACAATCTTTCTCCACAAACTTTCAGTTGACGTACACCATGTCTTTTTTTCCACCTGTCTAGCCATCCATCACTTGCAGAAAAATTTACAGGCGCTTCAATAACCGGCAACTCTTCGCTTAAACTCACTGCCTTATGTTTTAAAATTGTTCCTGAAATTAGTATTCCACGTTCTCGATTCTGTGTAAACTATAAAATCATCCACTTTTTGGTATTCACCGCTTTTCATACTTTTTCGTGGCTGTGTGGGCGATGACAAAACACTACACCATTTTTCAAGTTTTTCGCGATATTTTCTCCACTCTGAAACAGTACTCACTGCTACGCCTAAATCCTTAGCTATATTTTTAAGAAGTTCACCATTATCTAAACGTTGAATGCTTCAAGTTTCTCTTTTAAGGTAATAACAACACGTTTACGCTTATTGTTATGACGCTCCATTTTGTAAAATATCTATTAAAACGAAACTATTACCTCTGCGATAATAATAGACGTAATGAGTAACTTATAACACTCGTCGACTAACCAAAACATAGACAGCGGTGAGATTCTAGACGTCGGGGAGTCCCCGACGCGTTAAGGAAACCACTCATCGTCTGTTTCGAATAATGGGGATTTTTTCGTTTAATAGGAATACAATTTGCTTTTTAACAGTTTGTTTCGGATAAGCCGGATTTTAGATAATCGCGATTCGGATAATCGCGATTGTACTGTATGTATATATATATATATATATATATATATATATATATATATATATATATATATATATATCCATCCAGTCTGCTATATATATCCAGGGCTTTCGAAGTGCGGGTCATGCACAGATTATTGAAGATCTCCTGGATAGAACTTGTCAGGAACGAAAATGTATTGTGGTGAATGGGTAGGTATAGAGAATTGTTGTCATTTGTTAAAAGGCAGAAAACTCTTTACTTGGAACATATCTATAGGGGTCCACGATACTCGCTTCTCCGGTTGTTCATGGAAAGCTAAATTGAAGAGATAAGAGGTCCAGGATGCCGAAAATGTTCGTAGTTGAGAAATATACGAGACTAGATAAGCCTGAACAGTCATATTTTACCCAATATAGAGACGAAATGGCACTATAAGAAGAAGATAACCTAGCTATGGAGAAAAATTTGCAATGCTTAAAAAAAATTTTTTCTACCTAACTATCGTCTTCACTGAGATACCTAATTTAGTGTTTCTAGAGTTTTTTAATTCCATCCAAAAAAATTCTTTTCATGGTGCACAAGAAACGACGTGGCTTTCAACTTACCTTTTGAAGACAATTTTCGACACCTCTGATCTCACATGTCTGAATAAAATGAAGTTTTAGTACTAAATCAGTGTTATGTGATAGATATTGTATTTAGGGCAACCCCAGATATTTTGGTAATGGGTAGAACTGTGTGAGCCTTGTGGACCCTGGAATTGTGCAGCAGAAATTTTCTATATGAATTGGATCGCCGTTCCGTAAATATCTCGAATAACCATGGACCCTTCTTACATACGAGTATATTCAATCTGCAGAATTCTATTTGCAATCTCAAAAAATCATCTTCATGAACTTTCCAGAATTTTCTCCACCTTGACCCGCAGTGTATCAAGATCCTGCGCATTTTTGAGAATAGTTGTGGTACTTGCAAATAATATTAGATAATTCCAGCTAATATTAGAGAAGAGTTCCATAATAAAAACACAATTGCTCCTATAGTTTGAGAAATTTATAATTAAAACATCGCTTACATTCTGCAAAAGTTACGACTTGGGCAGCAATGCTGTGTCTGGAATAATCGACCAATCTTTAAAGTAGATGACCTCATACAGCAACTCTTAGCTTTATATGGAGATTATCGAGAAATTCTTCACACCCGCATTACTAGTTGTTATTGCTTCAACAGGATGGAGCAACAGCTTCGTGAGCCATTCGAGAAATTCTTCTTAATAAACTGATTTTCAAATAAGGTAATATAAGTAGTTACTCATGTAAAATTTACCACGTCATGTTTTTGAATTTTGTTGGCAACAAGACTTTAAAAAAATGTTAAATAGATGTTTTGGAGTCTCTTGAGAACTTGTTGACGTTAGGACTGGGTAATTTCAAATTAGATTGACTTCAGTGCAAGTGCTGCAAATATTTTATCTTTAACATAATTGGATTATTTTTCAATTAAAAAAATGTTAAATAGATGTTTTGGAGTCTCTTGAGAACTTGTTGACGTTAGGACTGGGTAATTTCAAATTAGATTGACTTCAGTGCAAGTGCTGCAAATATTTTTTCTTTAACATAATTGGATTATTTTTCTGTATGTTAAATAAAAGAAAGATAGAAGGTATTTTAATAGGGGTTTAAAATCACGTCTAATATCTTCGATATCGTGTCAATTACTTATACAGCATAGGACAGTGCTCCGTAATAAAAATAATGTTCACCGTATATTCCTTTTCAGCCTGTGTTCATCCACTCCTGAATGTGGACCTCTTTCAAAATCATTCATGTCCTTCTATCCATTGTAACTTGTGTCCAGTTCATTCCTACAATCCTCTGAATGTTGTCTCACACTTCTGGTCGCCCTTGGTCTCCATGTTAACAATTTATCAATCCATCTATTCGGATCTTGTCTCGCAATGTCGCCCGCCCATTGCCAGTTTAGCCATTGTATTTTTCCCAATACATCCGGTACTGTTTTCTCGTATATCTTCGTTTCTGATTTGGTCTCTAAGGCTTATTCCAAGTATAGCTCTTTTCATTGCTCTTTGAATGATTTGGAGCTTGTTAGCCGATTTGCGAGTTAGAGCATAAATGAGAGCAGTCGTTATGCAACTATTAAAGACTTTTCTTTTAAGATTTATTGATATAACTGGTGACGTCATTATATGTCCGTCTAGAGATTTTCGCATCTTGATTTTCTTTTCCAAAATGGTTCTCGGGCCCTAAATGTATGTACGAGGGCACGTTTTCTAGCAATTGGTTGGCAATAGTCACATCTATGTCTCATTATTTTGGTTTTATTTGCGTTAATTTCTAGTCCAATACCGTATATTGATGAATCCTAAATACTAAAAACACACTGATAACATTACATTCACAAAATGTTGAACACTTGCACAAGATAATCTTAATATACAATTCCTGTATAAGCTGAAGGTATTTGTGACATTTCTTGTTCTTGTAGCACACAGTATATAAGACATCAAGTTTTTGCTTCAATCTACAAAATCGATCAATAAAAAGTCAGGGGATTAATTATCTTTAACTTAGATAAACTTAGTTACATAAATACCTTAGCAATATTTATAGAGACGCTTTTGACAGTCTATATTACACTGGGTTATCGTCAGCTGAGTACCAGTTGTGTGTGTGTGTGTTTTTTTCGAAGATATTTCATCTAATCATAGGCAAAACGTGGGAAAAGTCGCTACAGATTGAAATGATATAATCTCAAAAATCATGATTTTCCATTTAACCAAAGTTATGCAAATTTTCATTCCATATTAATTTATGCATTCTATTGTTTCAGTAGATTCGCCACGTAGTCGAACCGGTGGAGACACTACCAGTTCTCCAGGAGGTTCTCCTAGACCTCGTGCACCAACTCCAGGAGCAGTGGCTGGTCTGGATTTATTACCTGTAAGTTTAATATTGCGTTTGTATTATTCTCTTAATCACTTGTGATATTATGTAATATTTTCATTCATATATGTAGGAAATTTGGAATCTTTGGCACAGTGACACTACCCAGTATATCACCACTACACTAAACGCTTTATTTTTGCACTTGACGGCGTTTCGCTAACCATGGTACCTTCATCAGGCGCGATGATTGATTATTTTAGTCGCTCCTGATAAAGCTAACATGGTTAACGAAACGAGCGTCAATTGTAAAAATAAAATGTTTTGTGTAGCGGTAATCTATACTGAGTAGTTTTCTTCCTATAATTTATTATTTCATATTGATAGTCACTTTATTTTTTACTCATATTTCATTTCTGATTAACTACCCATAAAACCAGTATGGTGTTAATGATATAGGTTTATTTAATGGCACAAAAAGGACATTTTATGGGTTTGGCGGAAAACACATCCGTTGCTCGTTTATAATGTTTGCCCGTTACCCGAGTATAAAAGCATATGTGTCTCTAGGGGTTCGTCACAGGTCGAGGTCAAAGTAACTATTAATTATGGAAAAGTAATTGAAAATACGAGAACTTCTCAGAAAGTTTGGTGATAATAGCGTAACGGCACTAAATGAAGTACAAAAACGTTCAGTTTTCAAATAAAAAAAGTAATAGAAAACTAATTTAAATATTTTTTGGTAATATTAATTTTAAACTATAACTGGCCCAAAAATATGCACATCACATCACTTACTACGGAAATAATTTTAATATAACATAAATTTTTAATAACGTTAATAGACCAAGAGGGCGACCCGAAATTTTGACCTGTCGACTAACCGTATGCCTAGTTGTTCATTCTATGGGCGTTTTCACATCTACCGACACGACACCGACACAGCAGAGACAATGATGTCAGTGGACTAGAAATAACATTTAAATAAATGGGAGCGGTTTCATACTTAACGACATGTCGGTGCCGTGTCGTGGCAGTCGCCGGTTGTCGTCGAGGAGCAGTCTCTCCGCTGCACAGTGATTCGGCAAGAACATGCTGGCGGGACAATATTCATGACGTAATTTTCAGGAACCACTGATAACGACTTGTAAACAACCCCCCCCATTTAACGAATTCCAAGAATTAATTTGTTTATCACCTGACAAAAGGTATCTTATCAGGGGGTCAAAGTAACCCTTATAAGAGAGGTCATTTTCATTTGCAAATCAGTTGCATTTTATGCACACTTGTGATAATATATTTTAAAATTGGTAGCAAAGTGAAACGAGTTTTTTTGTGATGGAATATTCTGTTGAAGGTATGTACTCTATTACGACTTTTATTTTTTATAAAAAATATGTATACTTTTGGTGTAATATCAATTTGTAAATGTATAGATAAATCCAGCAAATTTTACATTAATTGTAAACTTTAAAAGTAGCAATTTTTTTTATCCACATATATCCACCTAGATTTTTCTATATGTAATACCTACAACATTCAGGCACAGATTCATATATATTATAGACTCCGAAAAGGCCCGAAAGTAAAATTATTTTATTTTTTTCAGAACGAGTCGTGACTATGACGAAAATGGAGTTTTTTGAAGAATGGCTAAAACATGACAAAACTGAACGAAACAGTGGCAATTTTTATTATATCAGTGAAAAATTCAACATGTCTGATGTTTCTGACGATTCTCTAAAACGACTCAAAATGAAAATATCAAGCCTTTCAGCAAAATTCAATCAAAAGTGGACTTCTTTAAAGTGCAACAAAGAAATGTTTCTAATCAAACATAAAGATTGGTTAGAGGGATCCGGAATCGAAATAAAGATGTGTGTTAACTAGCCGTGCACTTCAACATCATCAGCGGCTCTTTCCGTGGGGCGACCCAGAAAATCATTTGAAGACTCATCAACGAAAACGAAGATCTTTTGGAATCGCGAAGTGCAAGTGAGCTTATTACAGTGGCTGAGTTAGCTACTCGAAAAGAAGGGCATCGAAGTGTTGCTAAACAGATCCATAACGTCGCGGTTAGTGAAACTACAGAAAAGAATAAGTGTTCTGAACAAAGTCGGCAGTTAACACCAGACGAAGCTTTAGCTTATTATGTGGACTCGAAATCGACTTCTCACTCATATAAACAAACAAGAAAATGGTCAATGAAAGCGGGACATCAAGTGTATCCATCGTTTTATAGTTTAGGTAAGTCCAAAGCTTCTTGTTATCCTTCTGACGAATATATTTCTGTGACTGAATCTCGAGCTGAAATTAAACTTCACGCGATTTTGGATAAAACGGTTGAACGATTACTTAAAGCTCAGATGGAAGTCGTTAGAAGTGTGTTACTTCGTTCATATTATACGTTGGTAAGCAAATGGGGCTGTGATGAGAGTTCGAGGCATAGCACGTATAAGCAGAAATTTGAGAACACTAACGCTACAGACGAATTTTTGTTCGTATACTCATTTGTCCCTTTGAGACTGTTTGACGGCGAAACTGTGATCTGGCAAAATCCAAGACCTTCCTCTACTTTATATTGCCGTCCTATTAAGTTTATTTTTGCCAAGGAGACAAAAGAGTTTACGAAAGAAGAAACTTCTAAAATTTTAGATGAAGTAAGTCAGCTTCTTCCAACATTATGTAACGTTGCTGGATCTCAAATCTCTGTTAAACACGATTTGTTGTTGACAATGACTGATGGCAAAGTGTGCAATGCCTTAACAGACACAAGTTCAACACAAAAGTGTTATATTTGCGGTGCCACCCCGTCTACTATGAGCGAGGAGTCAAAGAAATATCCCAGCAACGAAGAACGCCTTGCATTTGGTTTATCTACTTTACATGCATGGATCCGCACGTTTGAATGTTTGCTTCACATCAGCTATCGTTTAGAAATAAAAAAGTGGCAAGTCAGGGGAGATAACGACAAAGCTATTGTGAAGCAACGCTCACAAGAGATACAAAAAGTGTTTAAAGATCGTATGGGTCTCATTGTAGATAAACCAAAACCTGGGTATGGTAACACAAACGATGGAAACACAGCACGTAGATTTTTTTCCAAAGCTGAATTGAGCAGCGAAATTACAGGATTAGACGTAAACCTTATTCGTAGATTTCATGTAATTTTAAGAACTTTGTCATCGGGATATGACATAAATTATATAGAATTCGACAAGTTTTGTGTTGATACTAGAAAATTATACCTTGATCTGTATTCGTGGTATTCCATGCCCGTTACTGTGCATAAAATTCTTGTACACAGCGCGGAAGTTATAAAATCTTTTCTTCTTCCCATTGGACAACTATCCGAAGAAGCCCAGGAGGCAAAAAATAAAGACTGTCGTAGATTCCGTGAACGGCACACCAGGAAGCGGTCACGTATTGCCACAAATACAGATCTTTTGAGAATGCTTTTAATTACGTCTGATCCTGTTATCAACTCGTATAGAGAATTACCGCGAAGAAAATTTACTTCTTTGCCATCGGAGGTTCTGCAGTTGATTATCCCACCTCATTGCCATCCGAAACACCATCAGTAAGTCATCATCACGAATTAAATGAGGAGGATTATTTACTCTCTGAATATTCTACTGAATT
This sequence comes from Pachyrhynchus sulphureomaculatus, assembly GCA_019049505.1. Taxonomy (NCBI): domain Eukaryota; kingdom Metazoa; phylum Arthropoda; class Insecta; order Coleoptera; family Curculionidae; genus Pachyrhynchus; species Pachyrhynchus sulphureomaculatus. The sequence continues at coordinate 197,327,804 of CM032446.1, forward strand.
GGAGAGCGGTGATGACGACTCATCTGATGGTGATTAGTAGGTTTAAGTATTTTTTTTATTGTAATTATTATTCTTATTTTATTGTGTGTTGTAGTTGCTTATAATTCATGCCTTAGTATATAAGTTATTTAATATTACATTTCTTTTACTTATATACCTTGTTATTGTAAATAATTGATATATAGATACTGTTATTGTACTAATTTATTTTAAAAGAAATAATATTTTGTAAATTAATAAATGTGGGTACTATCATTATGATTTTTATTTTTTTCCTAGAAATTTCTTTGCAAACAAACATGATTGTGCTTTTCACACATAATGAGTAGGTAGACGTATGTAGCTAATTAAAGAACAATTAGCGACAATAGTGAACAAATGAGACACATTAGTAAACCACTTCCGTCTTGCAGCTACATATTTCGATTAATACACATACAGTACACATTTTTCAACTTTTTTTTTCTTAAAATAGCTTAAGATACTTAGAATATACATAAACAACTGAAATAAGTGAAGAAATAATATTGTCCCGCTAGCTTGTACTAGTCGAGACACTGTGCGCTGGTGTAGTTCTGATTTTTATAAATTTAATTGAAGTGCTAAGTGCTCTCAAAGCTGATACTATGGCCTTCAAGTTTCATATTATCACGTTAACTGAACTTATGGAAACTAAACCCCGTCTTTCGGATAAAACCAACGAAAATAATAAAAATAAAATTCTACGAGAAAAAAACTGGCAGGCTTTGACTACATTTTAGCCTTTTACGTCTAAGATATAACAAATAACTCAAATATAACGTATTAACAGGTGCCATGGTACTCAACGGACCTAGTAAAAAATGTTTTTCCTCGGTTTTATGCCACTTCGTCGATGTCGTGTCGGGACGGTGTCGTGCAAGTGTAAAAACATTCCCCCGGTGTCGTGTCGGGGCCGGCGTCGTGTAGGTGTCGTTGTCGGTAGATGTGAAAACACCCTATCGGGCGAGTTGAATAAAATCCTTTAACGTTGATTGATAACGGTAAGGACTGAAATGCTACATCCAAAAATGGATTGTCGTTTAACCACTTGAATGAAGTACCATAACATTTTTTGACACTAAAAAAGTCAAGCAAACGTCGTCGAGAATGGAGCCAGCTTTAGGGCCCAAAAAACGTCGATCCAAAAATGGGCTGTCATTTAATCATATAAAATCAATAAATTTAGTTTGTTCTTGATAAAATAAGAGGGAACCTGCAAAAGGCAGACGCCACCAATACCGGAGGACGAAGCCGGACCCGCTTTTTTCAGCCAAAAAACGGTAGTTCGGTCTCTTGAACTACTAATATAAATTCAGAGAATGAAGTAAATTAATACTTAAAAAATCAAGTAAATGTTTGAAAATTCGAGTAGACGCTTAAAAACTTAGAAAATACCTAATTTTAAGTATACTTTAAAATTCATCTAAAGTTTTTTTACAGTGTATAAAAAAAGGAATATTTTCCAGCATATTTTCTATAATAAAAATGTAAAAATTTATAAGTACTTACCGTATGAATTTTTTGCGACTATTGACATATTTCATAGAAAATAGGAAATTAACCCTTTTCGAACGTAATTATACTTGAAGAATCCGGAAATCTTCATTTTAATGTTAAAAGCTGGTATTACAAACAAATACCGATTTGGGCCTAATTGGGCCCATAGCAATAGACACAAACGATTTTATTCATTGGGTCTAGTTGTTCTGAATCCCACGAATTCTATTAAATATGAAAATGGTCAATTTACCCTCCCAATAGATAGGCTGTCCCAGAAATCTCATAAATTGCATAAAAAAGTTTGCTTTTTCGGACCCATGGCTGAAGGCCCGAAAAATATGGGGCCTCGAGAATGGCAAATTTGGATTCTACAGGTCGAAAAACACAAGAAATTAACAATTTCAGTCATCGGGTATGATTTTTATGTAGAACCTATACGATCGGAGTGTCTATACGATCAGAATTTCAATTTTTTTTTTGAACTTAATTAAGGAATAAATTTTCCAAAAATAACTTGGCCAGACGCGTAGGACCCAAAACTTGGATGGAAAAAGCGGGTCCAGCTTCGTCTTCCCTCTTATTTTATCAAGATCAAACTTTTGGATAGACGTTTCTTGGGCCTTAAAGCTGAGTCCGGTCTCGGCGGCGCTCGACTTTTTAGTGTCAACAGATGTTATGGTACTTGATTCAAGTGGTTAAGCGACAGTCCATTTTTCGATGTAGCATTTGGGGCCTTCTCTGGGGCCCCATGGCATGGGGGCTGCAAAATCAACTTTAAAAGCTTTTATTCGACTTGCTCGATAGAATGAACAACTAAGCAGACGGTTTGTCAACAGTCAAAATTTCGGGCTGCCCTCTTGATCTATAAACTTTTGCACAATCACATGATTCTTTTGTTAAAAAAAAAATATTTTGTGATACATTTTTTCAGTTAACTTAAAAAACATCATGTCTGATTTTCTAGCCATCCAATGCTTTTAAATTTGATTAAAAATCTTCTTTCCTTCTTTATTACCTATTTTTCTTTTTTTATAAAAATATTATCATGTATAATGTAAGGGTATTATGATGAAACCTAAATTTTTCGAATTGGGATACAATGTTAAAATTATAAGGTTAAAGTAATCAGCTGACTTGTAGACAGAATAGTTCCAAAATAGTGATTGCTTCTTGGTAAATTAATTCAAACCAGGTAACAAGAAATCATTTAGGTGTTATTTTAGATAAAAATTATCGATTAAACTTCTAAACTAACCTCAAACTACCTATTTTTTTTTAAGGAGAGCCTAGTGTATATTTTATTAAAATGAAATACATCTTTTCTAATTTTAAATATATACAGGTTAGCTCACTACAGTTTTTAGATGTGACTGATACAAATTAATGATTATAAAACAAATTAGTATAAACAATAGGCACAGGAGTGACTTTATAGATAAAGTTTTAATGAAAAAATAATTTTAAAAAGCAATCGGACTTGTGTACAAGGTATAAACAACTAAATAAAGATCACTTATACCGGTAAATTGACCAATAAAATTCAATATTTTTTCTATAAAAATCATGTAAACATTGCCTTCCGTCCCTACAACATATTAGGGCGACATATTAAAAATAATAAAACAAAAAAAAATATTAAAACAGGAGTTTGCGAATTATGCTGTGTAACTTGTAATAAAACCTATATAGGACAAATAGGCATATCTTTTTATAAAGGAATAAAGGAACATCAAGAAAGTTATAGAATGAAAAATAACATATTCAACTATGCTGAACATTTATTAGATGAAAATCATACATCAATGAAGATTTCGGTATTTTATACAATGAAAAGAAAGGGAAATTACCAAATTGTTTAGAGCAGATAGAAATTAACTACTCAACGATCAATCAAATGGGGGTGGGTCTCCTGATCCAGAAGAAGACATAGTGTGTCGAAACAATTGTCAGCTGTAATATAAGAAACATAAGTAGTGATCTTAAATAGTTGTTTAAATTTTTGTTCCTAATTATTATGGATCTTCAACAAGTTAGTGCATTTTTTATATATATATATATATATATATATATATATATATATATATATATATATATATATATCTATATATATATATATATATATATATATATATATATATATATATATATATACATATATATATATATATATATATATATATATATATATATATATATATATATATATATATATATATATACGAGGCTGGTTTGAAAAGTCCGTGCAAAGTCCGAGAGATGGCACGACCGGCGCGTATCGAGGTCATGTTTAGTTAGTAGCATCTCTTGACTGAACGCATACCAAGTTTCAACCATATTGGTCTATTTCTTTGTGTTTGGCATTCGTGTGAATCAAGGAAGTCGAGTGATTTTCAAGAAATGGACGAAAAAGAATTTCGTGTGGTGATTAAACATTACTTTATGAAAGGCAAAACGCCTCAGGAGACTAAAGAGAAGCTTGATAAACATTATGGTGACTCTGCACCTTCGATTAGAACAGTTTATAAGTGGTTTCAAAATTTTCGGACTGGCCATATGGGCACAAGTGACGCTGAACGTTCTGGACGGCCTGTGGAGGTTACGACTCCAGAAATCATTGATCAAATCCATGATATGGTGATGGATGACAGAAGAGTTAAGGTGCATGAGATTGCTAGTGCTGTGGGCATCTCGACTGAACGGGTACATAATATTGTGCATAAACATTTGGACATGAGAAAGCTATCCGCAAGGTGGGTGCCGCGATTGCTCACGCTTGACCAAAAACGGAATCGTGTGAAGTGTTGCAAGGATGGTTTGCAGCTGTTCTAGAAGAATCCGGAGGACTTTAAGCGTCGTTTCGTCACTGTGGATGAAACATGAATACATTACTATACTCCTGAGACCAAACAACAATCTAAACAATGGGTTACCAAGGGGGAATCTGCACCAAAAAAAGCGAAGACCGTTCCTTCGGCCGGAAAGGTTATGGCGACTGTCTTTTGGGATTCGCAAGGGATAATCCTCATCGACTATCTGGAAAAGGGTAAAACTATTACAGGTGAATATTATTCATCGTTATTGGACCGTTTGAAAACCGAGCTGCAAAAAAACGCCCGCGATTGGCCCACAAGAAAGTCCTTTTCCATCACGATAACGCACCAGCACACACCTCAGCAGTTGAGGTCGCAAAATTAATGGAAATAGGATTCCAACTCGTTTCACATCCTCCCTATTCTCCAGACTTGGCTTCCCCGGACTACTATTTGTTCCCCAATTTGAAGAAATGGCTGGCGGGACAAAGATTTTATTCAAACGAGGAGGTGATTGCAGACACTAATGGATATTTTGCAGACTTGGACAAATCCTATTATTCGGAAGGGATCAACAAACTAGAAGATCGTTGGACGAAGTGTATAAGCCTAAAAGGAGACTATGTCGAAAAATAAAAAAGGTTTACCCCAAATACATAAGTAGTTTTTATTTTTGCACGGACTTTTCAAACCAGCCTCGTATATATATATATATATATATATATATATATATATATATATATATATATATATATATATATATATATATATATTTAGCATTCTCTTTTCCTGGGGCATGGATACAAAGAGAAGAAGAGAAGAAATGAAGAAAAGATTCCTCTTGCACTAGATTTACAAAAGCTTAAATCACTTCTAACGCAGTAAACTAAAAATCTATGACCGGAGAAAATAAGATATTTGTCACAAAAAACCTCTTCCTATAATGATGTTTTGACAACTTTTGTAGCCAATTTAAAAATCAATATCCGGGGAAAGGGAGATATTTTACAAAAAAAAACTCTATTTATAGTGGAACCGTAATACCTAACGCTATTTAGAAATCAATGACCGGGGGGTGAACATTTTTCACAAAATGGAACCCTCAATAAAAAAAAGTTAGGGGCGTATTTTCTGCATCTTTAGGAGCAAATATCCTCCCTTCGACAAAAATTGTAAGTTATTATAGTAAGTATTGTAACTGCTATTAAATACATTCGTTTTGTTTAGTTCCATATTTTAGAATACCTATTCAATATTCATTGAACATTTGTAATAGTTTTGACCGTACCCTTTCCGTTTGGAAGGATCGAGCTAGCTTAATTTTAAAATTATATCTTTATCTAGAAAAAAAATGAAAATGTTATTACCCACTATACCTAGTACTTTTCTTGCAAATACAAATTGTAAACCCAATATCTACATGTTGAACTTAAAAATATATGTACAGTTTGTTCGTTATCTAACCAGAAACTTCAAAAAATTTTCATAATATCATTAAAATTATAGAAAATTTATTGACGTTCCTCCACTTCACCATCTCCAAAAGCGATATCGTCCATAAACTATAAGTTCCTTGCCCCTTTCAAATATACGTGTGTATCAAATTCGGAATCTATATCGCAGATAAGCCGACAGACAGAAATTAGAGACTGTTTTTCTTGATGTAGGGACCCGAAAAAGTGATAATATGAAACATTTGATGTTTTGAGTTAGTAACATGCATGTTATTATCTTGACATGTCTTATTTCTGATATATGAGAATGAAGAAATTTCATTACATATAGAAAAGTAAAATTGATTTGCTTACGAGAAATTCATGTAAAGTATGTCAATGATAATAATGAAATTTAACTTACATGTAAAACTAAGAAAAATGGTAGAGTGATTTACTTAGTACTGTCCTTACAAACATGCAGTTCTAAAATAAACAAGCTACCTCACGCCAAAGAATAACTTAACACAAGTCACTTTATATTGAAATAAAAAAAAAAGACATTGAAGGTAATGAAAAAATCAGTAATTTTTTCATTCTTCCCTTCCAAAAACCTCGAACAAGATATATAACATGATATTTAGTAAACAACTTCTCTAATCTCCTCCTCTACATCTTTTAAGACATTCATATATACTTTACTGTAAATAATATAATGTAAATTATTCCAGTGCCTTAACCAAGAACTTAGACAAATTTTCGTATTCCTATTGAAACTATACAATATTTAACAACTCCCAGCCCTGTTACCCCTTACCACTTACTTTAAAATTAAAAATAATGAAAAAATAACTTCTCCATCTTCTTCTGGTAGCATGACCGTTCAACGATCGTTGGTTTTCATGTTGGCTGCCATGTTGATGATCGTATTGTTGACAGCCGCTCGGAAAATTTCATATTTTTCTGGATGTCTCATAATGTGGCCAAAATATTCTAATTTGCGTCGTTCGATCGTCGTGACCATCCTCAAGTCCTTGTCTATGCGAGTAAGAACGCAGTTGTTACTAATTCTGTCCACCCAACTGATGTTCATCAGTTGTCGATACACCCACATCTTGAATGCGTCCAGACGTTTGCGTATTGCTTCAGTTAGCGTCCACACTTCCATGCCGTACTAGAGAACCGGGAAGACATAGCAGCTTACCATTTCCATCCGAAGTTTCAATGATAGATCGTCACTAGCTAAGATTTTTTTGTTCATAAATGCAGCATGGGCCTTTTCTATTCGAATTTTGACTTCCACAGTTGGGTCCTAGTGGTCGTTGATACTGCTACCGAGATAGATCAATTTAATAACTCTCACTATATTTCTGCTACTGTAATACCACCATCTTCAATATTAGATTCTTTGCTTATAATCATATATTTTGTGTCAAAAAAAACCTTCAGAATATGTGACTCCAAGAACCCTAAAAAGGATATATATATATATATATATATATATATATATATATATATATATATATATATATATATATATATATATATATATATATATATATATATATATATATATATATATATATATATATATATATATATATATATATATATATATATATATATATATATATATATATATATATATATATATATATATATATATATATATATATATATATATATATATATATATATATATATATATATATATATATATATATATATATATATATATATATATTTATTTATATATATATATATATATATATATATATATATATATATATATATATATATATATATATATATATATATATAACATATATATATATATATATATCTAAAATAAAAATATATTTATCTCCTGCCAACAAAATAACATAATTGTCACACATTAAACTTAAACTTAATACTAAGAGAACCAATACAGGGAAAGATAATTTCCCTAGCAGTAAAACCAAATTACAAGGCAAAATACAATTTGAGCGATGCACAATTTTCTTAAAGAAGAATGTGCGTGCATCACCATTTAATAAACTACTATTATTGCCTATTACAAATGTACTAGAATCATCTTATTTTAAATACGTATTTTATGAATTTTCTCAATAATGATCTATTTTGTTATCAAGCAACCAGCTAGTTAATTTATTTTTAACCAACCTATATGGCTTGGCTTTCAGTTCGTTAGGAATTATATTAAAAATCCTCGGAGCAGAAAAAGATAGGGACCTTTGAGTAACACTAAGGGGAGTAAATGGTACATACACATTGTTCAGGGTAATTAGTCTAGTATGAATAGAGTGATCAACTCCTATGTTTGTTATTTAGTAAAATTCTTACCACCTATTTTATGTATAATTGCCTCAGTGACAAAACCCTAGTCCCACCGTATAGTTGGTCCGTAGGAAATCTTCGCAGTTTAAACAGTATTATTTTTACAACCCTTTCCTAGGCTATTACTAAAGACGAAAATACCAAATCACGCACGGACCCCCAAACAACCAAGCCATGACTGACTATTCTGATAAAACCTAAAATACATTTTTCGAATTTTACTTGTTATATAATCTATGTGAGAATCCCATCTTAAATGCCAATCTAGGTATACACCCAAACATTTAGTGTTATCGGTGGAGCAGATTTTCAGATTGTAATCACAAGCAGCAAAGCTATTACAGCCAGGTTCATGAATCTTTATAATGTTTTTGTCGGGATAATTCCTTTTGTTAAACGTAAAGACTATAAATTTTGATTTATCAACATTTAAGGTTAATAAGTTCAAATCCAACCACAACTTTACCTTACTCATAGCCAGTTCTGCCTTCTCAAAGATCCGGCCCCATGTTTTCTCCTGTAACATTATGACAGTATCATCGGCATAACAAACTATAGATCCTTAAGATAAAATATGCAAAAGGGTATCCATGTATATTGTAAATAACAATGGCCCAAGCACTGTATCCTGCGGCACACCGCACTCAATTGGAAGCGATAAGCTTATTGATTCTCCAATTTTTATTTGTTACGTACGTCCGATCAGGTATGATTTTATTAGATCATACGGGATACCTCTAATTCCAATACGCTCAACTTTCTCCAACAATATGCGATGAGACATAGTGTCAAAAGCCTTTGTCAGGTCCAAGAATAATAAAAGTGATTTATAGCCATTATCGAGGTCCTCAGAGATATGGTTTACTACCCTTATGAGAGCATCTTCAGTGCCCAATTTCTGTCTAAAACCATACTGCGGATCGGATATTAATATATTTTTATTTAAGTAATCGTCCAGGCGTAACTTGATACATTTCTCAATAATTTTACTCAGGTTGTTGATAATTGCAATGGGACGATAATTCGTAATTTCGTTACGCGAACCACCTTTATATATAGGCGTTATCGTACATTTCTTCAAACTGTCAGGCAACAATCTAACTCGAAAAATTAAATTTACTATATGGGATATGGGTTTAATAATAAATCTGTGATATCGTTTTAGAAAATCTACTTTAAGCTTGTCGTCGCCAGCACTTGAAGCGTTTCTAAGTGAGTTTATTTCAAAATCCATTAATGGGGCCAGAAAAAGTGATCCAGGTACTCTAGGAATACTATCAGGAATGGCATCTCTATTAGGAACAGTTATACTATTAGCTAATTTCTTTCCTATATCAGGAAAAAACTTATTAAATTCATCTGCTTTGAGTCTCTCGTCTAGAATTTCAATTCCTTTATCACTGGAAATTACTCCTATTTTCTGATTATTTTTTTGACTGTTGCTAACTGACTTTGTTAGATTCTAAGTTTTTTTAGGGTCACAAGTTTAGCTGAAATAAATTAGTGTAATAATCAACTTTGGTTTTATTTATTAACTTAGTCAACATTTTACGGTGATTTTTATACTTATTAAGAGCTACTAAATTCTCAGGGTTTCTAGAAGATATATTTTTTTTATCACGCTGACGTATAGAATTGGGCAATGTCTGAGTAATCCAAGGTTTAATTCGTCTCTCATTGCATACAATATATTTGTTGAAACGTAGATCTATCAATAATAGACTTTAGTTTATTTATAAAAATATCTGTACATTCGTTTACATCCTCACAGTTCAAAACATCCAACCAGTGTTCCCCTTCCAAAATTTGTTTCACTTTGGTAAAATCTATTTTATCAGCAAACTTTTTAGACATTAAATTGTCATTTATCTTAATTGTATTCTTACTTAAAAGAATAGGGAAATGATCAGTAAAGCCGTGATTCAGAATCATATCATGGACTGCACACCGCTGCCTATGCTTTACAAAGAAATGATCTATACAAGTTGCTTTGTTTCTATCTTTCCTGGTTGCTTATACAATTAAAACCCCTTTCATATAAAGAGTCTATGTAATTACGAACAATTAAACTATTTCTATCTAGAAGGTTTATATTTGTATCTCCGCAGAAAATTTCATTGTCATAAAAATGTAAATTTTTGTCATTTAGGAAAATTTCCAGACAATTCAAAAACACGTCAACTTGTACAGATGGAGGTCTATATATGGCAGTCAAACATAAAGTTACATTGTTTTTACATACCGTTACCCTCAGAAAATTGCAGATGTCAATCCTAATAATTTTACAGTCAACAAGCAATGCACTTCTATTTCCTTTAACCCCTTACAAGTTTAACTACGAATAATTATGCACAAAATTTGTTTTTTACCTCAACAAACAATAGGCAAAATTTATTATTTGTATGAGAAATTTGAAACTGAGATCTCATTTTGTTCGAGAGTTATCGTGCAAACAAACCGACAAACTAACGGAAAAGGTAAAAAAAGTAGAAATCTTGGAGGATGATTTTTTTTCACAAATACAAGTTAGCGAGGAAATTAAGAGATAAAATACTCAAGGTATATAAATAGATATATCATCTTATTATTAATTAAAGTTTCATCCCTCAAGCCCACTACTGTTTTCAACGGTAAATTAAATTGCCGATTTAATTTTTTATGTTTATATTATTCGTATATATTACTCGACATAATTTTGCCCTAAACAAACAAGTTAAATTGTCATTTCTCTTGTGACAAGAGATGGAAAGATAAGAAGAAAGATAAAAAACAAATACGTCTCATCTAAGCGAAGTTTAATTATATGAGATAAGGGCTTTTGACCGACTTGCGACGTTTACATTAAAATAAATGAGTCGTCTGACTTAAAAGCCTTTAGTGCAGAGAATGGCGTCATTTTCGTGCTGTGTTTGGAAAAAAATCTAACAGGAAAGGGTGGAGCGTTTTGCTCGCTCCATTATGGCTGTGGAAACCTTAACATTTAGTTTAAATAGTTTTCAGCGTGGCAGATGGAAATATTCTCACAATAGGATATTGTTGAATATTGAAAATGAAATAATAACAAAGCTAAAAAAAAATTTAGCTTTGTTAGAACGTTTCTATAAAAACATTTACATTTTACAAAAGATGATTTTTTTAAAAGTATTGTATTATTATTTTTTAGACTTAGATAAATATAGTTAATTTTTTTAATAATTTCATAATTGTAAATGGTCACGTAACCTAGAGAAAAGGTAATTTTTTACTAAATTTTCGTTGATATTAAAGAAACATTAATGGACATTGACTGACTGTCTCAAGTTAAAGAATACCAAAATACGAACATTGTGAAAAGTGTTGATGCAAATGAGATGCACTTTGTAATTAGATGTTATTCATAAAAAAAAAAAATTAGGCAGATATATTTAATCAGCCGTGAGGTTTTTTCAAAAAACATACTTAAAGTTGCCAGAAAACTATTAAATTGAAAAAAATAAATTTTAATAAATAATGTAAAACTAAAAAGCATTTATCAAAATGAAATAAATAAAATAATAACTTAAATTAGCCGTGACATGTTTCGGTACACAGCACCTTTCTCAAACGGTAGTTAAATTTCTATTATTTTGTCTAATAGACTATAGTGAAAATGTGAAGAACAGGTCGTCTCTTAGTTTTCTAAAAATGAATTTTCATCGAGAAAGTGCCAAATCTATCCAATTTTTAAGGTAAAACTGTATAATCATTAAAATTATGGAATAAAACTATTATTTTGGACATCTTTAAATATCCTGAATCTACATTTATCGTAAAAATTTCAAAATATTAGGTTTTAGTGTTCATGTTTAACAAAAAACTCGCATACATCACCTTTAACTACACTACGTAGCAAAATGCTAAATTAAAAAATTGTTTTTAATTCTTATTGATATTAAACAAAGCTATTATTTCATTGAATTTATTTACTTAAAAAAACATTTTACTAGCCACTTAGCACTTTGTAAGTGTTAAAAGCGAGTTTTTTGTTGAAACTGAACATAAAACTTTATTTTCTGATGTCAAGTCAAGTTTTTATGATAAATGTTGATTCAGAATATTTAAAGATATCCGAAATAATAGCTTTATTCCATAATTTTAATGATTATACAGTTTTACATTATTTATTAAAATTTATTTTTTTCAATTTAATAATTTTCTTTAAAGCAAAGTGTCCACTTGAGACAAAATGGTCTCGAGAGCAGTCTCGAGACCAGACTCACAAATGCATATGTGCCTGAGAGCACTCTCAGAGACAAACCGATGCGAGTATCAGACACTGCACGTGTCAGAAGTGGACATGTTCATTCTTGCTCATGAGACTTAGTCACCAGTCTTCCGTCATTGTTTGAAGAGCTGAGACTCCGACTGGAGACTTTTTATTTAAAATATTTGTTTAATTTAAATAACCAATTAATTTTTTAAAAATGAAGGATAATCGCGAGTGGACTAACGAGGAAGTGTTCAAATTAATTGAACTTTATGAGGAGGAAGAGTTTTTATGGAACGTGAAACATAAACTTTATAGAAATCGCGAAAAAAAATGGCAATGTACGAAGAATTTGCTTCGAAATTTGAAAATTGCAGTGGAAATGAAATTCAGCGGAAGATCCATAACTTACGCAATCAGGTATGTATAATCCTCTAAAATTATTATTAACATTACTATTTAAATTGACTTTTTAGTCAATAGTCAAATATATTATTTTCAGGTTTCTCATGAACTGCAAAAGATAAAAAAATTGAAGAGTGGTGATGGTGCTGATGACAGGTATGACAGTAAATGGAAGTTTTTCACTGCATTACAGTTCATTTTACCCAACTTCACACCCACAACATCGACTTCAAACATGGTAAGTTAATATAATTATTGCTATGTTTCATAATGAAATTTTATTTATCATAAAATTACAAATAAAAAAATTCAAATTAAACAAAGTGATTAGGTACTAAATTTAAGCAATTAAACGATATTGCCACTGAACTTCACTTGCAGTTGTCATGAAGTATTCTTTAAACTCATCTCTCACATCTTTTTGAGAGATTGCATAATTTCGCTGCTGGCCTCTCTCTAGTGGAAAAAACGATCCTTGTGGTGGGGGTTCATTTCGCCATTCGCCATTTACAATTTCATGTGTATTAGGATCTTCAAAATCAACTGAACAAGGGTTCAAATAATTTTTTGAAGTACATATTAAAAAGTTATGCAATGCACATATTGCCAGAGTAACATCTATTATTTTATTAGGTGCTAAATTTATTTGTTTTCAGATAACTCTGAATTTACTTGACATAATGCCAAATACATTTTCTATTATACGACGAGCTCTGCTTAATCTGTAGTTGAAAATTCTGTTTGGTGCAGGTTGATTTCGGTACCCGTAAGGCTTTAATATATACGATGTCATAGCAAAAGCATCGTCATCTACCATTATGTATGGCACTGGCAAACATCTTTGGGGCAATGCTTCTGGTTCGGGAAGTGAAAATTGCTTGCTTTCCAAAGCATCGTGCAGGGAGCAGTTTGTAAAGACACCTCCATCAGAAATTTTACCATTGCAACCAACATCAACGTAAATTAATTTATAATTGGCATCTGCGACTACCATCAAAACTATGCTGTGTGTACCCTTATAGTTATAGTAAAGGCTTCCACAGTTCTCAGGTGCCACCATTGTAATATGCTTCAATAGCTCCGAAACAATGTGGAAACTGCCATTTTAATTCAAATTGATCTGCATATTTCTTCAACTCTTCAGTACTTGAAGGATACTGAAATAAAAAAAATTTACTTGTATTTTTCTATTTTTCTATGCATAAAAGTTGATACAACATAGTATAATAATTGCGCTTTTAACTTTTCAGAATAATATACATACAAAATGAGCCCACACAAGATCAAAAAAGAAAACGTATTAGCAAAGCAACATCAAGAACTCAAGAAGATGATAACATTCTGAAGGAAGCAATAGAAATTATGAAGAAGCCAAAAGACGATTTCGATCGCTTTGGAGAATACGTAGCGTTGGAGCTAAAACGTCTAAAATCGGATTACTACAGAGGAGTATTAAAAAGTGAGATTCGTAAAGCGATATTAAAAATTTCTGATATGGATGAAAAATGCTACTGGTCCACTGCATCCTCTTCAAGTGCAAGTACTTCATGCAGTACGCCAATTGCATCACCACCCATTGTTGTTGACAACTTTTCTCAACAAAATATTGAGACTCAAACAACCCAAGATTTTTACAATAGTTCATATTCACTAATTAACATGCCTTAATTTGTAAAGTTTCTGTTATTATACTTCTATAATTAAAGTTGTTTTTTAATTTATACATACCCTTAAATATTCTTCCTTTAAATGATGATAGATGGCTTTACACACTTCGGGAACTATTCTTCCTATTGTACAAGATGGAATGCGAAAAAGGTATTGCAAACTACAATAAGCATCTCCTGAAAGTTCATTTCAATATAAAAATGTAATGTTCTAGAGAAAAATATTTGTACATTCGCTTGAAAGGCTTACCTGAAGCCAGAAAACGAAGTGTGACCATTAATCTATCATGGACTGGAATCGCATCACGTAATTTTGTATCTTGCTTTACAATATCGTGTTTTACCAAATTTAAAACCAATTCAAATTGAACTGCAGACATCCTAATGAAATTTTTAAACTGTTGTGCATCTTCCAACCGCAACTCGTTCACAAGTGTTGAAGAAGCTCCCAATGCATTTCGTCGATCCACCCATTTTCTTACCCAATACGCCTTTTTTTTCACTTCCTGTTTTTTCATAATTTTATGCACAATTAGAAAGGCTAGGATTTGGCGTGAATCCATTTTGAAAAAAATAAATCTCAAACTAGCAACCAAGTCACAGAATCGACTGAGACTTGAGAGTAAGCTCTCAAGCGTACACAAAATTTCCTGATCTCGAGACTGCAGTGACTGTCGAGTCTCCAACTGCTGTCTCGAGAGCGCAAGTGATCTCAAATGGACAACACTTCGGAACTAATCTCGAGAATTTCTCTCGAGACTTTGTCTCAAGTGGACACTTAGCTTAACTTTAAGTGTGTTTTCTGAAAAAAACCTCTTGATGGATGTCTTTTTTTTTGATTTTTTTGGACTCAGCATAAAAAAATACTTAAGAAAACACGTATCTCACTTAAAAGACAGAAAAGTATTTTTTTGTATACCTGTGTTATCGTTGCATTTTGAATATATTGCATTATTTTTATGGTATCTATAATATGTAAACCTTTTTGTCGTTAGATAACTTTATCGTCACATATCGTATCGGTAATATAAGTCACATCTGGCTTCAGTTGAAAACTGACATTTGACAGTAGTAGACGTGCAACAACTTGAAAACGGGAATTCGTTTATTCAGACTCAGTTTAGAACGCTTTGAGAATGAGTGAAATTTATCACATTTTACAATTTTATTTTTATAAAGGCACAAATGCTGCGCAGGTCAATGAAGGAATTTATGCTGTTTATAGTAAAGATACGTTACCAAAAGCAATAGCGAACAGGTGATTCAGTCGCTTTCGTTTTCGATTTCAATATAATAGATACTCTTTGCACTGTCGAGCAATGACAGAAAAACTTGATAGAATGTTGGCTGAGGTTGGCAAAAGTTGATCAAGACTGGCATGTAAGTAGACACGCCATCGCCAAGGAACTAAACATTCATTATTAAACAGTTTTAATAATAATAAATTTCTTAAGCGGTTGATTACAGATGACAAAAAGTAGATCACGAGCGACAATAACGTACCAAAAAGTTCGTGGTTTCAAAATGATGAAGCTTCACAAACGATGGCAAATCTCAGATTGACACAAAAAAAGTAATGTTCTGTGTTTGAAGAGAACCGAGCATTATGAGCTACTCCAGCCTGGCCAAACGATTTATTCCATACTGTACCGTCAGCAATTGACAAGATTGAAGCAAGCGACTAGAAAAAATCAGCAGGAACTAGTCCACAGAAAGGGTGCCGCTAGATCACACCCATTTTGATGACTTGGTAAAAATTGAGAGCTTGCTTGAGAATTTTCAATGCATCCACAGTATAGTCCACAACTTCGATCGTGAAACTATCATTTGTATAGGTCTCTGTAATGCTCCCTGAATAGTTAGTTTCAAAAAAAAAGTCTGTGAAAACCCCTTATTACAATTTTTTGCTCAGAAACCACAGAAGTTCTACTGTGACGAGATTATGATATCAAAAAAATAACAGAAGATCGTCGAACAAAATGGCATATATATATATATATATATATATATATATATATATATATATATATATATATATATATATATATATATATATATATATATATATATATATATATATATATATATATATAGATCTATTCGTAGTTTTACAATACCATAATAAGTAAAAAACCAACAACAACCATAAAACATATATTGCTTTACCGTTTATAAATGGACTATCCCAACCACTCAAAAAACTTTTTGAAAACTACAAAATTCGGTTATGTCACAAATCATATAATCTGCTCTCATCCAATTTTTCCAGACTTAAAACCAAAACCCCAAATAATAAAAAAACTAACATAGTCTACGAAATCAAATTTAATGACTGCGAAGGAATATACGTCGGGCAAACAAGCCAATATCTAGAAAATAGAATCAAAGGCCATAAATACGACAAAAAAACAGTACAGCCCTTACGAATCATGAAATAAATAAAAGTCATACCTTTGATTTCAAAAACATCAAAATTATCAACACCGTACATATTCGGTTGACGCCCACTGCAATAAACGAAAAAACAGATATAAATAACCTAAACCGTATCTACCTACCAGTCATATAAAGTCCCTCAAGTTAAGTGGTTTGTTTGTAGAAAGTAAAAAATGTGATTTTAACAGTGATTTAAACTTAACACCTCACAAAATGAACTACTTTCTAAGGTAAGGCCCTCATTAATGTATACAGTTAAGTGTCTTAAATTAAAAACTACGAAAAGATACAAATATTTTAACCCCAAAATACACAACAAACTGATTAATTACTTATCTATATTTAATTCTTCTAATGTAATCTTTTAGAGAAAATTTTGAAGAAGACCTCTTCCGAAGGTCGAAACGTCAATAAATATATAACAGATCCAAGAATAGTTTTAATGATCTAATTCTAAGAACACGTAAAATATAATATATATATATATATATATATATATATATATATATATATATATATATATATATATATATATATGACATTGGGGAAGCAACCAAAGGCGAGTCGAAAAATCCGCATTTTGGAAGTTCCCAAAAGTGTTCTGTGTATTTACTAGATCATCCCAAAGACGCGGGCTAGGTTCAGCAAATACAAAGAACACCATTTCAGACCTTATCCGGGTACTAACGGAAAACCATGACAAAATAGATGCTTATACTGCACTCTGTCGGTGACTTATTTAAAGTCTTTCCGAACAAAGCGGCCTTGGTTACTTCACCAATGCCATTTATGCCTTCTAGCGGGAAGCTCGAGAAGCTGTGCTTCTGCAATTAAGTGTCAGCTGTGGTCTGGCATCTTTGTTCGGAAATACTTTAAATAAATCACCGACAGAGTGCAGTATAAGCATCTATTTTGTCATATATATATATATATATATATATATATATATATATATATATATATATATATATATATATATATATATATATCGAGCGCCAGGTTTAAGTTGCGGTGAGGGAAGACTTACGGATACACAGGACGTTTCTTTAAAAAAAAAAATTAGTATAATAGACAGTGTTACTAGATAAACCAGGGTGAGTCAAACCATTTGTTGAAATAAAGAGAAAAGAGCCTCTAGAATAAGAAGAAATTTGTAGGGGTGTATTTTCAATATTCAGGTGACCAGCTAATGATAAAATTATATATCTTGACCTGAGATATCTACCACTTAGGGGAGCTGAGCTTAATAAATCAGATATACTAAAAATTTATGCGTCTTATTCTAGCCTGATGTGTCATCGATGGTGAATTTTTCATATAAATATTATTGGGTATTTAAAAGGAAACAATATTCTTTTGATCATCAAGGTTTTTAAGAATACATATATTTTTTAGAAATTGATCTTTAATAAGACTATTAATGCATGATTTTACTTTTCTATACTAATATCTATAAAAAGGAAATCGATTTGACCTATTGGAATAAATGAAAGAATAGCATAATTTCCTTAACTCTAAAAAAGACTTACAATATGATATATTCAAAAATAATTAAAAATGAATAAACCAAGCAAAAGTAGCATTTATTTTATAATTTTAGGTGAACAAAGTAAAATAAAACTATTTTTAGATGTAGTGGAGATTTTGACTAACAATAGTTTTCTTTTACTTCGTTTATCTAAAATTATACTTTAACCAGGTATTGGTTGATTCAGTAAAAATAATTATTTCATATTTGTGTCTGGTTTTCCATTTATCTTCTTTGACTTATTAAATTTCTAGGGTTGGTACTTGCGTCAGCTGATAAAGATTACAATTAATATGGTTTGCTGAGTGCCTATTGTTTACTTTTTCAGCCAGTTTCACTAAAGGGATTTAGAAGCTAGACACGGTTTGCACGCATGGAATTGGAAACCTCCATTTGCTTATTTGACAATGTAATATTTTGCATTGTAAATATTCAATAAACGTTTTTATAAGAAAATTTAATAGTGCGGTTTTATTCTAATATTTCAATTAGATCTATTAAATCATAAATTAAAACTGCTTTTCTGGCCTTGTACCGTAAAAAATTGTAACTTTAATTAACTTCGTGATACTTTTGTCAAATTAAACCCTCTATCGCCAAAATAGATTAGTTTTAAAGTAAGATCTGTTTAGTGAATCAGGCAGTAAATCGTGACGTAAGGACCTTAAACAAGTATACAATACTCTATTTTTTGGAAAATAAACAATTTTGCTGTTGACTAGAAATTGTACTCTCTTCAACGTATAAATAAAATTGAAATTTATTTAAAACAACTTTTGCCATAGCATGGAAAACTCTAGTAATCACGTATATCTTTTTTTTTAGTTAAGTTCCAACGATGAAATTCAACGTCGGAGGGAAGCGGCATTGCGACAACATTCGTTTTTTCAGCTACGGATTTATTTACGAAGAGGACACGGGTTGGTTGCTATGGATAAAAACGGTAAGTATGTTGTATTTATGACGAAAATAATATATGGTATAGATTTCACTTCCTTACTGTAACATTTCCTGCAAAAATTTGCAGTTTTCTATCACTTTTTCCTATACTTTTTCAGTACTGGACATTTTATAACAAATTAGTAAATTATTTTAGAACTAGCAAAAAAAGAAGCAAATGTTAACCACAAAGATAAGCCTTAACATAGTTGCGATGGCGGATCATAACAGACATACAAAGCAACTGCCTCAATTCTTATCAGCTCAGTAGGCTCTCTTGGTTAGCAGCTAAGTTTATTTTTCAAACCAATTTTAAGTGTTCCGTACGAAACCCTTATAAGATCACTTCGGAGTCTGTCCGTCTGTTTGTCTGTCACATCTGATTTTCTCCGAAACTATTTGACATAAAAAGTTGAAATTTGGCCCTAATATAGGAATTGATGGCCTCATTAGAGCCGTGTAGTTTTGAAAGTTCAATTTTGACTTAAGGGGTTGGTTTTGGGAGGGAGGGAAATCGGAAGTAAAAAAAAAATTATCAGGTAATCGAGTGGGCTGGCAAATGAAAGCTTGTGAAAATATTAGTACACAAAATATATAATATGTAATACTTGCCCATACTTATCTTTACATTATTTTTAAAAAATTGCGAAAAATTGCAGCAATCTCGAAAAGTACTTATCAAAAATTTTAAAAAAATTTGGAATATTCTCCACCTGGTGTAGATTGAACAAAAATTATCACGAGTGCATTACCTTTGACAATTTTTCTGGTATATAAAAAAACAAAAATTTCAAGGTCATAAGTTTTCAGTAAAAATCTGAAAAAAACTTTGTTGAAAACCCATTGGGGATGCGTTTTGTGAAGTCATTGATCATTTTATATCTACGTAACAAAAATTTCTATTTTAAAAGCAATCAACTTACGGAGCACTAATGTGCAAGTCCGACTTGCACTTGGCCGGTTTACTTTATTTTAAATGTATAACCAATAGGTTAATTTTCATTTCTCTACAGTCAGAAATATTTATAGTTTTTGTTATTTATAGGCTTTCCTTAAAAATTCTTTAAAAATTTGACTTATACCATTTACAAACGTTAAATTTTACAATTTCGGTATCATAAAGGTATATTCAATAGTAGGACGAAAGATACCCTGAAAAATATGTACTTAGATATTCATGAAGACTTAGGACAGTAAGAAGATAAATATGCTAATGCTTTTCCTTTTAGAAGTGATATATTCAGAAACAATAATTGAAATTGTTTTATTCCTAACAACAACGAAAACTTAAATGTTTATTTAATATTAAAATAGAGCTCCACAAATGATATGACTGCAATGCAAATAAAACATTGAACATAAGCTTATAGAAATGTCTTCTCCTAAACCTTTCAGTCTAAGTGTTCCATAAAAATTTAATTTTTAAAATTTTTTCAGTAAAAAAATAAATTGATAAAAGAAAAAATCTATACTGTACAGTCCCTTGCCAAATTATTAGACGCACTGCAAGATTTCATGTAAAATATTAATTACCGAGTGATATTGTACCGTTTTATTATTTTAAATTGATTTGTTTTTTATTTTTATATTATCCAATCAATTACCTATTTATTTGACATAAATAAAACAGCATTAATTTAGAAAAGCATAAGTTTATTAAGTTTTAAAGAAAAGTGAAATTAATGTTAGTAAAAGTCAATATTTAGTTGAGCCACTTTTAGCCGCTATCAAAGCTTTAATTCTGCGCGGCACGCTATCAATGCAAGATTGTACTGTCTCCTGCATTTGAGGATGATGATTCCACACATGAATAATCTTTTCTAGGAGCTGGGTTTTGTTGGTAATCACATCTTTAGCCACTTCTCTTTTCATCAGCTCCCACACATTTTCAATGGGCTATTACCCGGCCAATCCAACAGAGGGATATTTTTTTCTGCCAAAAAAGCTTTAACAGACCGAGCAATGTGGCAGGGAGCTCCATCTTGCATGAAAGTGAATGGTTCCCCATTTGGAAACCATTCTCTGAGCTGCGGAATCAACCGATTTTGTAATACTTCTTTGTACTGATCTTGCCTCATTATTCCTTTGACGACGTACAGACGTCCACTGCCCTTGCCGCTGATGACTGACCAAATCATCACTTTGGTGGGATGTTTAACCGTCGGGACGACACAATCAGGATGAAACTTTTCTCCATGACGACGACGCACATACTGAGCTTTATTCTGCAAAATTTCGAATGTGCTTTCGTCACTGAAGCAGACCTGTCAAAAATAGGAAAAATATATAAACTTCCATCTTTATTTGCTTTATTTAACTGAAAATGATAATAATGTATCAATTATTGATTAAATTGCTGTATCTTACCGATCTC
The DNA here is from genome assembly GCA_019049505.1 of Pachyrhynchus sulphureomaculatus. Classification (NCBI taxonomy): domain Eukaryota; kingdom Metazoa; phylum Arthropoda; class Insecta; order Coleoptera; family Curculionidae; genus Pachyrhynchus; species Pachyrhynchus sulphureomaculatus. The sequence continues at coordinate 197,349,482 of CM032446.1, forward strand.
CAGAAGTCCACATCTTTGTCTTGCCATTGTTTGGCCCACTTCAGGCGCTTTGCTTTCATTGCAGCTGTTAACTTGGGCTTCCTGGCGGGGCGACAGGCCTTAAAATCTAATTCTTTCAATTTTCTTCGAACAGTGCGCTCAGAAGCATTTACGCTAGCATCCTGGAGTTGTGATTTTATTACCTTTGTGGTAGCAAATCTGTTTTCTACACAAATTTTCTTCAAACATCTCTCTGACCGTGGAGTGAAAATTGGTTTTCTACCTCATCTTTTCTTTGTTTTCGGGCTTAATTCCTTCCCTGACTCAATTTTCTTTTTTATGCGTCGTACACTAGCTTCAAAAACCTCCAATCTTCGTGATATTTCTCGGTTTGTAAATGTTTTCGCAATCACAAGGGCCTTCACTTCAGCTTTTTTACGTGGTGAAAGATCGCCTTTTCTACCCATAATGAAAATAGTCCAATTACTTTTTTAAAACACTGCATACAAAATAAACTAATAACTGAGTAGTATAAAACTGTTAAACAAACAATCACAGTCCATAAAGCCACAGAAACACGTCCGTACCTGACTCGATTCCGATCGCGACTGATACAGGTTTGTAGTTGTTTACGTTCATGTATCACTTTGTCAACGCAGTGTTGCCATATGTTAAAAATAAATACAAATATGTAGTCTACAACAATTCTTTTAAATAAAAATCAATAATATTGTAGTTTAAATATACCATTATTGCATAAAAACTCTTAAGAAACATAAAATTACTAAAAAAAATACAGTGCATCTAATAATTTGGCCAGGGACTGTATATCAAAATATAGTTCTTGGAAAATTATTTGTTAAAAAGTATGTGATTGCCTATTGCCACTGCAACTTATTCGGGATATGAAGACAAACGGTAGTGTTGTTTATCTCGGCACACAAGTAAAGAACACACGAAAATTCAAGCCAGAAATAAAGCGCAGGATTGGGATGGCAAAGGAAGCTTTGGGTAGACTGGTTAAAATCTGGAGAGATCACAATATCCGGAGAGCAACTAAAACAAGACTTCTCAAGGCACTAGTTTTCCCTATTGCAACCTATGGGTCGGAATCCTGGACACTGAAAGTAGCATACTGCAGAAAAATAGAGGCGTTTGAAATGATTTGCCATCGTAGTATGCTAAGAATCCCGTGGACGGCTCCTAGAACGAATATGGTCATAAGTTTTCAGTATAAAGCATTTATAAAAGATCTGAATATAAGGGATCACAAAAGGTTGTTTCCAATGATTCAAGGAAGGAGTTTAAAATTCTTTGGTCACGTTGTACGAAAAGACGGTTTGAAGAAGATAATGATCCAAGGAAACGTTGATGGTAAAGGAACAAGAGATAGATCTCCTGTAAGATTAATAGACCAAATGAAAGACCTCACAAACATATCGGTTTTAGAGGTCATGAGAACGACAGAGTATAGAATGACATGGCTATATTTACTCACTACCATGAATGAGTCACGACGTTCGGAATCCAACAACGACTGGAGAGAGATATAACACCTAAATCCTACGCTTCTAAGCAAGCAATGGAATAATAGTTAAGCAGAAAGGACTATCCATTCGTTGGCGTCATATCTATAAAACGAGTATATTGAGACCACCTTATGTCGCGGCCTTTGAAACTCAATCTATACTTGAAAATTTCTGGAATGACTAGCGAAAATGTGTTCAAAGGAAGTGATGTGACGAATCTTGCTGACATTAGTTTCGCTGGTTATAACCATCAACATCTTGTCAAGTGGGTGTCAAGAAATTCTCAATTATTTCCTTGAATGAATAGCTGTGAACACTATGTCGTTCTCAGAGAACTTTGTGGCCGACACTGAAGTCCAAGCCGTCATTTTAGGAAAATATAAAGCCCAATGCTTTAGATTTGGAATTACGGGTAATTTTGTCTTTGTTAACAAAGTTGATTCTCCCTGCAGTATCAGTTGGTTTTAATTCTTACACTAGCTGTAGTGCAGTGTAGGCAGTGCAGACATGTATCTTTAGGAAAAATGCATTGTTGGGCATATTTATTTCACTTGATCGTTTGCGTATTGAATAGCTGGGATTTTAGTTATCAGATACCACAAGTTGGCATCTCTTTTTGATCTTTTTGGTTACCTCGCCCGAGATTTATTTAAAGCGAAATTTCAATTTTTTTATTTCCTTAACCCAACTAAAAGTTTAATTTTACACCACCTGTAAAGGATAATATCAGCGGATTCAATTTCTCAGTATTATACAACTTTCAATATTCTGGATCAAAAGGGAATGAAATAAGGGATATATGTACGGAAAAAGCAATATCGCCAATACTGGTAAATCCCTTCCTGACATTGAATGATAGAAAATAGCAAAATGAAATTTTAAAGAATTTTATTAACGCAAGGTTACAAGGATATTGATATAAAATATGGCCTCAAATACGTTGAAAGCTTTTTTGCTTTCTTTTTTACCTTATATTCGTATGTAAGGGATGTATCGAACGTGAATATGCTGGACTACGAACAGTTTGTATAATTTCAAAAAGTTTTGAATGTAATTATTTCCAAAACAATTTGAAGGCAAAACTTATTTATTTTTTAATATCAAAGGCAACACAATTTTTCACACCCTTAATTTAATCTTGTTCCGAAAATCATATCGGATGGTTTTAAATAAAAAAATTCTCTATTATGTTAATTATTCTACAATTTTATTTATTGGTGGTTATATCTGAAACTCGTGGCTGCTAAATACTGAGAAATGGTACAGTAGTCAGTGATGTTTCAAATAAATTTGATCCACATTGTAGAATAAATATCAGTTCAGGACTGTCACAATAAAAAAACAAATTTGATTGAAATTGAAATCATGTTTAACTCGCGCTTCACAGTGGCTTTAATGTAATCCAAATCGTCATAGTCACTAGGAGCTAAATCAGGGGAATAAAGAGGGTGGTGGAGTATGGAAACTTGTTTTCGGCTCAAAAATTGCAGCACAATCACAGCTGTGTAAGCTGGCGCGTTGTCATGAAGCAAGAAAAAATTCTCTGCGTTTTGCGAACCCGCTAAATCTTATTACAAAGTCATTCCATGACACTTATGTAGTACCTCGCGTTCACTGTAGTGCTTCCGGGATCAAATTCTTTGTGAATAATTCCTTGAACGTCGAAAAATGTGACCAGAATTTTCTTTGTTCTTGACTTTGTCAGTTGCATTTGCTTCGGTCTCGGCGAACTACAATTTAGCCATTGCGCACTTGGCCGTTTTGTAGTAGGTTCTTATTTTCCAAACACCACGTCTCATCGCCCGTGATTATCTTCAGCAGAAAATAATAGTCCGTATTATTCATTTCGATTAAGTTACGGCTGGCGTTTACCCGTTGCTGTATACACTTTCCTCTGGTTCAAAATATTCCAGATAATGTCTTGAACACTTGATTTAGGAACGTTAAGTTTTTCTGTCATCAATCTGGATGAAAGATGACGGTTGGTTTACAGAAGATGACGAATTTTCACGTTTGCGTCTGTCGAACTTTCTTAAAGCGTTTAAACCACTCAAGCGCTTGTGAACACGATTAACAATCATCACCGTAAGCTTTTTACAAAGATTAAAAAGTCTCCATAGCTGTTTTGCCCAGTGAAATTTAATCATTGCTCGTTGTTCCATCACAGTTCTGTGACACAACGACTACGACACATACAGTTCGCACGCCTACTACTCAGCACTGACTGAGCACAACTGGCTGGTTGAATGTAAATGTATTGTTTACAGATGTGAGTTGAAACTTTTACTGTTATTTACGAGATGGTGTTCTTTAAAGGCCGGGGAAAAAAATCAGTTCGGGAACTTTTTGGACAGACTGTATATATATTTAAAATTCCGGATTTCAATCCATTTATCTAACAATGAATTTTCACGACGTTTCGCCAAAATCTCATTTGGCATTTTCAAGTGCTCTTGCTGCTGCCGCTACTCGATACTGTGATCTTGCTGCTACTGCTGCTCGAAGCTAACTGAGTAACCGAAGTGCAATCACTTTCTATGCAGGTTGTAGGTGTGGGGATCGGGAGTGTTCGTCCGGGCATCGGTGATCGCCGGCTGGGTGCCCATATCAGTGGTAATTACGGGTTCCGGCGTAATGTTGGCTGTTGCCTTCCACAACATCGAGAAGGCAACAGTCAGCATAGCGCTGGAACCCGTAATTACCACTGATACGGGCACCCAACCAGCAAATACCGATGCTCGGACGGACACTATCTAACTCCCCACCTATAACCTACGTAAACGCCGACCTATAAAAGACGGTATATATATATATATATATATATATATATATATATATATATATATATATATATATATATATATATATATATATATATATATGTGTGTGTGTTACCGTTAGAATTTTTGCAGATATTAAAAGTCGTAACTATTAGAAGTTTGATTGACTGTTAAAATGTTATATGCCTATGCATAATATTTAATAAATGTCTAACATGTAGGAATTTTGTTTGGAAAATGTGAATTTTGGTATATTAGTCATATAACTTTAATCAAGGTAATTTTTATTAAGGCAGAAGTTAATGTCAAAGTCAAAAAATTTGTACAGCCTTTTTAAAAGACATTATACAGAGGAAATTTGCAAATTCCGCATCCGGTATATTCTATATGTAAATACTAAACTTCTAGAACATATTTAGTGTATTAGTGTATTGTGATACCCTGTGTACATTAAAAACACTTCTACAAGAACATATGCTTTTAGTATTACAAAAATTGCAAGTAATATTTCTTGGTTTCCCCGCAAATATTTCCATGATATAGAAAGACTCTATTGACGCAAGGAGGTGAATATGTATATATATATATATATATATATATATATATATATATATATATATATATATATATATATATATATATATATATATATATATATATATATATATATATACATATATATATATATATATATATATATATATATATATATATATATATATATATATATATATATATATATATATATATATATATATATATTTATATGTATACTAGCCGGGCCCGCGGCTCCGCTCGCGTGGACTTGATTCACTACTATCGTCACTGCTTATTTCTTATGTTACCCAACGTAATAAAATATCTCCCATTATTTCTCCTTTTCTCCCAATATTTCTCCTTATTTCTCATTATCTCTACATAATTTCCATTATCTAGGCTTATCTCTGCTCATCTCCCATTATTTCTCCTTATCTCCCATTATTTCTCCTTATCTCCCATTATCTCACCTTATTTCTCATTATCTAGGCTTATCCTGACTTATCTCCCATTATTTCTCCTTACCTTCCATTATTTCTCCTTATCTCCCATTATCTCACCTTATTTCCCATTATCTAGGCTTATCTCGACTTATCTCCCATTATTTCTCCTTATCTCCCATTATCTCACCATAACTCCCATTATCTAGACTTATCTCTGCTTATCTCCCATTATTTATACTTATCTCCCATTATCTCACCTTATCTCCCATTATCGAGGCTTATCTCGACTTATCTCCCATTATTTCTCCTTATCTCCCATTATCTCACCTTATCTTCCATTATCTAGGCTTATGTCGAATTATATAGAACATATGTATAAATTTATAAAAACACGTAAATCGGATAAGTGGTTCTCGAGTGATAAGCGCACTAACGGACAGACAGACACACAGAGACGTTGCATTTTATATATATTGTATTCTTTGCTATATGACATTGTTCCATATTTAATGTTTTAGGGAGTGTATTGCAAGAGAACGCGCTAGCGGCAAACTTTTCTCCGACTTAATTCACTATTATCGTCACTGCTTATTCCTTATGTCACCTAATAAAATATATCCTATAACCTGGCCAGAGAACATACGTATGTTTAAAAAAAAAGCACGTAAATCGGATAAGTAGTTCTCCAATGATAAGCACACTAACGGACGGACAGACAGACAGACAGACAGATGGACAGAGAGACATTGCATTTTATATATATTATAGATATTCTGTGCTATATAATATTGTTCCATATTTAATGGTTTGGACTGTGTATTGCAAGAGAACGCGCTAGCGGCAAACTTTGTCCGACTTCATTTACTATTATTGTCACTGCTCATTGCTTATGCTACTTATCGTAATAAAATATAGCCTATAACATCGCCGGAGAACATATGTATGTTTAAAAAAAAAAAGTACGAAAATCGGATAAGTGGTTCTCCAGTGATAAGAGCACTAACGGACAGACAGACAGACAGAATACGTTGCATTTTATATTTATTATAGATGTAATAAAATATATACCTATAACCTGGTCAGAGAACATATGTATGAATTTAAAAAATCACGTAAATCGGATAAGTGGTTCTCGAGGGATAAGCGCATTAACGGACAGACAGACAGACAGACAGACAGACAAACATTGCATTTTATATATATTATAGATATAGATTATTATTATTATATAACCTGGCCAAAGAATATATGCATGAATTTAAAAAAAGACAGGTAAATCGGATAAGTGATTCCCGCATGATAAACGCACTAATGGACAGACAGACAGACAGCGAGACATTGCATTTTATATATATTATAGATTATACATTACAGATATTCCTTGCTACATAATATTGTTCCATATTTAATGGTTTAGGCTGTGTATTGCAAAGGCACGCGCTAGCGGCAAACTTATTTCCGACATCATTCACTATTTTTACGTCACTGCTCATTCCTTATGCTACCTATCGTAATAAAATATAGCCTATAACCTGGCCAGAGAACATATGTTGTTTTAAAAAAAAAAGTACGTAAATCGGATAAGTGGTTTTTCAGTGATAGGCGCACTAACGGACAGACAGACAGACAGAGAGACGTTGCATTTTATATATATTATAGATTTATATATCCATCCATAGTCACGTAGTCATTTTAAATCTCTCACCAAACATTTCATATGTGGCTATTACAGTCTCTTTTGTTATCGTTCACCTCCTTGCGTCAATAGAGTCTTTCTATATCATGGAAATATTTGCGGGGAAACCAAGAAATATTACTTGCAATTTTTGTAATACTAAAAGCATATGTTCTTGTAGAAGTGTTTTTAATGTACACAGGGTATCACAATACACTAATACACTAAATATGTTCTAGAAGTTTAGTATTTACATATAGAATATACCGGATGCGGATTTTGCGTTTGCATTTGTATAATGTCTTTTAAAAAGGCTGTACAAATTTTTTGACTTTGACATTAACTTCTGCCTTAATAAAAATTACCTTGATTAAAGTTATGTGACTAATATACCAAAATTCACATTTTCCAAACAAAATTCCTACATGTTAGACATTTATTAAATATTATGCATAGGCATATAACATTTTAACAGTCAATCAAACTTCTAATAGTTACGACTTTTAATATCTGCAAAAATTCTAACGGTAACACTTTACAATTAAGTTATCTCTGTCAATTTGATGTACCGTCAAAAATTGAATGTATACATTAAATCCAATTCTGTATTCCGCTATCAAATTGATATTAAGTTTAAATTGATGGCTAAACTGATGTAAAATTGGTAAAGGAACAACTTTTCTCTGAGATTTTAACAAATACGCTCTTTCTGAATAAATGGTAATTTTAAAAGTAGCGCAGTCACTTGCCGAGTAAGCCATTTTTTTTATCTTTGTTGAAGCAAGTAAATATTAAATTCTCGAATTTACTTTTACAGTCTGTCAAGTAACAACTTGTCCGCGATAATTCATTTTTGGTAGATGCGATTCGACAAAAAATCGGTAGAGGGAACCTTTATCTACGACGTATTTAAGTAAAAGTATCAGTCGATTCTGAATTTTTTTCGTCGAAATCACGTAAAATCCAAAATTAGTCAATTGTTTCCGCGTCAGCTCGAGGCAGTCTTTCTTTGTTCTTATCTCGTGCGACCATTCAACAACATCTTCGTGCTCATGATGTTAAATTTCACAGCATTTTGGAGAAACCTTTGTTGGGAGAAAATCATGTCGCGCGACGGCTCGCTCGGGCCCACAATAAGATACTAGAGTGGCCTTCACAATCGCCGGACGGCAACCCTATTACAAACGTTTGGTCTCTTGTAAAGAGAAAGCTCACAGGAAAGATTCTGAGCACTTTGACTTAGTTATCTCGTGAAATTCGAAAAATTTAGAGATGATTGCCGTAGTATGCCAAAAATGCCAAAGATGTCAGGCGATTATTGACGCAGGAGCCGATTGGACAACTTACTAAGGTAATTGCGCCGTTGTTACTACACCAAAGAATACACTGGTGGCAAAAATTTGTTTCGAAACACATTTTTTCAAGAATACGAGCGGTCACGTTCTTACTTGTCAGACTGTAATTTTAACTTAAATTTATACTAATGATTTTCCCATATGTTGGGATATTTGGTGACAAGTTAATTCAACTTCTGGTATAATGACTAAACATGTTTTATATTTTTTTTAGGTCTAAGTGATCCTTATGTAAAATTTAAATTAGGAAGCAGATTAATTTACAAATCAAGAACAATTTATAGAGATTTAAACCCAGTGTGGGACGAAAGTTTTACTGTACCCATTGAAGATCCTTTTTTACCCATTTCTATTAAAGTTTTTGATTATGACTGGGGCTTACAGGTATGATAATGTTATTTATACCAAGCAGTGTAAAAAATATAGTAATAATAATTTTAATTTCGAAAATTTCTAGTTACCATTTTTTAACCCTCACTTGGTAGTATTTTTCAGATATGTTCATTATCGAAATTTAAATAATAATTTTGCTACTTATTTTCATATACTATTCAGACACATGTCGTATGTCACTTCTATTTAAATAACCTCCAGTTGTTCTGTTTTTTGAACCGTGATTGCAGATATAAAACAATAACACAGTAAACCCAATACAGTAGCGAAAGTGAACTCCAAGTTGTAGGCGAAATTTTGACGGCGGGTGCGTCGACGAGTTCCTCATTCAAAATGGTCGCTGGTGGTCAAGATAATTAAAACGTTTGTAAGTGAGGGTCGACACGGTTGACAAACAATTTATATATTCATAGAGAAAGGAGGTTATTGTTATTGTGCCATTGATAATTGTAAAAATAATTCAAAAAGTGCGCTGGGAGTGTGTTTCTTCTTTTTCCCCAAAGATGTTGAAAGGTAAGTGATTTATTTAAAGAATATCAATTGCGTAAGAAATCATCCACGGATAAATTGAGTAATTCTGAGAAGCTATTTCTCTTATGACATTTTTTGGTTATAGAGCAAAGATTTGGCTTGCGGCAATCAAACGCGTCATCATTTGTCCAATTAAAAATTTATACAAAAATTTTAAAATTTCTCAGAAAATGTTTAAAAATGATTTGAAAAATCGCTTATTCGACCATGCGTATCCAGACGTTAATATAGGATCAGATAAAGACACTCCACAACAACTGTTAATTCTTTACAAAGCTCAAATTCGACCGACTATGGAATACTGCTCCCATGTATGGGGTTCCGCTCCCAAATACACACTGCATTTGTTGGATTCTGTTCAGAGAAGAGCTGTTCGTCTGATTGGAGACCCGGAGCTGACCGGCGGCCTTGATTCGCTGGAGCATCGAAGGGCGGTTGGCGACTTGAGTCTGTTCTACAAGTATTTTCATGGAAAGTGTTCGAAGGATGTAGCCCGCTTAATTCCTTCTAGAGTGATGCATGTTAGAAATACACGTCGCGCTAATATTTCACATTCGTATGAGGTTCAGCTTGTTACTCCGCGTACAACGCTTTTCAAGCAGTCTTTTATATGGAGAACATCATCCCTTTGGAATAATTTGCCCAGGACTGTATTTCCCACCGAGTACACTTTGCAGCGATTCAAGAACAACGTGAACCGCTTTTTCCGGATACATGCCGCTCCTGGAGCACTTTAGGGACTTCCCTGTAGCACATGTGCTAGACCCATAAAAAAAAAGAATACCCCGTGTGTCAAAGGCTAATAACACAGGTAAAAATTCTTATGAGCTAAATTTAGTTGTAGTTATAAGGAGGCCCAATCAGGCCCATAAACATTCAAATTGTATTAGGAAATAAAATTACTTGCGGAATTAAAATATGTATCAGAAATTTGGGTTTTAGTTTCAGTTTTCACTTTTGGGTCTTATAGAGTTTCAATAAAGCGTTGGGCCTAAAAGCTGATATGCCTATTCAATTCCCTGAAAATTTCTCCCTGTCAAGTTTTTCACAGTATTCATCTTCTTTTCTAACAAATCACTCCATTCTTTTTTTTTTTTTCTTTTATATTACTTATACTGCATTAACTTAGCATATTAATAAATCAAAAATTTTCAAACATTTGTATAGTATCTATGATTTTGAATGATATAACGTTGCGTAGTAACATTATTTAATTTAAAATCTCCTGCTGCTCCCTGTTTTAATATGGCGGACTGCCACGTGACCTCTTGGAAATTGAGACCTGATTTTCCTATGCGGTTACCCCTGAATTTTGCTACTGTATTGGGTTTATTGTGACAATGACCTCGATTTCTTCAGGGCCGTAGAGGCTAAAATTATTTTGCTTTGCCTATCGCCTATGGATACGATAACTTCTATGCTCTTAAAAAAGCAGTCCGAGAAATTTTAAAATAGTCTTTTAACATTAAATTAGTCTTAGATTTGTTTAAAGAACATTTTCTTAGTTGACTTAATAATTGATGCTGTGTAGATCCAATAAAAAAATTATTGTACGAAACATCAAAGAAACTAGGATAACTACGTACTTTGATTGGTTTAGAAATTTTGATTATCCATGAACGTTACTATTTAGTTACTGAAAGAAAAATAACTTGAAGACTATATTATTTTAAATTTTTCTGATTTCTTGACGTATCATTTGGTATAAAAACACAAGTTAAAATTGTTTATGATTTTGACCATGATTCAAAAAATATGTTCATATATCAAAAATAATTTAATCCATATACATTGACAAAACTAGAAAATAAAATAGAAATTCGTCTAATGAACTCTAATTCATGATCTGAACATAACAAATTAAATAATGCAGAACGTATTAATCTTATTTTGATTTAATGTTAGTTTAGGTTATTATGTCTTTTGTTCTTATTTTAACTTTTAAGAAGCTCATCCGATTTATTTTTTTCAATTTAGCATATCAAAAAATCACTGCTAAACTTAGTTTTTTTCTGGGGAAACCAAATATGATAATAAAAAAAATTGTCACTTGTCTAATTTGACAGGTTACAAAGTCAACTAGATTTCTTTAAAATGGCATTCTCGCCATATGATTTGAAAAGTGGCAATTTTTTTGCTATCATTTTTGTCTTCCTCGCAGAAAACTAAGTTTGTTAGTAAACGAATTTTTTGTTACTCCTATGCCAGATAGAAAGATAGTAAATCGAGTAAGTTAATGGATAAATTTCGGTTGAATGCCCTAAATATCGGTAATGACTAAAAATAAGTATCAAGTGTTACATATTTTTGTAAACGGGCTGAAAAATGCTATTTAAAAGTATGCTGATATGTAGAGGATCCCCTTTAAAAAATCCTAGTTGGCTCTGTAAACTGTTGGATTTAATAAGTGGAAAATTTGGTGTTCGCATATTTGGCTTCTTGACAAGAAACTAAATTTAATGTTAGTTTAGGTTATTATGTCTTTTGTTCTTATTTTAACTTTTAAGAAGCTCATCCGATTTATTATTTTTAAATCACTGCTAAACTTAGTTTTTTCTGGGGAAACCAAATATGATAATAAAAAAATTGTCACTTGTCTAATTTGACAGGTTACAAAGTCAACTAGATTTCTTTAAAATGCCATTCTCGCCATATGACTGGAAAAGTGGCAATTTTTTTGCTATCATTTTTGTCTTCCTCGCAGAGAGCTAAGTTTGTTAGTAAACGAATTTTTTGTTACTCTTATGCCAGATAGAAAGTCGAGTAAGTTAATGGATAAATTTCCGTTGAATCCCCTATATATCGGTAATGGCTAAAAATAAGTATCAAGTGTTACATATTTTTGTAAACGAACTGAAAAATGCTATTTAAAAGTGTGCTGATATGTAGAGGATCCCATTTAAAAAATCCTAGTAGGCTCTGTAAACTGTTGAATTTAATAAGTGCAAAATTTGGTGTTACCATATTTGGCTTCCTGACAAGAAACTAAGTTTATATATAAAATAATATTTTTGATAACCCAAATAGGAAAATAGTAAACTGAGCGAGCCATTTAAAAGTTAAAATTCAGTGCGATAATTTGAATACTCTGAATATCGATAACGACCGAAAATAAATATCAGGTGTTATTTACACATTTTTGTAAACTAACTAAAAAATGCTATTTAAGGTATTTCTTACGAGTAACTGTTAAAAGTAGTTTTGCTTGTAATTTTGAAGAATAATAGAGTTTAGCATCATGCATTCACTGCTTCAATATAAAAATGGTTTACCACGCCATATTGCTATAATTAATTGTAAAAGTTTCAGATGTTTAACACGAATACGATAGGAATCCATAGTTTTTCTTCGTTCAAAAACATGCGTTTTTTACAATGTTTGTTGCCGTATGTACATTAAAAAGTAAAAAGTCACAAAAAATTATATATACATAAAAAAATTACTCCGCTATCGTTTGTCAAAATATGAAGGCAGTTTACCACCTAGTTGTTGCAAAAATATTAGATAAATGTTACTTTTTATTGAATTTTATGAAGTGAATTTTCGCTGTGGCAACTTAGCTTGAAAAAGACAGCTCGCGTGGACGCGGGCGTTCTTTCAAATTCTGAATCATATATAGTCCGGGAGCTTATAACCAAAATTTTGGACTTATCGAAGAGCGACAGTTAAATATATCACTTATTAAATGTGACAAACTGAACCAAAAAATACAACTTATAGATCCAAATTCTTGGTTATGGAGGCAAAAAATGAGGGTAAGTGATCCCATCGCAGAGTGGCAGTTTTATATGTTATGAGGATACTAGGTATAGCCTTAATATCTGCCACGGAGACCGGTTCCTATGGGAGTCAACTTTTTTTTTTGAAAAAAATGGGCTCAAAAAATGAACTCATCGCTGAGTGGAAGATATTCAAGATATAGTTAGTTTGGGACCCAAAAAGAAGTGAAAAAATATTATTTGCTATAGATCCTGGTTCTTTGAATTTCTACGAATTTTTGAACCTGTAGAGTTTTTGGACCCACCTGAACTCGTTCGAGAGCGGTAGATAAATGAACCAGTGTTCGAATACTATAATACGAGGTGAAATCCCGAATATGTGCCATGAAGTCCAGTCCCTGCTTTTATCAGCAGAATTTTTGTAATTTTAATGCAAAACTTAAGTTATAAACAAATTAATTTTCTCTATTCGCATTATTACCGTTATTACCACGAGTTTAATGTTTTTTGACACCTTAAAGTCGAATTTCTAATCCATTTTTGCTAAAACTTTTGTTACAAATAAAGAATTTTTTTCTATAATAACTTAATACAATTTTAATTAACTTGTTAAATTTAAATTCTCTGTTGATTTTTTCAAAAACTAAATTATTTTATTATTACTGACAATTTATTAGAATTATATTAATTTTTCTTTGGGAACTAAACACAAATATTTTCAAAATTATATAAAAACAACACTATGTTTTAATTTCCAATATATTGAAAGTCACTTGAGAATTGTTTCACCATACAATGGCTTCTTCAGAAGTAAATTATTTACTTCTGAAGAAGCCATTGTATGGTGAAACAATTGTCAAGTGACTTTAAATATATTGGAAATTAAAACATAGTGTTGTTTTTATATAATTTTATTATGAATTTCCAACAAGTATCGGCTAACACAATCAAAGACAAATATTTTCATTTAATTGCATATAAATAGACTGATTAACTCTAAATTCTTAATTAATTAAATTTGAAAAATGGATTAGAAATTCAGACAGCAGGACAAAATTCATCTAAAAAACTTGGGTAGAGCTCGTAAAAAGCTTAGATTTTGCTGTTATGGAGATAAATTCTATGAAGTTCTGTTTATTGACATAATTGTTTATAATAAATTATTTATAACAATAAAAATGTTAAGTTTTTGCAAAAATATAATGGGTGGTGCGCTTAATAAACATAGATTTCGTTATTAAAAAAAAAAATTATATCGAATTACTTTTTTTAGATAATTGTTTAAAAAATTGTTAATAACAATGAATAGGTCATTTTTTCACAAAAACTAATTGCAGATCAGATTCTGTGACACAAAAAAAATATAACGTACACTAGAGTGGAGCCGCAACGCTCAAAGTTTAAAAAGAACACTGTGAAACCCGGAGTGGTTGATGGAGTATTCAGTCATTTTTCTGTTGGCATTAACCGAATGCGGCAAAAATTATTTTTTAATTCTTGAGGTTTTTTGGATCAGTCATGTTAAAAATCAAAAATCTCAAATGTACTATCCAATATAGCTACAAAAAAGATTTTTTTAAAAAAAATCTTTCGTAATTACATATTAAAAGAGGTTTTGGGGTTATTGAATATAAATTTTAAATAATAAATATAAACTAAATTTAAAGGTTAAATATAAAAAAAAATATATAGAGCGAAATTACACCGCAAATTAAATATATTATTCTGCTTGTAACTGCCCACGAGAGGCAAATTCTTGGCTAACGGATCACTAAAAACGGAACTAAATCAACGGAAAACTAAATTTCAATTAAGCAGACCTCTGCGTTAGACGGTCTGCTGAGACTACCCAGGCTCCCAATTTGGTTAAAAAAAGAGTCTATACCAGCAATATTTTCCCTTACTGCGCTAGCGACGAGAATCGTTTGATGCTTAATAAATCTTTCTCTATTACGATATTCAAGCAGCCCCTCAGGGGCCAGGGCAATGTTGTGCTGTCTTGTGTCGGCTAGATTATATGTAACAAAAACGTAATCTTAAGGTGTTTACCGTGCCGAGTGGTGCCAGTGGTGATTTGGTGCATGTGTATAATATTTGAGAGAAAAACAAATTACTGGACGGGCGCGCGTGTTGTAGGACAGGCGCGCGCATTTTAATAAAGAACCAGATTCTATGGTAGATAATGTTATTTTTAGTATCTACAAACCTCAACGAACATATTAAAACAAATGACATGGGTTCAGGTGTGTCCATTTTTTTGCAACTTTGGACCGTTGTAACTTTGGAATGACCCAATATCCATGGCAGCTATCCATTTTTCAGTCATATTTCACAGAAATGAAGCTATACTCAAAATAGCTGCCACTCGGCGTTGGTTTCGTCCACCAACTTTTTCTTACAGATTTAAAGCGTATTTCCAAGAACAGGAACCAGACTTGAGGCTTCAAACTACTGATACTATTATCTGCCACTCTTCGATGAGGCATTTTGGTGCTGAGCTCCCGGACTAATATATGGAATGCAATAACACGTGATTGCGTTCGGCGGGAAGCAAGGGAGAAGCTACGTTGCCACACTCATTATACTTTGAAAATCAAATTATTTCGCGTCTTTCTTTAACATAACGCTCTGTCTGTCTTCTCGTAAGAAATAACATAATGGCGTTCTTATTTATAGAAGATACCATTTAAAAAAGTCTTAGTTGGCACTGTAGTCTGTTAAATTTGACAAGTGACAATTTTTTTGTTGTCATTTTTGGCTTTCTCATAAAAAACTATGTTTAGTACTGAAATAATTTCTTTGGTATCTTCTTCTTAAGGTGTCGTGCAGATCCCTGAGTAGGCGTTTGTACAAAACTTCTCTCATCAGATGAATCTGTTTAAAGCCGTACTTTGGGGGGGGGGGGGGGAATTACTTATTCCTGTCCAGTGACGAATATTGCGCAGCCATGATAGTTTTTTTCGTCCCATTCCTTTTTTGCCTTGAATTTTACCCTGCAGTATGAGGCATTGAAAGCTATAACGTTCACCACGAATACTATGACTCAAGTATGAAATCTTTCTCTTTTTTATGTTTTCGAATAATTCGCGATCTTCTCTTTCTCGATCACCTCTTCATTCCTCACTTTATCAACCCAAGATACTCTCAGCATTCTTCTGAGTATCCACATTTAAAATGCCTCTAGTTTGTTAATAGATGACACTTTCAATGCCCATGTTTCAACACCGTACAGCAAAACGGACGTATCTGAGTTGTAGGTTAAGGTTTTTTTATTACGAAGGAATTTGCGTAACTTGATGAAAGTTGCTCTTGCCTGCTCAACTCTGGCTTTAATCTCCATGTCCGGATCCCATTTGTCATTCACAAGGCATCCTAGGTATTTGAACTTATTAACCCGTTCTATATTCTCACCATTTATATGAATTCGGACGCCTTGAATTTTGTTTTGTTTATGTTGATGCTTAATCTATTATTTTCTCCGGCCTTATGTATAGCTTTCAATAATACTTGAAGAGCATCTGCGCTATCTGCCAGAATGACAGTGTCATCTGCATATCTGATATTGTTTATCAGAACACCATTTACTTTGATATGAAGAGTAGAAAAACAGTGCATTAAGTGAGAGACTAGTCATTTGGATTCAAGGACTTCAATAATTTTGGTAAAGTGCGCAAAATAATTTGCTCATTAGACCGGAAAATATGACACCCACGGTGTCATGGTAACGTTCAAAAAGAGCCAATGAAAAAAAAGAGTTATTTTACACACTGACATATACAATTATTGTCACTCTTTTATGAGAGTATTGTAGTTTCACTCTCAGTCGTTGAATGTATAATTATTGGACTATTTTTAGTGTTCCGTACGGAACACTTATAAGATCACTTCGGTGTCTGTCCGTCTGTCTGTCCGTCTGTCCGTCTGTCCGTCTGTCACACCCGATTTTCTCCGAAACTATTTGTCATAGAAAGTTGAAATTTGGTAGTAATATAGGAATTGATGGCCTCATCAGAGCCATGTAGTTTTGAAAGTTAAATTTTGACTTAAGGGGTTAGTTTTGGGGGGTGAAATCGGAAGTGAAAAAAAAATTTTTTTACTAGGTAATCGAGTGTGGTGTCAAATGAAAGCTTGTGAAAACACGAGTAAAAAATATATATATAATGTAATACTTGCGCGCACTTTTCTTTGTATTATTTTTAAAAAATCGCGAAAAATCGCTGTCCACCCGCCTTATCTCGGAAAGTACTTATCAAAAAATTTTGAAAAAATTCTGGAATATTCTCCACGGGGTGTAGATTGAACGAAAATTATCACGAGTGCATTACCTGTAATAATTTATCTGGTATATAAAAAAAACAGAAATTTCAAGGTCATCAATTTTCAGTAAAGATTGGAAATAAACTTTGTTGAAACTTATTTGGGGTGTATTTTGTGAAGTCACTGATCATTTTATATCACCGTAAGATAAATTTTGACTTAAGGGATTCGTTTTGAGGGGTGAAATCGGAAGTGAAAAAAAAATTTTTTTACTAGATCATCGAGTGTGGTGTCAAATGAAAGCTTGTGAAAACACGAGTAAAAAATATATATATAATGTAATACTTGCGCACACTTTTCTTCGTATTACTTTTAAAAAATCGTGAAAAATCGCTGTCGCCTACCTTATCTCGAAAAGTACTGATCAAAAAATTTTGAAAAAATCCTGGAATATTCTCCACGGGGTATAGATTGAACAAAAATTATCATTACCTTTAATAATTTATCTGGTATAGAAAAAAACCAAAATTTCAAGGTCACCAGTTTTCAGTAAAGATTGGAAATAAACTTTGTTGAAAACTTATTTGGGGTGTGTTTTGTGAAGTCACTGATCATTTTATATTACCGTAACATAAATTTTGACTTAAGGGATTCGTTTTAAGGGGTGAAATCGGAAGTAAAAAAAAACAATTTTTTACTAGGTCATCGAGTGTGGTGTCAAATGAAAGCTTGTGAAAACACGAATAAAAAATATATATATAATGTAATACTTGCGCACACTTTCCTTCGTATTACTTTTAAAAAATCGTGAAAAATCGCTGTCCCCTATCTTATCTCGAAAAGTACTGACCAAAAAATTTTGAAAAAATCCTGGAATATTCTCCACGGGGTATAGATTGAACGGAAATTATCATTACCTTTAATAATTTATCTTTTATAGAGAAAAAAACAAAATTTCAAGGTCACCAGTTTTCAGTAAAGATTGGAAACAAACTTTGTTGAAAACTCATTTGGGGTGTGTTTTGTGAAGTCACTGATTATTTTATACCACCCTAATAAAATTTTTTATTTTAAAAACAATCAACGTACGGAACACTAATTGTGCAAGTTCAACTTGCACTTGACCGGTTTTTTTATATGGAAATCTATTCCAAGCTTTAACATGTGAATTTTTATCCTGTCATATGAAGTAAAATTTTGATTGTTTTAAGGACGACTTTATGGGTTCGGCAATATTAGATTTAACAACGTTAGATTTAGGACGAAACAACGATTTAACCTTACCATTACACGATCCCTCGAGACCGGACGCTAGTCTAGGAGAAATTTTTATTTCCTGCACGCTTTATCCCAAAACCCAGGAGGATAAAGAACAAGTAAGTAGCAAATGGGTAACACGAATAATTTTAAACAGAGAGTTTAACATGCTAGGCATATCGCGACGATAATAAAATGAAAATATAGTATCTGTATACTCTTAATATGGTTAACGCAATCATTTTTTGACCTTTAAACTATAACTAGACTATAAGGCTCACTTTTCATATTTTCTGTGGTATGGAAACTTTCTTCATACATGCTGTATGGAAATTTGTCCTATAAAATGATTTTCAAATGACCTTGAAATGTGATCACTTTATCAACACCATGGTCACGAGTAGATTATTCGTTCTGAACTCTGTAATTTTCAAGATCAACATTTTTTCCGAGATATATTAGACGGAATTTAGAGTTTCGTATTTGTATGACCGCCATATTAAGCATAGTCGTACTTAGTCTTCATAATTGACTTATTGATTTGTATTAGATATTTTGAAAAGAAGAAAAATAATCACAATTCTAATTACTTGAAAGTTCTTATTGCGATCTAAAAAAAAAATCATTTTGAGTAGTTTGTACACGGTTCTGGTCGCTATATTGGTTTCTGTTGTATCACAAATACATTTCTTATCTACAATTAGATTTTTACAACTTAACAGGCTCATTAACTCTCTTATTTATGTAAATAGAAACAGGTTTATTGATTATAAACAAGTATTTCGTGTCTCGTATTTTGTTACCTCTGCAGATTGACGGCCATTTTGAGGTCCGTCATTTTGATTTTTCAAAATGGTTACAGCTCAATAAAAACTACACATATATACTAGTAAAATAAGCCGAGGGAGAATTTCCTAGGTTACTTTAATTTTTGGTCAGTTGGGGTGGCCTTTTTGACAAAGAATGCCTCATACATCTATATGTATGTATATATATATATATATATATATATATATATATATATATATATATATATATATATATATATATATATGTATGTATATATGTATATATATATATATATATATATATATATATATATATATATATATATATATATATATATATATATATATATATATACATTTCATTTATAATATCTATTGTGCAGTAAGCTAAAACCCGATAATTTTATCATTCTATCATTCAAAACATGAATATAACAGATTTTATTATTTTGTTTATGCTGGGTGTAAAATCCAAAGTTAAATTTGCATAAAATATCTAGCAAAATATGGAACTAATTAATATAATCAATGTTCAAGAACATTAAATACCTTATTTAATAAGCTAACAATAAGAGTTTACAAGTTATATTTTAAAAAATCACCTTTTAATGCTGAATATTATCCAAATTTCATACTTGTTCTGTATTAAGGGCTTATTAAATAAACTAGACAATATTATATTAAATGTTTTTGCAGTACTTCCAGAAAAATAGTAGAATACAGGATGTAAACAAAAGACTTAAATCGCAAATATGGAGTTCAGTAGTTACGATAGTTTTAATAGAAGGTAAAAATCTTCTTGCCTGTGATCCAGAAACGGGAACTTCCGATCCTTACGTTAAGTTTAGGTAAGTGCAGATTTTATTTTTAAAGATGTAAAAATAAAACTTAAGATCTAGTACAGTAACAAAATGCTAGGGTACATAAACACCATTCTAATATTTTTGTTAAAAAATTCTGGAGATAATTCCTCCAGATACAAAGAAGAGTTGAATTATAATTTTTTTTGTTTGTAAAGGAATTTTTAGTTCAGCGAAACTTATTTTCACATTGTTAATTGCAACATAACCTATACATAATTTTGTGTTCTACAATATAGCTTATATGATACTTATTTTTTCTCCTCCGAGAACCCTGATAACGATCTATAACGTGATATATTCGAAGCAAACCTTCTTACTCCCTCTTCCACCCGTTTGACTATAAATAATTTTGCCTAAAAGACAATAAAATTTTTCGTAATACTATTAATACAATATAAAATTAATCCATCTAACTTACATCGTTCGAAGCGATATCATCCACAAACAGTTACTTCAAGTAATGTTCTAGTTGTGTCCATAATTTGAAGTGGATATCTCATCGCATTCGCGAAATATCTTGTCAGCTGACACACAGATATGCCGACAGACCAACGAGAATTTGGATGTGTTTCTTGATCTGGAGACTTTCATAAGTGAAGAAGTCGAAAAGTGATTTTTTACGAATCCTATGCTCCTCTTAGCTGGAAAAGTAAAAAAAATCATCAAAGAGTACATATCTGAAAGAAAATTCATATTTCCGTAATTAGATTTTTGTCAATCAAAATTATAGTTCATTCTTCATGTCATCATTTTGAAAACAATGTCATGGAATAATAATATAAATAGTTGATATTTTGTTTATTATACACATGAAGCTAGATGACAAGACGCTTCAATATTCCTTAGTTATTTTTACCACGGCGCATACTATTGTCGTTTAAAAGCAAAATAAACTAAAAATAACGTAACTCATCGAATTTTTTGCCACATCTCTAACTTAAGACGCAATTTATTGCCGATTAACGACAATAATTATTTTGACAACCCCGATTTGATTGATCCCTATATAAAGGCATATTTTAAGTACGAATATCTGTACAAAACGAACAGAAATTGAATAAGGCTTTTTTCACTTTGATAGTAGTATTTTTAAAAAAATCGTCTTACTGTACGTCATTCCATGAAGGTTCCGTTTCTACTTCAATTATTATTTATTTCCTGACTTATTTAATGTAAATAAATACTGATTAAAATAGAAATACAATAATATTACATGGGGTACAAAGTCCCAAGAGTTTTGAAGGAAAGACAATGTTTTTACCAAAATCGATTTTATTCTTCCATGTAGTTTCCTTTAAGAGTCATACAGATCAGCGATCTTCCAACACTTGGATATCTTTCATATAGAATGATTTGCCGAGCTCTCTAAAAATAAGTCTTAGTTTACCATTTGACTCCATTTTTTCAGCCAAATCTCTTTCCCTGAAGACCCCTTTTTAGATTTGTAAAGAGTTAATTGCTGGGGGCCAGATCTGGTGAATACGGCAAATAAGGAAACAATTTGTAGTCCAGTTGGTCCAATTTTACCATTGATTTTATGGAGTTGTGAGCTGGTGCATTATTTTGGTGAAACAACGCTTTTTCTTCGGTGGCCTTTTTTTCTTGATTTCACTACTCAAACGGTCCAATAAACCAACGTGATAGTTTCCGCATCCAAAAAAATCTTTTCAAAACCTTTGCAGCTGATGTTTGTATATTTTTGGAAGCTTCGGTTGGCTTTCATGCGGTTCCAGCCACACTATGGACTGCCTGGCCTCAGGTATGTAGTAGAGGATTCATATTTCGTCAGTTGTTATGAATTGATACAAAAACTTCTTCAGATTACGTCGAAACAGTGTAAACCATTCTTGGATTCTGGTTGTATTTTTTCTTATCAAAAGGCAATGTTTAATCAACACATGAAATTCTTTCTGTTCCATCGTTTTGGCAAAATCAAAAGTAGCGTCACTCAAACAGATGTAACTCTCAAACTAATATATAAAATGTCATGATAATTTTATACGAATCTTCTGAAATTTGACACTGAAAATAATATCTTTCGGAAGGTCTCAGGTCTTTTCACTCCATGGTAGTATGCAAATTTACCGTAAAATTTGGAATTTTTATGGAAAAATGTGTACCACGATAAAAATGTATCAATAGGCTTCGTCATGATATGAAAATTACTTTTTTATTTTTATTTTTATTAAATATCAAACTATAGAACCTTAATTGCTTTTAGGCCTTTTACACTAAACTTTAATTAAAATTTCTGCTACTCCAACAGCTTTGGTTAACCTTTTGCATGACCGACTTCAACTTTTGCAGAAGTTTTCAAATTTTATTCTGGACAAAAGTTACATGGTGGAGCTTCAAAGTGCTTTCGAAAGAATTATTTTAGCAAACAAAGTTTTCAATATATTTATTAATAAAAACTCTTTTATGAGAAAGTTTTTTAATGTTCAAGATAACAACGTTTGTTTCTAGTTAAGCGGGACATGCTGTGTAAATAAATTTAAAGTGATTTAGCAATTATTAGGCTATTTAAAAAATCAGTAAAGCGCTTTACACAGTACTTCCATGACAAACACTTAGTTCCGAAATAAATACTGAATTGAAACAGTTCCATAATTTATTTGTAAGAAATATGAAAGTTTTCCGTTGCATTTGTCATAAACATTAAAAAACTTTTCTGTTGACAAAATCTTCATTAACAGGCATTGGTTTTTTATTTGTTTATGTTATGGTTAAATTTGTTTACTAATATAATATGTCAAAAAGTGTTTCTCTGGGTAATAAAATTGTTACTTCAAAAGAAATAAGCTAATAAAAATATTTTCTTCAAAAAGTTTTCTGATAAAATTAGTAAAATATATAAAAACAAAGAAGAAAGGAAAAGGCTCCGAAAGTTGGGGGCATTAGGATCACTTTTATAGTGGAGTGCCCAAAGAAGAGAGAGCAAAACAAGGCGTATCCATACTAATACACAGAAAACTGAGGAAATTCATAACCACCTGGGAACCGATTAGTGAAAGAATCATAAAGATGAATCTCAAAATACTAGGTAATAACACAACCTTACTGGGGGTATACGCTGTCAACGACGACGATCTGGCTAATAACAAGGATTCATTTTTTCAACAACTAAATGAGGAAATACGCAAAATTGGAACATCAAGAGAGATATTACTTTTGGGTGATCTAAATGGAAGAATAGGAAGGAAAGAACACGATAAAGTGGTAGGAAAATATGGCGAAGAAGTTACTAACGACAACGGAAGAAGAATTATAAAGATATGTGAACAAAACAACCTTACAATATTAAACGGACACTACCAGCATAGGGATATTCATAAATATACGTGGAGACAAACAACAAGAGATTTAAAAAGTATTATCGACTATATGATAATACGTCAGAGATCTAGATTAAACTTCCTAGATGTAAGAGTCCAAAGAGGGACTTCATGTGGCAGCGACCACTACCTCGTGAAAGGAAAGATAACCTCACGAACAACACGGGAAAGCAAACGGTAAGATACAAGTACACAGCACACAATAAGTGAAACAACAATAAGATATAATACAGACAGCTTACAAAATGAAAGTATCAGAAATCTATACAAGAGTAGACTGGACCAAAAGATACAACGGACGGGATTTGTTAATATAGAAGAAGAATATAAGTATATAAAGGAATGCCTACACGCAGCCGCACTGGAAGCATTAGGGTACCAAGAGAAAAGGGAAAAACAGCAAAAACCATATTGGTGGGATGAAGAATTTAAATACGAAATTGAAGAAAAACGGAAAAGCTATCACAAATACTTAAGTTCAAAGAGCACAAACGACAAAGTAAAATACAAAGAATTCCAAGCTAGAGTACGCAAAATGATTAGTGACAAAAAGAACAACCAATGGGAAAAGACTTGCTCAAGACTCAACACTTAAATAGGAGGAAGAAAAAGCACAGAAAGCTGGAGACTTCTTAAAAATATGAGAACAGAACGGAAAAGAGAAATCTTCTCACCAATAACACCAGAAAAATGGAACCAATATTTTCCAAATATGCTAACAGAAGATAGACCAGAGTTCAAAAATACCCAACATGGAAACCCAGATATAGTTATACGAGGATCCCCAATAAGGATAACAACATCAGAAGTTAAAGAAGTATGTAAAACGCTAAAAAATGGTAGAGCTCCAGGACCAGGAAACATCCCGGGAGAGATAGTAAAATACGGAACTGAAAAGCTATTTAGCGCTTTGAGGAACTTATTCCAAAGATCCATTAACACATCAGAAGTACCTGAGAAATGGAAAATATCATACATATCAACAATTCATAAGAAAGGAGATAAAAATAATTGCGATAACTATAGGGGAATAACGGTTACAGGATCTATTAGCAGAATATACGGAAAAATACTTAAAAATAGAATAGAAACGGAATACGCGGACGTAGAAGCTTTAGAGCAGGAAGATCCACAATAGACCATCTCTTCTCATTGACACAAATCCTAGAAAAGAAAACCGCATTTGATCAGGAAGTCCATGTCTTGTTTGTTGATTTAAAAAAGGCTTACGACAGCGTGCCCCTAATGAGATTGTGGGAAACACTACAACAGAGTAATGTAAGCACCGAAATAATTAAAGCCGTAAAATCCTTATACCAAGACGCAAGAAGTAGTGTGAAAACCAAATATGGTATAACAACAGGTTTCCCGGTCACAAAGGGTCTCAAACAGGGCTGCTGTATATCCCCAACGCTATTTAAAATCTATTTGGAGAGTGCACTGAAGAACTGGAAAAGGAAATGCAGCAGTATGGGATTACCACTGGATGACGATACTACATTGTACACGCTATCATTCGCAGATGACCAGGTAGTAGTCGCCCAGGACATCGATGATATGGAATACATGACACGAAAACTTATGGAGGAATATGAAAAATGGGGCCTAGAAGTCAATATTAAAAAGACCGAGTACATGTGCGTCGGAGGACAACAGCAGGACTTGAAACTGGCCACAAGACACACCATCAAACACTGTGCCAGTTATAAGTATTTGGGAACAAGAATATTTAGGGACAGAACACTGGAAGAAGCAATATTCGAGAGGAATATCCAGGGAAGAAAAGCGATTGCAATGCTTAATAGTATACTATGGGACAAAAACATAACCATTGAAAATAAGAAGAGAATTTACAACTCAATAGTGAAAAGTATAATAACTTACAGCTCCCAGGTGTGGCCATTAAAGGAAAGAACAGAAAAAATACTAAAAGCTACAGAAATGGATTTCTGAAGACGAGCAGCCAGAAAATCCAGAAAAGACCGCATACCAAATGACACGATAACGCGAGCTTTAGAAATAAAGCACGATATAGTGGACAGTTGGTATGGTACGGACATGTACAGAGAATGTCACAAGACCGACTACCTAAAAAGATTTTAAATTGGAACCCTCATGGAAAAAGAAAGCGAGGAAGACCACGCCAAAGCTGGAGAGCAGGAATCAACAAGGAAGTACTAGAGAGAGATCTGGAGGAGGAGGGATGGAGAAACCGGGAGGAGTGGAAATTAGGTATCGGAAGACGGAAGACGTTATAAAACCGATTGATATATATATATATATATATATATATATATATATATATATATATATATATATATATATATATATATCAATCGGAAGACGGAAGACGTTATAAAACCGATTGATATATATATATATATATATATATATATATATATATATATATATATATATATATATATATATATATATATATATATCAATCGGTTTTATAACGTCTTCCGTCTTCCGATGCCTAATTTCCACTCCTCCCGGTTTCTCCATCCCTCCTCCTCCAGATCTCTCTCTAGTACTTCCTTGTTGATTCCTGCTCTCCAGCTTTGGCGTGGTCTTCCTCACTTTCTTTTTCCATGAGGGTATATATATATATATATATATATATATATATATATATATATATATATATAAAATTAAATGCTAGGAAACGGATTATCAACTTAATTTCAGCTTAAGGTTAAACAATTTACATTCATTAGCTTTCTTTTCATCAGCACAGATTATTAATTTTTAGTACAGAATGATATGTAAGATTTAAACATATTAGCTAAACGAAGATAATAAAAGTAGGGAAATTTTTCGTAAAACTATGAAGTATTTTCTACTAAGAGTTTGGTTTTTATGGGCTCCATTATAAATAACACATGCTGCGTCATTATTTACTTCAACTGATATCCTAACAAAAGAAAGCAGAGTCACTTAGAATAATTTTACCTTCAAGTGGAAGTCAGCCCTCTTACAAGCGTTGCGGTTTCGTCTAACTAGAGCTCTATGTAGATGCATGTATGTACAATTGGCATTGGTGTAATAGATTACCAAGCTTAGTGTATAATTAATAAAACATTTAACGAAGTGGTTCAGGTTAGCTATCCACAAAAGCAGTCTCGTTTTGGACTAGAGCAACTGCTATTACTACTACTAGCGTTCCATTAACACACGCACGGGTTTGGAGAGATCCTGCTACAATAAACAATGGAAGAATTGGTTATAATAGTCTCAGGCGATGAAACAACTAGCGGAATTGCTGTATAAATTGTTCAACAATTTTCTCAATTTTATCTTCTGAGGAAGAACTAATAATCCATATCTTTTTAGCTAAAGTAATTTTAGCTAGTACAATTATCTACTGTAGTTGGTTTAGTCAAGAACATGTCAGTTATAATCTTGTTGGCAATATAAGGATAACAGAAGCAACTGAGAATTGAAAACAAGTAATTGACTTAAAAACTTGTAAAAATTGACTTGTTACTACAAGTCTACAGTAATAGTTCCGTGATTAACTCCATATTTTCCTAAAAAAGTAGGAACAATTAACCTTGTCAGCATATTTATATTTTTGGATAATTCTATAATATTGGCTGGCGTTTTTAATTTGCATTTCCAGTAAACCCGTTTGTTTTAAGGGTTCCGTAATTTCCGTTTTTTTTTCAAATAAAAACAAAGAAAACAATTCGAGGTTCTATAAGCATATTTAAGCCAACTTTAGAAAATCGATTTAACACAAATTACGCTACGTTATTGTTATTTTACCTTTCCAGCTCTTTGAAATTGTCATAATTTTAGATTATACGTATGCCGGGTGAAAATATAGATAAAAAGCATATTGCTTTTAAGAGAAATACTTTCAATTACTGCAACATTTAATTGGTTACATTTTTCATTAAGTATAAATCATAATTTATTATGGTATGAATATCATTCTCATAATATCACGATTTTTTATTTCGTTGTAAGCAGCTTAGGCGATTGTCCCTTTTTATGTACTGCAGCTTCTTGGTTTATTGTGCTCCTCTCGGTTACAAGAGCATTGACCGTTTAAGGTTTTTTTTTATCTTTCACCTCCCCGCCTCAGTAGGGATTTTATCCTTTTTCAATATCCCAAGGATATCGGCGAGGATGTCGTAATACCCGGCAACGTTGTCCAAGTTCCGGAACATACATTTTTGTATTTCACAGCACCTAGGTTTCTTAACTTCCTTGTAAGCTCTGCATATATGGCAATTTATCGACAGGATAGAGATCTCCGAACAATTTATATTTATTTCGATATAAAGCTACATACTCGTATCTTGTTCCTTTGAGGGGCAGCCAATTCTGTCCCTCGCATATTTTTGGCCAGATGATCTAGATGTTGCTGATATGACCATCTATTGATTGACATTTTTACAACCCGTTTTGTCTGTATGATCTTGTAGCTTCGAATCTTGTTAATTAATCCACTTTTTCCCCACTTTTATCCCCGAATATCTTGAAACTCACAACTTATGTTCCTGTAAGATAATTCGAACAGGTCACGTTTACATTCCAACGTAATTTTAGAGTCGGCTTGATAGGTATCTAAAGTCTTTACAGCAACTTACATGCGTGAGAGAGTACATATTTCTTGGTCGAGGTAGTCCGCTCTAATATTCTCGTTACCACATGCTCGTATTGCATGAATTTCTACCTGGAATATTGTTGCACTTGTTCCTAGAGGAGTGTTAAAGCTTCCCTTGGATCTTTTTAGTGTTCCGTACGGAACTTATAAGATGACTTTGGTGTCTGTCCGTCTGTCTGTCTGCCTGTCCGTCTGTCTGTCACACCCGATTTTCTCTGAAACTATGTGTCATAGAAAGTTGAAATTTGGTAATAATATTACATAATATAATTTTTTTACTAGGTCATCGAGTGTGGTGTCAAATGAGGGCTTGTGAAAACATGAGTAAAAATATATATATATATATATATATATATATATATATATATATATATATATATATATACATATAATATATAATATAATATATAATGTAATACTTGCGTCCACTTTTCTTCGTATTATTTTTAAAAAATCGCTAAAAATCACTGTGCATCCGCCTTATCTCGAAAAGTACTTATCAAAAAGTTTTGAAAAAACTCTGAAATGTTCACCACGGGGTGTAGATTGAATAAAAATTATCACGAGTGCATTACCTTTAATAATTTATCTGGTATACAAAAAAAAACAAAATTTTACAGGTCATCAGTTTTCAGTAAAGATTGGAAATAAAATTTGTTGAAAACTCATTTGGGGTGTATTTTGTGAAGTTACTGATCATTTTATACCTCCGTAACAAAATTTTTTATCTTAAAAGCAATCAACCTACGGAACCCTAATTGTGCAAGTTCAACGTGCACTTGACCGGTTATTGCATATATGCCAGCACTTGCTAGGTTCGAAGTTTTTGATCCGTTTGTGTAATAGGCAATTCTATATGGTTTTTCGAAATTATAGGTTGTTTTCATATAATGATATTGCATATCCAAAAGTTTGTCGTCGACTAGATACATATCTCTTGTGTATACAAACTGTACAGGTTGTTGTTCTATCCCCTATTTGTGTGTTACTGGTAGCCTCACCTTTTATGTATATCTAGAATTATCTCCATAGTTATGGTGGGGGGTGCTACTTATAGCCCAGGTGGAACATAGGTATCCAACTTAGTTCCATGTTTATCGTTCTCTCCTGTTTTCCTTCATCTTACTGCAGCTCCGTATATAACCATGGAATTAATAACCGTGTCATATAGACAAATCATCATTTTTGTTTAAAAGTTCCAGGTTTTCCCAAACAAGCTTCTTGCATGTCATGAGGCACGTTTTTGCTTTATTAAGATTTTTTGTAATTTGTTTGTTTCACTTGTGTCAAGGTTTTTATCTATTCTCCGAAGATACTCACGTTATTGTAATTCTCTTGGATTTTTTTTTTGTGAACAGTGTAACAGCAGTATTGGCAGCGTTGACTTTCACTATGAAGATATATTATCATATTTGTCTTTAATATCATAATAACAATTATCGCGATTAACTTTCGGTTTTACAGCTAACTTAAATTGAGATACTATATGGTGGAACTATTTCGAAATATGTTGAATAATTCTTAATCTTCGTAAAGAAAGATTTCATAACTGAAGTTTTTGTTTGTATTTCAACAGTTAAATAATAATTAGGTAAGAAATACAAACAAGTTTACTTAAACAACCAATTTATACAAACAAGTTTGCTAGTGGCTGTTTAATATTTAACTGCCTGGATCAACAAGCGAAACAAGCTCTTGCGTGCAATTTAACTTTTAAATCACTCTATGTAGAAAATTGAATTTTAACTTTTGTGTAATGACTTTTAAAATATTCGTTAAGTAGAAAACTTTTATTGAGAAAATAACACATCTTGTTACTTTTTTCTCTTAGAGAATTATTATTCGTGAAAACATCATACTCCGATATGTTTGCATTCATTCAGTCAATATATTGACTTTTTTGGTATATATATATATATATATATATATATATATATATATATATACAACACTTGATATAAGAAAGGAATTTGTAATTTTTGAGCGGGCTCTAGGAAAAGAGGGCGAAAGGTGTTGGGGTTAACAAATTTTGTAGTTTCAATAATACTATTGAATATATTATACTATTTTTTTCATGTTTTTCATTGCGTCAGCGAACAAATTTTAGGCTTAATCTTTTACAGTCAAACATAAATTGATGGGGTAGAGAGTAAGAGAGGGAGTAGTGTTGAATATATCATGTTATATGGCCTTATCAGATTCAAAGAATCTGAAAAATATCTTATTTTTTCATCATTTCTGATTTTAATATAAATAGCACGTAAAGGGGGATTACAGAGTGACCTAAAAAGTTGCTAAAAAAGTGATTAGCAATATTCGATCTGTCTCTTGCTTCTTTTTAAATTTGTCTCACCCTGGCGTTTTTTTTTTATGAGCATAGCACATGTGCAGGGAACTCCCTAAAGCGCTACAGGAAGGATACACGTGCGGAATGTGGTTCTCCATATAAAAGACTACTTGAAACGGATTCTACTAGGAGTGACAAGCAAAATCTCATACATGAAGTATTAACACGACGTGTAGTTTTAGCATGCACCGCTCTAAGGGAAATTAAGGGGGTTGCATCCATCGAAAACTTTCTATAAAAATAAGAATAAGTCCAAGTCGTCAACCGTTCTTCGATGTTCCAAGGAATCAGAGTTGCTGGTTATGCTGCTGCTAACAAATGCAGTGTATATTTGGGAACAGAGCCTCAGAGATGGGAGGAGTATCCCATCATTGTTCGAATTTGCGTGTCGTGCATAATTGACAGGTGTTGTGGAGTGTAAAGCTAAGATTTGAGAAGATCTTGCAATGTATGCAACATGTTCATGACAAGACATATTTGCTTCCAAGTTAACGCCTAGCAACTTGAGTGACGGTGTTAGAGAAATGGAGTATCCCGACATAACTATGTCGGATTCCGCAACGTTAACTTTTTTGGAACAAACTGCCGCTTGGATTTTTGTAGCGTTAAATTCTAGTTGGTTACTGTTACCTTAAGATAGAATTTCTTCCAGGTCTTTGTTAAGTTGAACGATTTTCTACTGTCTGCGATATTTGAGCGTTCAAAGTGAATAGAGAAATAAGGCTACTGTTATCTGGAATGCTGTTGATTCTTTCCAGCGGATCATTAATGCAAAGAGGAAATAGAGTAAGAAGCAGTATGGAGCTTTGGGGCATATCGGCGTTGATAATGAAAGTATTAGAAAGAAATCCATCAACTGCCTCTCGTACAGAATGCTTTCTGAGGAAACACGAGAGTCATAAACAAAATTTTTCAGACATTCCAAAAGAGCGTAGGTCGAATACCTAGGATATATCAAATGTAACCGCTCGAGATTTTTCAAAGTGTTTAATAGCAGTGTTTCAAACATGTGTTAAATAAGTTAGAAGATCTCCTATTGACCTTTGCTTAGGAAAGCCATATTGATGGTGAAAGCAGTGCGACTGGTCAGTAATTATTTGGCAAGGTTATCTTGTCTTTTTTGGGTAGCAGCTGAAGTGTAGCGCAATATATTGAGTTACGAGATTCATTTTACACTGAATAAATATGTTTATAAATTTTTACTATACGTAATGTCGTTTTTTTCTAGGTTAGGTAATGAAAAATATAAAAGTAGAACAGTATGGAGATCGTTAAATCCAAGATGGCTGGAACAATTAGATCTTCACTTATATGATGACGGTGATCAGCAATTGGAAATTACAGTGTGGGATAAGGATAGAACGAAAGACGACTATATTGGAAGGTAGGAAATGAACAAAACTAATTACATTTTTAAACAAGTTTTTAAAATTGTTCTTTTCAAAACACTTTTACATATGTAACAAAGCATATTATCAGCAAGGGAAATTAAATGTCGTAATTCATTCTTGGAGGATAAGTAGTGTCGTTTATTAAATATCTCTAAAGTTTAACATTTGTTTTTTAATTCTTTGGATTTTATTTCTGAAATTATTTCAAAATATTCTTTTTAGTAATTGATTTCCCTGTTGCTGACATAATATGCAATTTACGTTCTAAAGACTCTGTCTCTGTTAAAGTTAAGGTTAAATTTGCTAGAGAACTAATTTAACCTGAAAAGATATTATTTAATAAGGTCTCACAATGATTTCTTCAGTCAATTGAAAACTGACATTTCATTTTAGATGCTATTTCTCCTAAAAATGGAAATGATTAACAATAATAAGTTTTGACTACCCTAAAACATTTTTATAATATAAAACATTCGAAACAAGGTCCTACAATTCCCAACTTACCCCTTTAACCCCATATATGTTCGACTATAAGTAATTTCACTTACAATTTGTTTTTTAATGTAAGCAAAAATTATTAAAAGTAAAATTTATATACTTCCACCCTTTAGACACTCTTCCTGTGATTTATTTCTTACGTAAAAGTATTATTTGTGTAAGTTGGGAATGTGGAATCTTTGGCACAATGATACTACTCAGTATATATCACCACTACACCAAACACTTTATTTTTGCACTCGACGCGCGTTTCGCTAACCATGTTAGCTTCATCAGGAGCGATGATTGAGTCAATCATCCAGCGAAACGCGCGTCGAGTGCAAAAATAAAGTGTTTGGTGTAGTGGTGATATATACTGAGTAGTATTATTTGTGTGTTAAAATTCTGTATTTCATTTCAATTAAGGGGTTACATACACCTCGAATTTTGAGAAATTCGATTTCTTTTTTATGGATTTTTATTCCCTATACTTCCAAAAATTAAAGAAAATTTCATTCCGTTACAAAATTATAGCATTAAATGGGACCTGACGTCGGATTGGCACCGCCACATGTTTTCTTCCAGACACTGCCTGCAGTATTACTCAGTCAATTTTAAATATATTTTTTTAAATCTTAATAATTAATTTTTCTATAAAATGTCGAGGTTTTTTTAATTTTTCTAAAAGACAATTTTTCATAAATAATTAAATATAAGAATGCAGGCTTTCACTACCGGTTGAATTAATGTGGGTTTTTTTCGGGAGTTGCGGCCGTGTTCTCCAGGTATTAACTTCCTGACGTTCCGTTGACACTGCGGTCAACATTTTTAAAGGCGATGTGGTAGTGGTAGAAAGTTTTTTCTTTTCTGTTCACTGTCAACTGTGTTCGACGATGGAGCGCTGTCTGTTTTGTGTGTTCTCGAGTAGGCGTGGCCATTTGGACTTTCGGCCAATCAGCCATTAGGGACATTTCCCTGCCTAACTTTTTTTTGTCGTAATGCGGACGCCCAAGTTTTGCTGAGATTAAGCTCTTCGTCTTTTTTATTGAAATTTCGTTTGTGTTTTTGGATTTCAATAGCGTCTCTGTAGAATCTCGGGTAGTAACTCGATACGTTAGCTAGAACTCGAGTCTGGTCGAGAAGTATTTTGTGGTCTTCCTGGGACAATGTGTGCTCGGTTGCGGCAGATTGGTTTGTATGTCCCAGTCGGCAACTCCTTTTGTGTTCAGCTAGCCGATAATAATATACGCCTGCAGCATAAAGTGGATCTCTCTGATCTTTGACCGATCTTAGACTTTGTTTTATCGTCCGTGTTGGCTTGTATATGGTATTAATATCGTGCCGACCTAGCAATTTTCCAAGGCAGTCCGTTACATTTTTCACAAAAGGCAAGTCAACTCTTTGGCATCTAGTGGATTGTTTGTCTTTGTTGTCATATTTTGTAGTTTTATTCTGATGAGTGGCTCTTTCTATTTCTTGCCGAGAGTAACCGTTGTTCTGTAAGGCTGTTCTTAGATGTTCTAATTCATTTGGCAGGTGTTTTGGTTGGCATGTTCGGATTGCTCGGTATGTCAAAGTTTTTATTATCCTTCTTTTTTGTTTAGGTTGGTAGGGTGATAATTCAAGTCCTTGTTTAAATATCTGTCAGTGTATGTTGGTTTAAGATACATTCTGTGACCCAATTTTTTCTTCGTCTTCTCTTTCAATTTGCATGTCTAGAAAAGCGACTTGTTTGTCACAGTATTTTCTTAAGGAAGGTTAAATTTTCTAGCTTACCAAATTTAAACGTAATCGAATTCTATATTTTTTATTACCCATCTTAGTCTTTTTTATAAACAGATCATCCTATGGCGTTTACTTGGTGGAACTTTAGAACTAGTAAGTATAGAGTAAACTAAACACTTGTGTATTAAATTCCACTTTAATTAACTAATCAAAAACGTTCAACATGTTTCGATAGCTTGTTTAAGAATGAATATTTCTAAAGTGTAGCAATATCTCCATTTATATATAGTTATTGACATATAGGTGTTCTGGTAATAAAAGTGGCTTTGAAAATAAACGTAATAATGTTGAGATGTTAAGGACTAATCGATTATTTAGAATAGTACCTTGGTTTTTCAATTTAGTTATTTCCAGCAGACTAATTTGAGCTTTTATTTTTGGAATGAATTATTTGGAAACTTCGATTGAAATTATGATTAATTTCAAATAAATTGTTAGCATAATAACTGCCTGATTTTCCTTTTTAATAACTAGAGTTGTGTTCTTTGATTCATTTTAAAAAAACTTTTACTGTTACTTTTTGAGCATTGCACAGTTTTATTTATGATTTATTGTCAATATTTATTTTTGATAGCAAAACGTGCCAAAAATGTATTTATTTTCGATGAGTTTAATAAAGTAGAATTTATTAATCATGGGTTTAATTTATCGTATATTTGCTAGATATCACGAAAAATCAAATTTTTAGAAATTGGAGCGTAATGTTTCAAAAATATTGAGGTAACGCCCTTAAAATAGAATAATATTGTTCTTATAATAAAAGAGCATAAAATAGGTATAAAGTAAAAATTCAGATTATGGTCTATGTATAGATAAAGTAGAACTTAAGCGTTAAAGCGAGTCTCGTTTTTCATTCTGACGCTAGAATATAATAAGCGATCATGGAAATTTCTTGGCTCAGATTCAAATTGCAAGTCCATTAACTGTTAGGCATTTAATAGGTAAAAGAAAATAGGCATTTGAAAACGCCTCTTGCTTGGTTTAAAGATATCTGTTTCTTGTCTTAGGAGAAGTGGTGACACCACAAATTTTTTGTAATAATTTATTTTTAATTAACAATAAACAGCAATATGAAACTGAAAATAACGATGTAAAAGTATTAATCCGGAAATACATCCATTCTCTTGTTAGATTCTGGGTGGAATTTTGCAGACGTTTCACCACTTGATATTTTTATGCTGGCTTGTCGTAGTTAAGTGGCTTACTAAAAGTTTACGTTGCCGTCGGATGTTTATATATGAACTGGAAATTGTAATTGGTCGTAACTGTCTCCCGCCCTTTGACGTTTCAGCTTTCGTTCTTGTTATTTATGTGGTGTCTGTGGATTGATATATTTCTTTTTGAATTAACGTTTATCATGTGCTGCTTACAGATATTAAAATCAATTTTATTGTAAATTTTTGTGTTAAAAAAAGGAAGATGTGGGTTGTTTAGTTTTGATAGATAATTTAGGCTTTTCCAATCGGGCCTACATTCTTTTACTAGATTGTCCAACATAGGTTTTGGTGAAAGTTTCACATGATACGCTGTAAGCACCACGGTTTTTTAAATTGGATTACATCTGCAGTGGTTGGTGTACAGCTGATGAGTCTTACTGCCGCAGAGGGCGTCCAATCCTGTCATTGGTCTCGTGTATGTATTGTATTAGGGTTTTTGTTCTGTAGTCCGAATCTTCATTAGTTTTTGTTCTTGGATTTATTTATTGTATGCTTCCATTCTGTTTTAGGGCTATGGTAGTTTTTTTTAGCGCCTCTAGTTTCTTAGCTTTGTTTGTAAGGCCGATTGATTTACACTTGTATACATTTGTTAATCAGTGAATCACTGCAACTTAACACAATAAGTAAAAGAGTGCATATTATGTAAACTAAGTTATGACTCACGATAAAAATAGATTGTGAAGTTTATATCACAAAATGAACAGTGGCATGGCGTGCTCAGTAAAGGGATCATTTTGCTTCATGACAATGTTCGTCCACATCTGGCTCATCGAATCCATGATCAAATCGCGTGATATGGCTGGGAACAACATCATCATCCCCGTGTAGTCTTGTCTTGGCGACAAGTAACTACCATTTGTTTTTGCACTTAAAGGAGCACCTTGGCAGTCCGACACACCGACGACAACGGCAAAACGGCTTTGCTGCACTGATTAGTAAACCAGGGAGCAGATTTCTATGAGGATGCAATACAGAAGGCCGGTCTTACGATACGAAGTGCCTTAATAGAGGTGAAAATTATCTTGGAAAGTAAATTAAGGTCCGGGCGTTCATGTAAATATGATAAACTTTACTAACTTTAAAAAGGAGCCTCGTATATATATATATATATATATATATATATATATATATATATATATATATATATATATATATATATATGTAGTAATGGTTTTTCGGGTATCTCATGTTAGCTTAAAGTCCCTTGATGGACGGTTTCGCTGACATTTCGATGGAATCTCATCCATCTTTTTCAAAGCGTTGATCACTGGACGGTGTCTTGGCGTTGAATGTCGAGACTGGTTCCGAGGGCCTCGGTTTTATATGCTGGGGGCATGGCTCTATTAGTTCGGTTCTGGCCAATAGAGGCTCGGCTTTGACTGCGCGTTTTCGGTCCTGTGGTTCTTTGTAATGTTTATGTTGGGGAAGTAACATATGGTTGGATTATTGTTTCTCTTGGTTTGACTTGGTATTGGGATAGAATATGTTTCTTAGGGTTTGGTAAACGTTGGCTATCATCCCGATTATTTAAGTTGTTGGACCTCTTTTCTATTTCTATGGCTTCTTTGATTACCCTAGTGGATAGGTTTTCACTTTTTTGTAGGGTTCTGGTTTTGTCAAAATTGATTTTGTGGCCAGTATTGTGTGCATGTTGTGCTAGAGAAGAGGTGGTGGATTTCTGTTTTACGACGTTTTTGTGCTCGTCTCTTCTGGCGCTGATTTTCCTGTTCCTCTGGCCTATGTATGAAAGGCCGCAGTCCTGATTCGGAATTTCATATACACCTTGGTCTTCTAAGGCTATAATGTATTTTGGTGTTGGTAGAATATCTTTAATTTTTTGATTCTTGGTGTAAATGGTCTCAATTTGGTGTTTTCCTAGAAGTCTTCCTATTTTGTCTGTGATATGGGAGAAATGCTTTTGTAGTATACGTCTTTCTTTCCGGTTTGTGTTGTTTATTTAGGCCCCGCCGGGTCGTGTTTTGATCGTATCCATTTGAAAGTAAAATGTTCCGAGGGAGCCTGGTTTCTTGTTGCAAATGTTCTTTGTCTGTTAGGGTTTGTGATCGGTGAGCTAAGGACTTGGCAATGGAAAAGAGTTAGGCTGGGTGGTGATGTGAGCTGGCATTTAAGTATCTGCTTGTATGTGTCAATTTCTTATATACTGAGTGAGACAAAGAACCATCTAATTTTCTTTGAAGCAAGACATCTAGGAATGGTAGTTGTTCTGCCACATCTCTTTAATGTTTGGATGTATATTGTTAAGGAGTTCCAGGAACTTGTTTAAGTTGTCTTCACCGTGTTGCCATACCACAAATGTGTCATCCATATATATATATATATATATATATATATATATATATATATATATATATATATATATATATATATATATATATATATATATATATATATATACAGGTATATATATAGATATACATATATATATATATATATATATATATATATATATATATATATATATACATATGTATATTTACTTAAAATAATCGACGCTCATTTATTAAGGTTTTCTTTTTATCGGCTACCACCTTGCCTAATTGGGCTTACTCTTTTCGGATGGATATTATCGAGGATGTTGTAATGCAAGTCAACGCAGTCCAAGTACCGAAACATTTATTTGCAGTCCATGATATTTTTAGACAATGCGGGAGTGTTGCCACAGTCGTTATTACATTTCTGCAACAACTACTACCTATATCTTTAGCCAACCCAAATATACTTAAGTAAATTAATAAATAAGTACATTGACTTGCCCTGATTGGAACCCGGCACCCTTGACACCGTATGCCGACACGATACCACTGAGCTAAGGTCACTTTGCTCAGTAAAGACATACACGAAAATTTAGTTTAATCAACATTCTGCACTCGAATAGAGAGATCACTGAAGATGCCTCATGCAATGGTAGTTGAAACGTCGGAAAGTTACTTTACATTGAAATGATCTAATCCGAAGAACCACTATTTTTCATTTGATATCTGCATATAAAATACAATACAAAGATTTTTGCATTTGTTATGTCGGCAGAGTAGTATTGTGATAGTAGGAGTGTACCTACGCCTCTCTTACATGCAAAATACAATTTTCCGAAATTGATTCGTAAGTAACTATTATTTGCTTAGTTACAAAAGTAATCTTCTAAAAATTATCTTTAATTACATATTGTGCTTTAATTAGGTATGACAAAGCAATAATTTGTTAATTTTAGAACGTTATGTCATAATTACGATCTAGTTAATATTCACCCTAAATTTGCGTGTAATTCAAATGAATTTTTTACGTTCCGTTAACTGCCCAACCCCCTTTGGTAAACAAAAAGTAATTTGCTTTTGCACCAAGGACACAAGTTTACCACCCATGTTGTATATGTTTTTCTAACATTTTATGTCACACCCATTATAAATGGGAGTTACAATCCATAATTTTAAAGTGATATTTTAAATAATTACAACATTTAACATAAAATTATTTTGACATAATTACTTTATACTCTTTTGTTTTTTTACTTCACAAATTAGCGGCAGCACGGATTGAATTTTATGCTTTGCCGTAGAATAAAAAATATTGGGTCAGGGAAAAAGTTCGTAGCGTTTTTCCCGATAGATGGCGTCAGTTGCAAATAACTTAAGAAACACAGATCGCAGCGACACGACGCTCGTTGGAAAGGTGACACTTCGAGCGTTACTTTGAGTTTATAAACATAGAAATTGGTGCAGTGGTTGGAAAGTTGTTTGCGTTTGAAAATGGAGAAAAGTAATGAAAAATTGCGCTATATTTGGTAATATTATTACGACAAAGGGAAGAACGCTGCGCACGGTGAAGGTACTTTATCAAAATCTGTTGCGTGGAAATGATTCGCTCGCTTCCGTTCTGATAATTTTGATGTGAAAGATAAGTCACACTCTGGTCGTCCAATCACTGAAAAAGCTTATGAAATTCTTGAATAAGTCCAGCAAGATAAATATATCAGCAGTGTCGATATTGTTATGGAGCTAGGCATTGACCACAAAACGGTTTTGAACCATTTACACAAAGCTGCCTACAAAAAGAAACTCGATGTATGGGTTCCTCATGAGTTGAGCCCGAAAAACATGATAGACCGAATTGACATCTGCGATGCGCTGCTGAATCGCAATGAAATCGAGCCATTTCTGAAAAGTGTCATAATTGGTGATAAAAAATGGATCACGTACGACAATTGGAAGCGCAAAAGATCGTGAAAAAGGTGATTTTGTATGTGTGGTGGGACTGGAAGGGAATCGTCTACCATGAGCTACTTTCAGTTGGTCGGACGATTGATTCTCAACTCTATTGTGGACAACTAGAGAGATTACGCCAGGCAATTGAAAGAAAACGGCCCGAATTGATTAATAAAAAAGGTGTTGTCTTCCATCATGACAACGCCCGACAACACACTTCTTTGATGACCCGTCACAAATTGCGAGAGCTTGGTTGGGAAGTTTTGATGCATCCACCGTATAGTCCAGACATAGCACCCTCTGACTATCACTTGTTCCGATCTCTGCAGGACTCTCTCAATGAAGCCTGTGAAAACCACTTGATTCAGTTTTTCAACCAGAAACCACAGAAGTTCTTCACCGATGGCATCATGGCTCTACCCGAAAAATGGCGAAAACATTGTCGATAATAATGGAGCATATTTGGTTTAAATAAATTCATTTTCACACTATAAGAAAACCAGTTGAATTTTACTAAAAAAACACCACGAACTTTTTTCCAGACCTGATGCATGTAATATACGAATTTCCATTGAAATGTATTTGAAATTCTGATATAATTCTACTATTAATTTCTTCTTCCAAATTTAGTTAATCCTCTTCAAAGTAATCTTCTCCCATTGTAACACACTTAGGCTAATATTTTTTTTTAATCGTCAAAACAATTAAATTGGCGGTCAGCGAATTTTCTTTTAAAGCTTCTATGGGTTTATTAAGAAAATAAACACTAATATGTTTCACAATTTCCGCTTTATTATTTTTCCTCTGTTTCAACACGACAGTGTCTTCATCAGACGGAAGATATTCTTAACTAATGATAAATTGATATTATTTCTTTATTTATGTAGTTGGGTCTACCTATTTACTCTAGTTAGCGTGCATTTAATTTAAATTATAAACATTTGGACTAATCTACTTACTAAAATTCCAGGTACATTTAATCGGGTTACTCCTGAATATAAATTAAGATTCAGGAATAGCCCAATTAAATATACCTCGAATTTCAGTAAATAGATAAGTCCAAACGTTTATAATTTAAATTAAATGCACCTTAATTAGAGTAAATAGGTAGACCCACATACAAATATAAAGAAATAGTGTCAATTTATCATGAGTTTAGAATGAAGACACTGTCGCGTTGAAAGAATTGTAACGGAAAAAATAGTAAAGTGGAAATTGTGAAACGTATTAGTGTTTATCTTGTTAATTTACAATGAATTTCCATCAAGTAACGGTTAATTCAGTAAATGACTTCTATGAGCGTTCGTAATTAAGAAAAAACACAATTTTACAACACTCTAAATAAATGAGTTCATAGAAGATGTGTATAGTTACTTGATTTGGCGAGATTACGAATACCAATCAAAACAGATAATTAATCTCGCCAAATTATGTTGCCTGTTTTGATTGGTACTGTCAATCTAGCAAAATTCCGGTTGCTATAAGCATTTTCTCTTTTTTGTTTACAGTGTTATAAAATGAAGTTTTTATTAATTATAAGCGCCCAGTTTTTCATAACGATGTGCGGGGAGTGGAAGAGAAAAAGTCAGATGACGCCATATATGATGAGTAGGATACTTGTGTGTTGTTATGAATAGTGATTGAATTTGTAATGATGCAGATGGTGTGTTTTTATGATGCGGAATTCATGAATTGTTTTGAAAAATTCAAGGCTTTTTTTGCCATTTAGAAAGAACTCTTTGTACACAACATCAC
This sequence comes from Pachyrhynchus sulphureomaculatus, assembly GCA_019049505.1. Taxonomy (NCBI): domain Eukaryota; kingdom Metazoa; phylum Arthropoda; class Insecta; order Coleoptera; family Curculionidae; genus Pachyrhynchus; species Pachyrhynchus sulphureomaculatus. The sequence continues at coordinate 197,390,733 of CM032446.1, forward strand.
GACAATCGAAGAAAACAGTATAGCATGACTTTGATTTTGTACGATATTTACTTGCTATTTTTGGGTCATATAATTATATCCTCGTCATTTCACTGGTAATTATACGTTTCGAAATATAATCATCCATAGAATACAACTCTTTACCGAAATCAACACGACGATACTTTTCAAGAAGATTTATATATTGATTCAATTGGTATTTTAGTAAGGTTTATAAGACCTCCAATATCTAAATGGCAATTACTTAGTACAAGATTCTTAATTTTGTCGATGTCTTCTTCTATGGTTATGGTATATGGTCTTGTAGAACGCGGTTTGTCTTTAATTGCTTTTTTAAATAACACTTTTTAACATTTTGATCATATCCGTAAATTTTGTGATAAATATATTTAGTCATTATTTGTAAACAAGAAAGTTTCATAATGACAAAACCCGCGTTTATTTCTAATCTAATAAAGCAAATCCGTCAAACATTTCTTGCAGATGTTAAAACCATTTCTACGAATCTAAAAAAAACTCCTTTAATATACATTAGTGGCGCGTGTATTTTTTTTTAAAAAAAACAGGGCTCTTAACTTTCTAATACAGTAGTAAGTTAAAAATCAAATCTTGACGACTGCATGGCATGAAATCCTTTGAAGTTTATGATCGAAATTGATATTCCATTTCAGAGTTTATATCTAATTCATAGAAACAAATTTAAAAGAAGAAGTAGGGAGATTTTTTAAAATAAAATAACAATCTTAAATGAGTTTTTAGCTTTTCTGTCGTGACAATTTATAAAAATACAATTAAAAAGTAGGCTTCTCTAATCAAGTTTTATAGAATTTTAAATGAGTTTAAGTTTAATTCTTAGAAATACAAATAAAAGGACTAGTAAGGAGCTTTTTTAATAAAATACCGCCGTAAATAAGGTTTTAGTTTTTGTGAGAATTTACGGTGAAATTACTGTTAAAATAATTTATTTTGAACGAAGAGGAAAAAGGTGTTCTAGACTTGGCTTAACTTATTAAATAAAATATAACAACTTTTGGTAAAAATAAGTAATTACTTGTAACTAATGCGAATTTTAAAATATTGACAGAAGATTTAAAATACGTAATTATAATCAGTTGGCTATATATATATATATATATATATATATATATATATATATATATATATATATATATATATATATATATATATATATATATATATATACATATATACGCAGTAAATATGAGTACAGCAAGTATGTTTATTGGTTAGAAATTATATTAAATAACATACTGGGAATTGATTGAGAAGTTATTTAAGTGATTATAAAATCTTTTGTTTCGTAAATTAAATAAATGTTGATTAAGTTACGAAAGTCAATGGTGAACAGCAAGCTTTAAACCAAATATTTACAAAACATAAAAGGATAATTTAATGAAGGTATATCAGTGCGGAGTAGAACGAAAATAAATTTAACGTCGAATAATATTATAACTGTTTCCTTTTGTAATCCTTTTTTGTATCTTAGAAACATTTTCATGCGCAAAAATCATTATCTTCGGAGATTCTGCCCTTTATATATATATATATATATATATATATATATATATATATATATATATATATATATATATATATATATATATATATATATATATATATATACATATATATATATATATATATATATATATATATATATATATATATATATATATATATAAAGAAGAAAATTATCCTTAAAGAGGAAAAAAGAAAGTCAACCTAAAGCTTTATCTGACAAAGGCCTCAGAAAAACCACAATAACTTTTTAAAATGTTATATATTTTATTAATTTCAATAACTCCAATCTCTCAGTTTAAATCACTGTATAGTTCTGACCAATTAACCAATTTTTGATCTTCAGTAGATATCATGTTTCTTGCAGATGGTGGTTTAAATAAATAATTTGTACAACGAATATCACCATAAATTTTTAACTATTTGGGAACATACCTAAAAGAGCAATTTTATCCCTGAATGTCAAACAACACGTCTAATTCGAGCAAGTCAATGTTTGATACTGAAATCAAGTTAACAATAAAAAAATTATATCGGTTGTTTTTGTTTTTTCGTTTTTTCCGTTAATTTTTTTTTCTTTCATATATACATATATACATAATAATTTCGAAGGAAGGGAAATATATATTAATATTAACATTATTCTTGGGAGGAAGAATTACTCTGTTTGTGGAGAGGAGTTAGTCTCTGTATGTTGGACGGAGGCATATATTAATATTTACAATTTATTAATTTTTTTTGTGGTGAAGAGTTACCTTGTTTGTTGAAAGTATACCCACTGTATCTGTGGGAGATGGAAGAAGAGATATTCCCACAAACTTCTAACTCAAGCCGTTTAAAAATATTCCTGAGCAATTCACAATTTCATCAATGAAAATTCGAAATTGCCCGTGAGGGATTAAACAAGACTTGGAGAGAGAGTTTCCAAAACGGTGGATACTGAAAATAGAACGTGCTTCTCTCTAAGAGTATCTGACAGCTGCAGAGCGAAAATCTAGTTTTTGTGTTGGATTATTCGCCGTATTCACCTGATTTAGCTCTCTGTGACTTCCTTCTCTTCTACTGATTTAATTTACTTATAAAAGGAAAGAAGTACGATACAATTTAAGATTGTGGGATACTCTTTATCGAAGTGGGAGGGAGGGAGGGAGGGAGGGAGAGGGAGGGAGGGAGGGAGGGAGGGAAGGAGGGAGAGGGAGAGGGAGAGGGAGAGAGAGAGAACATATTATAATTAACTTGTTTTATTTTTTATTCGAAAATTCGGTTTTTTTCTCTACCCTTGCTCCACTGTTTGTTAAATTTAAATAAATTCTTTCTGTATGAGTGAGAAATTGTGAACCAGATGTACGCCTTTCGAGATTTTGAAAGTGAAACCGCTCGGGATTGACATTTGTGTACTTTAAAATGTTGGATAAATACACAGAATAAATTGGAAGCTCAGAAATTCCAAAGCACGAGTTAAATGTGAACAAGGCTGGCTTCGTTTTAGGTTTCTGTCATTTCTGTAAAAAAAACATCGTCTAGTTATTCACAAAACCAATTTTGAAAAAAAAATTATGCAGTCTCATATATATATATATAATATTGTAGTTTTAAGGTAAAAAGTCAAGTTTGTGTTGTATTCAATTTCTCGCCGTATTTACGTGATTGAGCAGCCAGTGACTTCTTTTTCTTCTCCTCACGTTATCAAAGCGAAAAAATCATATTGAGTGAAATAAACGAGTCGAATAATAACAATAATAAGCTCTATTTACAGTAGCACCGAAGTTAAAAGTGATTAAATTTGTCTGGGAAATATAGTACAGATTTCAAAAAGTAGTATCGACTTATCTGAACATGCTAAGTTTATAAAGTTTAAAAGGATAAAACGAATAAGAAGGTTGACTAAAATAACTTTCTTCTCAGCTACATTATAATTTTGTTGGAAATGGATCTGTGGAGCTAGTACAGTAATTTATATATAGAACATGAAGATGGTGTTCGGCCAATTTCGTTTTACTTGCGAGTAGCGAGTAGTAGTTTAGGTTTTACACAATTTATTTTTATGTACAAAACTCTGAAGACAATAAATTAATAAAATGCTTATACGTATTCTATTAAGCTTAGTTTAATGTTTCGTTTGGCTTATTAAGCGTCCAAAAATATTGACAAAAAATTTACCATCTTCCTATTGTAACAAATGATAATTATGTTATTTTTATCGACATAATTAATTAATTTCTTCTTCTTTTCTTCAAACAGCCTCCTGCATTCACGGTAGGACGTAGGCCTTCCTAAAATATTTTCACCTTGTACGATCTTGTGCCTGCCTCGACCATTGCGCTGAAACTCTTTTTACAACATCAGTCCAATATGTTGGGAGTCTAGCTCTGCTTCTTTTATTGGTACTCTTTTTCAGCCTTCTATCATCCTTGGTTCGGGCAACGTGCCCAGCATACTGTCACTTCAAGCGTGCAATCTTCAAAATAATTTTGCGTTCTTCGACGATTCTCTGAATTTCGTATACACTGATAATTTGATTCCCAACATTGATCTCTCCATTTTTCGTTGTGTCACTTTTTTCCTTTTTTTTTTGATAAACGTCAGTGTTTCCGCTCCGGTTACCCTTGTTAGATCATGAAGTATTCCTTCCGCTTCACGTATATTACTTGTGATGAGCACGATGTAATCTGTGAAATGCAGATTCGTTAGATTTTTGCCACCGGTGTTAATTCCCGTAGTGCTCCAATTAAGTTCCTTAAAGGCGTACCCAAGTAGTGAACAACTTAGGAGACATCGTCGCCTTTACCAAATAGAAACTTATTTGTGTTCATGGGGTTTAATATATGCTATAGAGTGGCTATAGATGTGCGAGTATATCGATAGTCAATCCAGCATTGATTGAGAACTTTCATAAATGAGTTAGTCTCGACAGTATCAAGGGCTTTTTTAAAATCAACAAACACCAAAAACAGGGGCCTATTGGTGGTTTTCCCAATCAGCATTTTTAAAGGTAGGAGATGGTCATTTTTTTCAAAAAATATAGGGGTATAGTTGTCAATGTGTCTCCTTTTTGTGTATTAAAGTCATTAAAACGTCCCAGTCTTTGGATATAACAGACTTAAACAGACATAAATTAAATAAATTTTTGATCCTATTTTAATGACTTTTCGTTTGAATGGCATCATCACCTGCTGCATTATTGCCTATATATTAATTTCATTTTTATTTAAATTAGTTAAGACGATGATATTTGTAAATTTAATTAACGTTTCTAAAATTTACAAGGATAAGTTGATATAATTGGTAACACATATCAATTTGCTTCACATTCATTTGCTTTCTCACTGTACTGTATTAATTTGTTAGGTTATAATCTACATATCAGCTATATTAGAAATTCCCCACTATGTATTCAGAACGTAAATTTGTCACAAGATATTTACGTTCATTTTAAACTAAATGGTTCAAATGTACTGCTAATAATACTAGAAGTACGTTATCCGTTTTAATATCTACCTGTAAAATACTGTCTTTTGTACCCTGTAATATATGTTTCAAATGTCAAAGCATCGCAGATACATGTAATTAAATTTGTCTAGGACACTCTGTATTTTTTGAAATTTTTCCTACATAATTAATATCGACTTCTTTCTACACGCTAAGTTTATAAGGTTGAAAAAATATAAAGGATCAGGGTTAAGTAGGTTAGACTACAACGCTCTTTTCAGCTATTTTATGAATCTGGAAATAGAGCTAGAGTGGACATGCAATTTATGCCCAGAATTTGAAAATGGCGCCAGATAAATTACCTTTTACCTACGATTAGAAAATTTTTTTTACACAAGTTGTTATACTGTCAAAAACTCTAAGAGAAATTATTTCATGAAATGTCGCTGCTTAACTCATTTTATTCGGCTTATTCACCTTCCAAAAATATTGACGTATATATCAAACCTTCCTGTTGTAGCACATGACAATTATGTTATTTTCATTGACTTAATTAATTAGAGGTAAATTAGTTAAGGTATTGCTGTTTGTAAATTAAATTAACGTTCCTAAAATTTAATAAGGGAGGTTTGAAACTGACCCGTAGAGGAGAGTCGACAGTATTTCTTGATATAATTGATAACAAGATTGATTTGCTTTATGTCATTTGCAAACTAATAATTTCATGAATGGAATTATTTTTTAAATATATTAAGTTCATATATTTCTCTAAAAACTTTATTTGTACTACTAAATAAAATCTAAAATTGTTTTAACTAAGAATTCATAACCAACATTTAAAATGTTAGGTACTTAATTTTTGTAAAGTTGAAGAAGTGATTTCTAAACATAAATATGTTTGTAAACTATAACTGTAGCTAATGGTAATATAGGGTAGATGAGGTTAGAAGTAGTTTTGAAGCCAGTTTCAAAATTTGAAATTTTTATAGCTTAAATGTTAAAAGTTTTACCATTTTGTAAATCTGACGATAAATGATGAACTCCAAAATATAGATTTGGAGCGGAAAGTGTTTTATTTTATTTTTTATAGTTTAAATGTTTATTTTTAAGATTTCTAACTTCAATTCTTGCAGTAAGTAAGTAAAAAAAAAAATTATATATATTTTTTTTTTAAATGTGTCATGGTCCCGGGAATGAAACTATAGTAAAAGTGAAAGAATTTTTTTAACGGAAATGCACTAATTATGTAAACTATTATTAAATTAAATAATTTCTTTTAAGAATTGAAATGTATGTAGTCAGATTTGAGTCCATTGACTCGGACGTGCTTATTTATTGCAATCAGTGGTATACACAATGATAAATCATAAATCTTTAGGACTGAGTTTCTCATTAGCTACAGAAGATTCTCATTTATCAATTTTTTTTGCAGTAGAAGTTGAAACAAAAATAAATTACGTGATGGCCCTAGTTCTGTGGCGTAGTACCTGTTTACGGTGCAGAAGGTCTCGGGTTCAAATCCCGGCAGATCGGTGTACTTCATCACTAATTTATTGAGATATATTTAGCTTGGCCACACACATAAGTAGTAGTCGTTGCAGAAATGTAATAATCTCCGTGAGAGCACTATCGCGTTCTCTAAAAGGTGCCGTGAAATACAAAAATGTTTACTTGATACGCTGAGTGTTTCCTCATATCAAGTATCAAGTAGTAAGTGGAAGTTGACATTTTTGGGTTAAAAAAATCACAAATAGGATAGAAATAGGTATCTCATTTTATTCCATTTTCCACTGTTGACTAGCTTCGCTCACCTTAATAGTAATGGACCCAATTTTTCAGATGTTAGTACCTAGAAAACTATTTGGTTTAGGTATAAAATGTGTCTGAAACCGTCAAAAAGGTCTAACTATTCGTTTTACTGACTAAAGTATTAAAATTGAGGAGGAAAATTAAATAAGAATAAGGATGCTCTAGTATAAATGGTGTATAATGGGTTTTCCCATGTGCTATTTAGAATTTCTCTTATTTTCAGTTCTGTTTTCTTCTTATTCATAAGTGTCACCAAAAACACAATTTTCTGATTCAAAAATATATTTTATAAAAGAAATATTAAAAATAAACGGCCAAGTGCAAAATGAACTTGCGCAATAATTAGTACTCCGCACGGCGACTGCTTTTAATATAAAAATTTTTGTTACGGAGCACACCCCAAATGAGTTTTTAGCAAAGTTTCTTCCGATCTTTATTGAAAACTGATGACCTTGAAATTCTTTTTTTTAATATACCAGATCAATTATTAAAGGTAATGCACTGGTGATAATTTTTGTTCAATCTACACTCTGTGAAGAATATTTCAGAATTTTTTGATCAGTACTTTCCGAGATAAGGGGGGGGGGGGGGGGGGGCAGCGATGTTTGGCAATTTTTTAAAAATAATTCAAAGACAAAGTGTGCGCAAGTATTGCATTATGTATTTTTGAACTCGTATTTTTACAAGTTTTCATTGGACACTCCACTCGATAACGTGATAATTTTTTTTTACTTCCGATTTGACCCCCCAAAACTAACCCCTTAAGTCAAAATTTAACTTTCAAAACTACACGGCTCTAACGGGGCTATCAGTTTCTATATTAGTGCTAAATTTTAACTTTCTTTGTCGGACAGTTTGGGAGAAAATTGAGTGTGACAAACGGACTGACAGACAGACACAAAAGTGATGTTATAAGTGTTCCGTACGGAATACTTAAAATAAATGTAGTTATTACTTTTTATAAATATCTTTCGATTTTATTAATAAAAGTTAATAACCATAACTCATTTAAGTTACCTGACAAAATAAATTAAAACTTTCACTGTTTTTTTTATAATTCTGTTTTAATTAAATTAGCCTTGCTTCCTGCTTGACTTATTTTCCATCCAAAGTCATCTACCAAAATTTTACACCTTTTTTCTCGCGTTTAATGATAAAATTGATTTAAGGGACAGTTTTATTTATAGCGTTAAATTTAACAGTGATAAGTGATACTCTTTAAATTAAATATTGAGAACATAAAATTTATATTCCTTTAATTTGAAAAATTACTTCAGTGAAATTAATAGTTACTTATGTAATATTCCTCTAAATGATAAATAAAACTAATTACACTTGACATTGCGATTTGAGAGCGTTATAGTCTGCCTGTTAATCTTTATATAGAGTCAAACATTATACTCAAAATAATATTTTCTTCTAAAAAAAGAAGGAAAAATAAATAATAGGTCCAATAAGCTTCATTAATAATTTTTGGCTTTTCAGCTTGAATAAAGGTATAGTTATTTAGTTTTGTGGTAGTTGTTTGGAAATGAAAAATATCCCTTTGTAGTAGAAAAACCAGAAAGCACTTCTTCGTCCCTGTTATTACGCAGTATATTCAACTTTTTACTTTTATTTTTTGTGTACCAAATGCTAAAGTTTTCATTGAAAATGTGATTATTTGTTAATAAATAGAGTTGTTTTTGTTATTCACAAAGTCCCTTTTATGTTCTTTAATTCTACTTTAAAAGTTCCTTCCTGTTTGGCCTATGTAACTTTTTTGGCATGAGCTACAGTCTAACTTATAGACCCCACTCGACTGATGTTTACTTATTTTAACTTTGTTTTTTTTATATGTTTCCCTAATGTGTTGTTAGTTTTGAATCCAATGTTAAGATTCTTTTTATTTAATATAGAGGCAATTTTATAAGAAGTATTTCCGATGTATGTAATTGATTTATAGTTTGTTTGTTTAATTTTAGTTGTCAGATATATTTGTGACATTGCTTTTTTCTTTATTTTGCTATTGAGAATATTTTGAATAATAGTTGCAGAGTATCCGTTGTTAACTGCTATCTGTTTAATAATGTTCAATTTTTTCTCAAAGTCTGTTTCATTCATTGGAATGTTTACTAATCTTATGAATCATGCTGTGGTAAGCTGCTAGTTTGTGAGAATGGGGGGGTGTAACGAGTTGATGTGAATGGTCGTGCCTGTGTGCGAGGGTTTATAGAAAACTAAAAACAGATATTTTGTTTCAATGTGATTTTTATGCTCAAAAAATTGATTGACTTGTTTGCTTCTACTTAAACCATATATTTTTAAATTGACAGGTTAAGTAAAAAATTGTGTCAGATAGAAAAAAATAGAAAAATAGGAATAAAAATGGACAATAATCAATATGCAGGGCCTTAAAAAAGTACTAGACACACAATATCTTACTTACATTTTTGCTTTGATAAAGTTTTCTTACAAAATTTGAAATTTTACTTATAAACCACGATAAGTCCTTATTATTAACAAATTTTGCTTTTGAATAACTTTTAACATCACAAAATAATATCTATGTTACTACTCAGTATATATTGCCACTAACACCAAACACTTTATTTTTGCAGTCGACGCGCGTTTAGTTAACCAACCAATTTTTTTTTGCAACCAACGCGCGTTAATCTGGGAGCGATGATTGACTATCATCGCTCCCGATGAAGCGAACATGGTTAACGAAACGCGCGTCAAGTGCAAAAATAAAGCGTTTGGTGTTAGTGGCGATATATACTGAGTAATAACATAGATATTATTTTGTAGAGTTAAAAGTTATTCAGACGCTAAATTTATTAATAATAGTGTTTGGTGCTAGTGGTGATATACGCTGTACTACCATTGTGCCAAAGATTCCACATTCAAATTTTCTCTAGACTTGACAGAGAGAGTGTTAGTCACTCTAAAAATGTGACCTTGACTTGGAATACAGACATCACGTTTTCTTACATAGCACGAAGTTTTTTTCACTTGTACGTTAGGTAGCAGTATAATTATTTTATTTAATTTTAGCCACTATTTCTTGCTTGAGATTAAAATTTATCAAGTGTTAAAAACTCATTTAAAAAAAAATAAAATCTTACTGAATTCTTGTTAATTCCAAACATATTAAATTTTTTTTTAACTTTTAAAGTTGTGCCCTTCAGAAAGGTAATCAAATTCTCTCTTTCCTTCGAAACGGAAAATAATCTTGATTGTAATGAGCGAAAAGTAAAAGTATATTTTAGGGCCAGAAGACTTAATAAAGCCACGTTGATTGATCTTTTACTTGTAAATGGCAAAACTGCGGCTTCTAGCTAATTTCCATAATTTAAGTATCATTTGGAAAAGTGGAATGATTTTTAAATTATACCAATTGTCATTGTAAATTGAGAAAAATTAGTGGCAAAACCAGTGAACAAAAATTATACTGAGGAAAAGGAAAAGGAGTTGGTTAAGAATTTTAAGTTAAGTTAAGTTCTTTGTAAATTCGTCGTTTTTCTCAATTTCCTTTAATACTGGTAAATAAGTTATGTCGTTGCTTATTAAAAAATAAATGACTTTTTGTAATAAAATTTAAATACCTAAGTAGATGTTGTTTCAATTTTTTTGGATTTCTTCTTCTTCTTCGAGTACTATGTCCGTTCAATGATCGTTGGTTAGCATGTTGGCTACCATGTTGGTGATGATTGTTTTATTGACAGCCGCTCCGAAGGGTTGAACCGTAGACTTTTCGTACCACTGCCTCAAATTTTTTACCCACGATGTTCTCCTTCTTCCTGAACCACGTCTGCTTGGAATGGTTCCCTTTATAATGATGGTCGTGATCACCTCCAAGTCCTTGTCCAGGCGAGTGAAAATGCTGTTGTTACTAATTCTGTCCATCCAACTGATTTTCAGCAGTCGTCGGTACACCCGCATCTCAAATGCCTCCAGACGTTTAAGCATTGCTTCAGTTAGCATCTGCGCCTCCATACCGTACAAGAGAACCGGAAAGACATAGCAGCGGATCATTATCCGTAGTTTCAATGATGTTACTTACTAGTTAAGATTTTTTTGTTCTTCATAAATGCGGCTCGAGCTTTCTCTATTCGAATTTTGACTTCCACAGCCGGGTCCTAGTAGTAATACCGCCATCTTCGATATTAGATTCTTTGCTTAAAATCATATATTTTGTTTTATTTGCATTAAACCAACCTGTGTACAAGTGTCAGTTATTTCACAGATTTACTTGATAAAAAAAATGTTTTTACTTGTTATTTAAACAAACTCGTTAAACTACTAATAGAAAAAAGTTTCTATTTTTTAGTTATAAACATATGCATTGGCTCAAAAACAAATTTGTTTTAGTAAAAAATAAACAGCTTTTCTAATATGTCTTCCACAAAAGTAATTTAATAGAAATTAGTATCTGCTACTAGACATGAACAAATTTCATATGTCAAGAGTGATCTACTGTACTGTTATTTATCAACCCATCTCGGCACGCGTTTCGCTGTATTATGGTTTATCAGCCAGTAGAACAAAACAGTACTTATTGCCATACTAGCCTACCATCGCGGTAAAATACAACACATTGTATCTGTTTAATGTTTCAACGTAGATCTGGTTTATTGATTAACAGCGTGCTTTTGACTAGGTGAAGTGGTCCTGCCTTTGGGAGGTACTGAATGGTATGGGAGTTCTTATTCACCTTTCGTACATTATCAGTGATCTCTATAAATTCAGCACGGCGAAAGTCCAGGTGAATGACATCCTATCGGAACCATTTGTAGTCCTGTTGGGAGTTAGTCAGGGTTGCATATTGTCATCTATTATCTTTAACATCTGAATATATCATGAGAAGAATTACGGAAAACTGCGATGGGGGCATTTCAGTAAATGGAAGGGGTATAAGCAACCTGAGGTACGTTGATGACACTGCTATTGTCACCGAAAACATCGAGGACCTTGAGCGTATAATGCTACAATTGCAGCGGGAAAGCGAGTTGCTGGACTACAGATAAATCAATCTGAAACCAAGGTTATGATCATAGATAAAGCCAACAACAACCAACCCAATATCATGAAAGTTTTTAACTGTGAAGTTGTTTTTGTTATTCACAATATCCCTTTTATATTCTTTAATTCTACTTTAAAAGTTCCTTCCTGTTTAGCCTATGTAACTTTTTTGGCATAAGCTACAGTCTAACTTATAGACCCTGCTCGACTGATGTTTACTTATTTTATCTTTATTTTTTTATATGTTTCCCTAATGTGTTGTTAGTTGTGAATCCAGTGTTAAGATTCTTTTTATTTAATATAGAGGCAATTTTATAAAAAGTATTTCCGATGTATGTTTGTTTAATTTTATTTGTCGGATGTTTTTGTGACATTGCTTGTTTCTTTATTTTGCTATTGAGAATATTTTGAGTAATGGTTGCAGAGTATCCGTTGTTAACTGGTATCTGTTTAATAATGTTCAATTTTTTCTCAAAGTCTGTTTCATTCATTGGGATGTTTTTTAATCTTATGAATCATGCTCTGGTATGCTGCTAGTTTGTGCGAATGGGGGTGTAACGAGTTGATGTGAATGGTCGTGTCTGTGTCCGAGGGTTTATAGAAAACTAAAAACATATACATATTTCGTTTCCTTGTGATTGTTAAGCTCAAAAAATTGATTGACTTGTTTGCTTCTACTTAAACAATATATTTTTAAATTGACAGGTTAAGTAAAAATCGTGTCAGATAGAAAAAAATAGAAAAATAGGAATAAAAATGGACAATAATCAATATGCAGGGCCTTAAAAAAGTACTAGTCACACAATATCTTACTTACATTTTTGCTTTGATAGAGTTTTCTTACAAAATTTGAAATTTTACTTATAAACCACGTTAAGTCCTTATTATTAACAAATTTTGCTTTTGAATAACTTTTAACATCACAAAATAATATCTATGTTATTACTCAGTATATATCGCCACTAACACCAAACACTTTATTTTTGCAGTCGACGCGCGTTTAGTTAACCAACCAATTTTTTTTTGCAACCAACGCGCGTTAATCTGGGAGCGATGATTGACTATCATCGCTCCCGATGAAGCGAACATGGTTAACGAAACGCGCGTCAAGTGCAAAAATAAAGCGTTTGGTGTTAGTGGCGATATATACTGAGTAATAACATAGATATTATTTTGTGAAGTTAAAAGTTATTCAGAAGCTAAATTTATTAATAATAGTGTTTGGTGCTAGTGGTGATATACACTGTACTGCCATTGTGCCAAAGATTCCACATTCAAATTTTCCCTAGACTTGACAGAGTGAGTGTTAGTTACTCTAAAAATGTGACCTTGACTTGGAATACAGACTTCACGTTTTCTTACATAGCACGAAGTTTTTTTCACTTGTACGTTAGGTAGCAGTATAATTATTTTATCTAATTTTAGCCACTATTTCTTGCTTGAGATTAAAATTTATCAAGTGTTAAAAACTCATATAAAAAAAAATAAAATCTTACTGAATTCTTGTTAATTCCAAACATATTAATTTTTTTTTTTAACTTTTAAAGTTGTGCCCTTCAGAAAGATAATCAAATTCTCTCTTCCCTTCGAAATGGAAAATAATCTTGATTGTAACGAGCGAAAAGTAAATGTATATTTTAGGGCCAGAAGACTTAATAAAGCCACGTTGATTGATCTTTTACTTGTAAATGGCAAAACTGCGGCTTCTAGCTAATTTCCATAATTTAAGTATCATTTGGAAAAGTGGGAATGATTTTTAAATTATACCAATTGTCATTGTAAATTGAGAAAATTTAGAGGCAAAACCAGTGAACGAAAATTATGCTGAGGAAAAAAAAACCTGAGAGTTGGTTAAGAATTTTAAGTTAATTAAGTTCTTTGTCAATTCGTCGTTTTTTTCAATTTCCTTTAATACTGGTAAATAAGTTAGGTCGTTGCTTATTAAAAAATAAATGACTTTTTGTAATAAAATTTAAATACCTAAGTAGATGTTGTTTCAATTTTTATGGATTTCTTCTTCTTCTTCGGGTACTATGTCCGTTCAATGATCGTTGGTTAGCATGTTGGCTACCATGTTGGTGATGATTATTTTATTGACAGCTGCTCCGAAGGGTTGAACCGTAGACTTTTCGTACCACTGCCTCAAATTTTTCAACCACGATGTTCTCCTTCTTCCTGAACCACGTCTACTTGGAATGTTTCCCTTTATAATCAGCGTCGCTTGATGGTCGCGACCACCTCCAAGTCCTTGTCCAGGCGAGTGAAAATGCTGTTGTTACTAATTCTGTCCATCCAACTGATTTTCAGCAGTCGTCGATATACCCGCATCTCAAATGCCTCCAGACGTTTAAGCATTGCTTCAATTAGCATCTGCGCTTCCATGCCGTACAAGAGAACCGGAAAGACATAGCAGCGGATCATTATCCGTAGTTTCAATGATGGGTCGTGACTGGTTAAGATTTTTTTGTTCTTCATAAATGCGGCTCGAGCTTTCTCCATTCGAATTTTGACTTCCATAGTCGGTACTTATTGCCATACTAGCCTACCATCGCGGTAAAATACAACACATTGTATCTGTTTAATGTTTCAACGTAGATCTGCCTTGTTGATTAACAGCGTGCTTTTGACTCGGTGAAGTGGTCCTGCCTTTGGGAGGTATTAAATGGTATGGGAGTTCCTATCCACCTTTCGTACATTATCAGGGAACTCTATAAATTCAGCAGGGCGAAAGTCCAGGTGAATGACTTTCTATCGAAACCTTTTGCACTCCACTCTGGAATTAGTCAGGGTTGCATATTGTCACCTATTCTCTTTAAGTCTGAATATATCATAAGAAGAACTACGGAAAACTGCGATGGGGGCATTTCAGTAAATGGAAAGGGTATAAGCAATCTGAGGTACGTTGATGACACTGCTATCTTCGCCGAAAACATCAAGGACCTTGAACGTATAATGCTACAATTGCAGCGGGAAAGCGAGTTGCTGGACTACGAATAAATCAATCTCAAACCAAGATTATATTCATAGATATAGCCAACAACAAACAACACAATATCACGAAAGTTTTTAACTGTGAAGTTGTTTATAAATTTACATATCTTTGCGATACTTTGGCCACCTAGCTAGGCGCAATTAGGATATGAAGCTGCTAGTTATAGAAGGAAAATTAAACGGCCGTAGACCAAGAGGCCGGTCTACACGTCGCTGGTCGGATCAGGTTCGGGAGCTAACCGGAGTTGGCGTGCATGATGCAGTTTATCTTGCTAACGGTAGGAACCAGTGTCATAGGGAGTCACCACATCTCTGCTAGGAGGTTCGGACTCAGAAGGAAGGATATAAAAATCAGTATCAACTACGAAACGGAGACGGAAGGCAGGTAGGCTTTGAAATTTTAGGCTTTTATCAGCCAAAGAAACGATGTTGTATTTTACTACACAGTACTTTATTGCTTCAGGATTTTATATTTTAAATTTTGAATGAATTTTGGAAAAAATAGTCTCTGATTGCTTGTTATCATACCTTTTCAAAAAATGTTCCTATTTACCGAATAATTCTCTTCGTGATATGGACATTCTGATCTCAGTCTTAAAGTAGAAATTAACGGAATGATAGATAGAACAATTGAAATGAATGTTATCGCATTCTTCCGTTTTGTTTGATATATTGTTTGCATAATCTTTAATGTACACTAAAAGCATGTGTCGTGATGTTTTCTCACGATTCGCACCAAAGCTGAATCAACATATACTTACCATTTAAATAAAACCGTATATCAAAAACTCTTTTATCAATATGATTTATTTTTAGAGTTACAGTTATATGAAAAGCATAATACAAGGGTAGCAAGTCTTGTAAAAACAATGGATATAACTTTTTTTTTCAAAAACAACAATTTATATATCAACGCAGTTTCTATTGAGCTTCATACACTTGGTCCAACGATATTGTAATTTTTTTATTTCCTTAGAAAAACTTGCTCTGAACTGTGCATATTTCTCGTTTACAGCATAGATAACCTATTCGTGTCACTACATTCTCCTCCATCTGATTAATTTTTTTTAGTAACGAAACAAAAAAGTCACCTGCTTAGAAATCTGGCGAATATGATGAATGGGGAACTATCTCGAAGCCTAGCTCGTGCATTTTTACCATTGCAACGGCCGATGTATGAACAGGCGCAATAAGAAACTCTATAAACTACGCTTTTTGAATTACAGAAACCGTTCATTTTAGAACAAGCAAATGTACCCAACAGCCGGCCATACTAAAACCGAAACACCGTATTAAAGGATCTTTAAATGAAATTGGCTTTATTTATAAGGTTTAAGTGATACGCTCACAATTGTATGTTAATAATCATGGAATGGACGAAATCACTAATTAGACATGACAAGATTAACTCTATTTGGTATTAAATTGTGGATAACGCATAGATTGTCGCGTAGAGCATTGCGCATCATGTGAATTGTAATGGCTTGGCAAAACAAGCGGGCATGATACTCGGGTGGATTGCCATTGCCTTCCCGAGAGAGGCGACATTCAGTTTGTAATTGTTTCTTTAAATTTTTTTAATTCATTATTTCCCGAGCTGAGATACGAACTCGGTCTCCGGCGTAGAAGACACCCTAACCATTACGTTATAGCCGCATCTATTGCTATCATATACCTTTTATTACATATGTGTAAAATAATGACTCTTAGCTCTATTTATTGTGGGTATATATTTTTTATTTTACTTTATGTACATATATATATATATATATATATATATATATATATATATATATATATATATATATATATATATATATATATATGTATATATATATATATATATATATATATATATATATATATATATATATATATATATATATATATAATAGTAGCGATTTATTTATCCACGCCAAGTTTATTAAATTTCAAAGAATTGAAAGAATAAAACTTAGGTAGGTTAGACTACAACCATAATTTCCTTTCCAGATGTGTTATAAATCTGTTAGAAATGGAGCGGGAAAGAACGTACAATTTATGGCTAGAACTTGAGGATGGAGCCGGATCGATTCACCTATTACTTACGATTAGCGGGACCACGGCATCTGAAACAATTTCGGATTTAACAACACATGAAGAAAATCCTAGAGAGAAGGAAAATATTTTAAATCGTTATGTAAGTATAATTACTTTTACAACAGTTACGTGAGATAATACGACTCTTTGATTAAAGATATTCTTACAACTTTTTCTTTTTAATTTTTTCATTTAAAAAAATAAAGTCATTAGAACTTTTTCCGCTAAAGTCTGTTCTGATACACAACATAACTATTTCTAAACAGAAGCTAATTAATTTTTATTCATTAATTTAGAATTTTTATATTTATTATATATATCTTAAGAAATATCTTAATTCAGTTTTTATGATACTCACTGATCCATGAAACACTTCACAATCTAGCATTATATAAAACTAAATTTGCTACAACAAATCTTAGTACTGATAACAATTCCTTAAAGTACGCATTTTTCTTCTTATTTTCTGTTTACGAAGCACCATATTTACTCTGTATCCTTTTAAGGAAAACCTTGCATACAAAAAAAAAAATCTTTTCCGTTCGTTTTAAGTAAAAACGATAAATTCGAATTTGGCCGGCCTAGATAGTGCAGTAGGTTAAAAGCCTCTCATGTTTCCGGACAGTCACTAAGTTATTTTCCTCACAATAAAATAAAAGACTCGAATTTTGTAAAATACTAACAGAAAATATCAATTTCCATGACCAAGCCGCCATGGAAAATCATCATCATCATAACAGAAACATGATGCTTTGAATCTTTTATCATCTTACAGCACCAACTTTTTATTCTACCAGAGAAAATATTTATGGTTATGCCTTCAAGAACCTCTTTGATCTTGTCGTCACTCCCAAATCTTTATCTTCTTAAAAGGTTTTGCAAAGGTCCAAATATGTGGAAATCGAAAGGAATGAGATCAGAGTTGTATGTGAGGTCTCATTCTCTAAATGACAGCAAAAGTTATAGCATGTATTACAAAAAATAATGGGAACGATTTTAAATAGAAGTCCTTTGTGAAGGCTTCGTATTGTAGGTTTTACCTCCTTATTTAACATTCAAGGGTATCTGACGCTATTAACTGTTCCATCCCATTCCAAATAGTGCTCCAAAATCGTTCATTTATATCCCAGAAGACAGTGAAGAGAACTTTTCCAGTGGAGGATTGATACTGGAACTTCTTCTGGGTTGGAAAAGATTCGTGTAGCAGTCTGAAGACTGCCTTTTACTTTTCGACTCATAGTAATGTGTTTCGTCCTCTGTGATGACTAACATTCTAATAAAATATTGTTTCGCTTATTCCTGTATATTAAGTCAAGATTGACATCTAATGGTCTTAGGATGTTATTACGTCTCGACGCTATTCGTTGCAGCAACTAGACGTCGTAATTAGTTTTGACCAATAGTTCTACTCGATTTTTACTAAACTCTTTAGCCGCAGGTGCGATTTTCCAAGTTTTAAGCCGCGTGTTGCAAGAAGGCACGTTTTATCTAAATATATCTATAATTTATAACATATATAAAATGCATATGCATGCATATAAAATGTCTGTCCGTCTGTCTGCCTGTCCGGCCGTTAGTGCGCTTATCATTCGAGAATCACTTATTCGATTTACGTGCTTCTTTTTTTGAAACATACATATGTTCTCTGGCCAGGTTATAGACTATATTTTATTACGTTAGGTAATATAAAGAATAAGCAGTGGTGATAATAGTGAATCAAGTCGGAAAAAAGTTTGCCGCTAGCGCGTGCTCTTGCAATACACTGCCTAAACCATAAAATATGGAACAATATCATATATTAAAAAATATAATATATATATTTACACGTTATGTTACATTACATTATATATATATATATATATATATATATATATATATATATATAATATATATATATATATATATATATATATATATATATATATATATATATATATATATATATATATATATATATATATATATATATATATATATATATATATATATATATATATATATATATATATATATATATATATATATATATATATATATATATAAAATGTAACGTCTCTCTGTCTGTTCGTTAGTGTGCTTAGGACTTGAGAATCACTTATTCCGATTACATATCTGTCTGGCCAGGTTATCTATAATCTTCTCTAATAAATATAAAATGCAACGTCTCTCTGTCTGTCTCACTATTTGTCCCTTAGTGCGCTTATCACTCGAGAACCACTTTTCCGATTTAGGTGCTTTTTTTTTAATTTATACATTTGTTCTCTGGCCAGACATCTTCTTCCAGACAATCTTCTATAATCAATAATATATATAAAATGCAAAGTCTCTCTGTCTGTTTGTCCGTTAGTGCGCTTATCACTCGAGAACCACTTATCCGATTTAAGTATTTTTTTTTAAGATTCACACATATATTCTCTGGCCAGGTTATAGGATATATTTTATTACGTTAGGTAATATAAGAAATAACCAGTGACGATAATAGTAAATCAAGTCGGAAAAAAGTTTGCCGCTAGCGCACTCCCTTGCAATACGCTACCTAAACAGTTAAATATGGAACAATATCATGTAACAAAGAATACTATATATATAAAATATATATAAAATGCAACGTTTCTTTGTCTGTCTGGCTGTCCGTTAGTACGCTTATCACTCAAGAACCACTTATTCTATTTACGTGTTTTTTTTTTAATTCATACATATGTTCTCTGACTAGGTTGTATAATAATAATATTCTATATAATATATATATATATATATATATATATATATATATATATATATATATATATATATATATATATATATATATATAAAACGCAAAGTCTCTCTGCCTGTCTGTTTGTCCGTTAGTGTGCTTATCATTCGAGAACCACTTATCCGATTTAAGTGTTTTTTTTTTAGTTCTTAAATTAATATTTATCAAAAAAAATCTACAGTACATATAAAACGCAACATCCTTGTCTGTTGATCTGATAGTTAGTGCGTTTAGCACTCAAGAACCACATATCCGATTGACGTGTTTTTTTATAAAATACATATTTTCTCTGGCCAAGTTATAGGATATATTTTATTACGTTATGTAACATAAGGAATAAGCAGTGACGATAAAAGTGAATCAAGTCCACGCGAGCGAAACCTCGAGCACGGCTAGCATATAAATTAAAATTTCAGACGTGGTCAACGTTTTGATCGAGGAGGTCAAAATAACCGAGAACAACTAATTGTGGTCCGTGGCTTTAGTATACGAAGATCTTAATATCGTAGTAAATATCAAATATAATTTGATACCGACTTACATATATACGTAAATATTAAAGTAGCATGTTTTAAGAACCTTGACTAAAACTATTTTTAAGTTTATTTTTCAAATATTAAGTGAAACAAGAAAATTTGAGCATAAAATTATACTTAAAAATGAGTACATCATATAAAGTGGTTTTATTATTGACACTCCACAGAATTACTGTAAAATAAAAGATAAATATAAACCTTATGGCTTAATATAAAGAAAAGTTCTACAAGCTGTAGCTATTAAATTAATTTTGCTTTAGATCTCAGTTTATGTTCCATATATAAAATATTTTCTATTATTTTATATACCGTGTTCATAGATACTTTTTTATTTTTTCAATTATTTCATTTTATATTTTTCATTCGTTATAAAGAAGGTAATCTCACTTTTTAAACTGAAAATAATTGTTATAGGCTTGGCACAGAACATTCCACAACCTCAAAGATGTTGGTCATCTGACAGTAAAAGTATTTAAAGCAACCGGTCTTGCTGCTGCGGATATAGGTGGCAAAAGTGACCCTTTTTGTGTGTTGGAACTTGGAAATGCTCGTCTTCAGACACAAACTGAGTATAAGACGTTGACGCCACATTGGAATAAAATTTTTACCTTTAATGTTAAAGACATAAATAATGTTTTGGAACTTATTGTTTTTGATGAAGATAGAGACCATAAGGTAGAGTTTCTAGGTAAGTAATTTGTTTGTGCAACTATAAATGTGAACATCGTCTTTATATATGTATATTATCTATTTTGCAAGTCTGCTCATGTTGATTTACTAATTTTCTGGTTTGTTTAATTAGTACAGCAAATTCTGAGGAATAATTTTGTTCTCCGCTGTCAAGACAGTGTTGGTAGCATATCATAGTATGTTTGTTTCTCTCCCGTTTTATACCTCGTCAGTTTATAAATTTGTCTTTCCTCCATGATGACATCAAAAAGTAGTAAGATCAGTCCCCTTTGCGAATTTCCCTTTCTACCGATATTGGCTTTGTGAGTTCGCGATTTATTTTATCTATTGAGTAAATATCTTTTAGGGTTTTGATGATGTACATGTTCTACATCTTTTCGTTACACTCGATGGAAAACTTTCTCTAAGCCTTGGAAACACAAGAACGCCGCTGCATTATATTGTATCAATTTCTCGGTAATTGCCTTAATATCATAATAGCATCGGCATCTCCCTGACCTCCCTGATCTAAACCCTTGTTATTTATCTGCGAGTGAAACGTGTTCATTGATTTCGTTTAATGTTATCCTTAAAATTAGTTTTAGAGTTTTAGTTTGGAGGTTTATTCCTTTGTAGGTTGTTGGTAACTTTTTATTTCCTTTTTTGGACATCAGGATTGCAAACTGCAATTAAATTATAAAAGAAAATATTCGCCCCAAATATCCAATCCTATTTTTTGAAGATATTAACTTTAAATGTAAAAAAAATCATCAAATTCAATAGCCTCTTTCTTATAGGCTATTGGTTTTTTTTTCTTGGAAGTTTTATTTCTATAAAACTTCCAAGGAAAGATGGAGGAGAAATAATATATCGCCCACACAGTGTCATCCCATCTGTGGCTCGTAAACATATAAGCTTCTCTTAACTATTACCTGCGACTTTGAAAATGACAAGAAGTTATCAGTGATTTATTTTAAAAATTAATCGAATTTTACAATAAATAAAATATACAGTTTGTCAAGTAAGAACATGACCGTTCGTATTTTTGAAGAAATGTGTTTCGAGCACATTTTTTGCCACTAGTGTATTTTTTGGTGTGCTAACAACTGCTCAATTACGTTAGTAAGTTGTTCAATCGCCTCCAGCATCAATAATTGCCATTTTCGAGGCATGCTGTCAACGAGATTTCTTGCATACTCCGCCAATTTTTCAAATTTCACGGGACAACTGAGTCAAAGTCTACAAAGTCTTTCCTCTGAGCTTTCTCTTTACAAAGCACCAAACGTTCTTAATAGGGTTGGCGTCTTACGATTGTGAGGGCCACTCGAGTGTCTTACTGTGGGCATAAGCGAGCCACTTTTCGACATGATTTTCACCCAGCAAAGGTTTCTTCAACGTGCTTCGGAATTTAACATCATGAGTACGAAGATGTTATCGAATGGTCTCATGGAACACATTCAAACCCGATTTTCTTAATTTTGCCGCTCCTTAACGCAGCGTCAATTTTGGGTCCCGCGAAAACAAAGACACGATTGATTTTTCGACTTTCGGATTTTGATTACCGAACCACGTTTTGGTAAGTCGTCGACATATTTCGTCTCGTGAAAATGACTTACTCACTTCTTCACAAATGACACCGACACCGACAAAGAAAGACTGCCTCGAGCCGTCACGCAAACAAGTGACTCATTTTGGATTTTACGTGATTTTGATGAAAGTTGGGAATTGACTGATACTTTACCTAAAATGCGTCGTAGACAAGGATTCCCTTTACCGATTTTTTGGTGGAATCGCTAGAATCGCCTCTATCAAAAATGATTATTGCGAATATGTTCTTACTTGACAGACGGTATATGGTACTTGTGTACTTTGAATATAATTATATTTTTTCAGTCTTCTTTGCGTATATTAAAGATTTTTGTTGCTTTATATTTTATGCAAATTTTCCATTTAATAAAACATAAAAGCGTTTTTGTTCTCCTTTTCAGGAAAAATTGCCATACCACTCCTGAGAATACGAAACGGCGAGAAAAGATGGTACGCACTTAAAGACAAAAAGTTACGAAGTAGGGCCAAAGGAAATTCGCCACAAATTTTACTCGAAATGAATATAGTTTGGAATCCGATTAGGGCGTGTATACGAACACTGAATCCTAAAGAAGAAAAGTTTATGCAGACCGAAATGAAATTTAAGAGACAAGTGTTTGTTCGAAATGTTTTGAGATTAAAAGTTTTTATAATGCATTTTTTAGAAATTGGGAAGTTCTTCCAGTAAGTTAAATTGTCAACTTATGAATTATTTTCAGGTGTAATACGAACAATTCAATCAAATACAAATAATTACAAAAATCGTTATTAACACTGCAAGGCAGGAAAGTGATACTTTGCGGCCTAGTAAATATATTACAGGAGGAGCGGTAGACGAGCCTTTTAAAGTCGTGTAAAATAAACTTTATTACCACCGACAATAACTCATAAAAATATATATAATTCTAAAAATAATTACCAGACCAGAAAATAATATTTTACAGGTCTAGCAAGAGATGACAGTAATACTTTACAGGACGTATAGTGTGTCCCAAAATATAAGATCCTGATTTTTGCCGTTTTAAGTGCGCAATATAAAAATTCTACCCTTTTATTTATGATAGGTTGCAGAGATAGACTTAAGAATTTTATTCGTTAATGCAAATAAATAAAATTATAAGTGTTTTTGGAGATGTTTATTTATAGATGCATGTAAAAGCAAATTGATAAGAAGTGCAAATATACAGATTGAATGAATGGGGTTTACAAGAGGGGACATATTGTATAAATAAAAATTATTTTAACTTAAGCCTAATTCTGTTTCACTATCACTATAATCAGCTGAGATAATTATCAGTGGTTTTATATTTTTTATGTAAATAAATATATGAATCTTCAACTTTAACAATGTGCTGAAGGAATTCTTCCAGCTTTCACAAGATATATCATTTATAACTTTTTTTTACTAATTCAACCACTGACACGCTTAAAGTAGGAGAAACATTTTGTGGCCTTATTTTTGATTTAACTTGATGCCAAATATGTTCAGTTGGATTAAACACACAATAATACGGAGGAAGCTGCAAAACAGTGTGTCCCATTTTCTCACCCATACTGTCACAAACATATTTCTTTTTCAATTTAACCTGAACTAAAGTCAAAATAAATGTCATTTTTTAAAATATATTCCTGTATTTCTGATTTGATTGTAGCTACATTAGCAACCTTACTTGGTAGGCGACTATGGTAACTTGCATTGTTCATAACTATAACAGTCTCTTCGGGAACATTTGGCAAAAGGAAATTTTGAAATCAAATTTAAAAAAGTTCCGCGGTCGTGTCTTCATGATAGTCCAAACTAGAATCTTTTATGTTTTTTGCAGATGATAGTAGGCAATTTGAAACCCAACCCTTTTTAGATACAGCATGCAAAATGGTTATTCGTTTACCTTTATTTGAAGGTGCGTTAGTTTGACATTTTGTACTCCTGTCAACCCACTCTTTTTGCACAGTGTCATGGGTATGGAACCATGTTTTGTCAAGGTAAATTATTGGCCAATTCTCTGATCGATAATTTTTAATTTCTTGTAAATAAGTATGTCGCAAGATTCGTAATCTTTGTTACTCCATCACTACTTGCCTATTGTTGATTTTTCGGAACGTGAATCCCATTCTTAAGAGAACTCTGTGAAGGGTTGATCAGCCCCAATATATATTGGTCCCGCCCTGCATTTCATTTTGTCTAGTGTGGGCAACAACTGCTCTTCATACATAGAATATATTTTTCTCCTGATGACGTCTTTTTCACAATCGTCTACATGATGCATTTAAAAATCTTTCCGTTTTTTCCTGTTCCTGAGAGATGGTTTCCCTACGATACCCTTAATCGTAGAAATTGGGGTTTTTGTTAGTTCACTTTGTTTATTCAAATTTATTTTTACCAAACCGTCGCAAACATTTTTCACTATTTGTTTAGCGTCAAGTGATAAATGTTTTCTCTTGCGATAGCCACTATTGCAATTTTCCCACGGACGCCACATAATTAAAATAGATCCGTTAAGTTGTAAGCTGTAAGTAAAAATAAAAATAATAAAAAGTATCTTTCGAATCTTAATGGGGACCTGTTGTCATTAGGCCTATATTATCAAACACTTAAAGGGCTCCAAACCGGGTTACCAGATAGTAAATATGTAGGTAAAAATAGATTCAATATGATTGCAGGTGCAAGTGAGGGCGGTATCGTAATACCTGGCAACTATGCACAAAACCCGTTTATTGCTCTACTGAAAAAGCAAAAAGGCAGGATCTTATATCTTGGGATTTACTTTACGATGTATATATATGTTTATATATATATATATATATATATATATATATATATATACATACATACATATATATATATATATATATATATATATATATATATATATATATATATATATATATGCATACATACATACACACATACATACATATATATATATATATATATATATATATATATATATATATATATATATATATATATATATATATATATTTCAAATTGTTCTAGAAGGGGGATAAGAGGGATAAAAGGTAATGGAAAGCCTATAAATAATATTCGATATGCAGACGATACCGGAATAGTTGCCAATAACATGGAAGATCTGCAAATTCTAATCAAGAAGCTGAATGATATTAGCGAGGAGTATGGTGTACATATAAATATTGGGAAAACCAAATTGATGATAATTGGTAGTCACCCTCAAGAGGATGCATCTTTCTTTATAAAGGATCAAGAGATTGAGAGGGTTGCTAAATTAAAATAATTCAAATATCTTGGCCCTGTCGTCAATGAACGATGGGATTGTGATGGGGAGGTTAACCTACGGACTGACATGGCAAAGGATACCTTTCTAAAATTGAAAAATATGCTGTTGCAGAGACAATTACCACTCGCCCTGCGCCTACGAGTAATAAAATACTATGGCTGGCCGGTCCTTTTATATGGTGTAGAAACATAGTCGTTAAAAGTGAGATCACTGAATCATATTGAAGCTTTCGGATAATGCAACATTTGCTACGGATTTCTTGGACAGAACACCTAATCAATGCAGAATAGCCTAAAGTGAGGGTCGAGAGGCAACTGCTTAATATCGTAAAACAAAGAAAGGTGTCTTATTTAGGGCATATACTGAGAAGTAACCGCTACTGGATTTCAAAACTTCAGGGAAAAATGGAGGGTCGGCGAAGACCCGGTAGAAAGCAGCACTCGTGGCTCCCGAATATCAGCGATTGGTGTGGAGTTCTGGAAGCTGCGTCCATTTTTCAATAAGCAGAGAATAAAAACCTCAATATAAACTGAAGAAATGGTACAGATACCCCGCCGTATGTGAATACATGGGGCAGGAAGAATGTATATCATCAATTATCAGCCCTTGTGAGACGCTGGTTACATCCCTCATCGTCATTTAGTTGTAAATTGGTTAATCTGCTTGTTTTATTTCTTTCCCCCATCTCTTCTGCTTTTTAGGGCGTATCCAAGAGACGACACCATCAGTTAGTAGCTGACATGAGCATTGATACCTGAGTTACCGTTACACCACTGTTACAAGTTACTCGAGGCTTCGGTGGGCCCTTTACCACGTAAATCCAAAGGATGACGCCCGAGGTTTGACGGTTCGATAATCGTCCGAAAGTGTCCGACCGACAAGCGACCTGTGCTTCGTGCACTGAAGCAACGAAACACCACCACATATATATATATATATATATATATATATATATATATATATATATATATATATATATATATATATATATATATATATATATATATATATATATATATATATATAACAGGAATAGTAACTAGCTAAATTTTGTACTCAATATACAACGAAGACAAGCTCCTTACAGGTTGCATGACCCAGCAAATCAGTTAGTGGGTTGCCTCCAAACAGATTTTCTTTATGACAAGCCTATAAATGTAGCCTAACATACTAAGGTATAATAACTGAAATAATTTGAGTTTCTACTCGGATTACGTATTTAAAAGATTATTGACTCTAAATATACCGCTTCCCATTTCTTGTTAAATTTTCTGAATAATGAGAAAATAAATATAAATAAATTAAAGCTGAAGAGATTGAACCATTACTCTTTAACCACCATTACTTTTAACAGCATCCCTGAAAATTTTCTTTCAGTTTAATATCATGGATGTCGTTAATCCTTTTGTTATATCTCTTTCACACATGTACACACAAATCTATATTGTGTTTTTTTCAACTTGAAAGAAAATATTTTAGAGTAAAACGGATTACATGTTTACATATCGGTAAACTATCAAATTAAAACATATTTTTACGCTTTGTAAAATATAATGTTATGTCTCTAAATTCTGCTTGTTGACTTGTGTTATTTTAAAAACCAATCTTAGAAAAAAATCATTAATTGGCAGACTTCTGTATGTTACAAGTTTTTCACAAACTGCGATTTGTTGAATTTTATTTAATATTTTTATAAAATATGTAGAGCGATAAAGATTTACATTGTTAAAAAATAAAAATACTTTTGTTTTTGATTATACACGCAAATAAAATAATTTTTTTAGAGACTGTTTTGAATGGGAATCAAAATTCCAAAGTTTTGTTGCTCTAGTCATTTGGCTTATCCTTTGTTATTATTTTCAACCATGGATGGTACCTATTGGTTTGCTATTAATGTTTTTCAAACAATATGCAATACGGACTTTAGCCGGACCAGCATCAGTACCATGGGATGAAATAGCTGATTCAGATATTGATGAGGAGGATGAAGATGATAAAGTAAGTAATGAAATACCTAAATTTTTCAAAGAAATAAATCGATCTAAACTTAACGACTTTATCCTTGAAATGAACATAGTTTCTGATGAACAATTTGGGTTCAGACTAACCTGAACTAATCATTGTATAACCAGACAAACTATTAGAGGCTTTCAGCCTAATGATGAATTTTAATAGGCAATTTAGCACAGATGTCATATTTTTTTATACCTGCAACAAAATGACATATTTGGTTGGTCATGAAACTAATCAAAATACATGTACTCAATTTTCTCATCTGGCTTATCATGTCCTCTCTACAAAAAAGAAAATTTATAGGCTCTGTAGACAACATATAGACAAGCTATAGAAAAATAAGAGCAAGGGTTGCCGACTTCTCAAAATATTCCGGAATAATTAAGTTAGCTAAAATGACCTCTTCTTGCTGAAGAATCAAAAATTAGCGTTAATAAATTTCAACGAAGTATAAATCAATTAGAGCTTTGGACGAGGAATTGGATGATAAAACTAAACAGAAAAACACTGCGATTAATTTCCGCAAGTCAATCTACCGCTACCAACACCGGCATCTCTTATAAAACAGCTGAGCAATAATCAAATTTCCAAGGCTAAATTTTCAGTACTATCAACAAAAAGATGTCAATAGGTTAAGAACCTAAAATAAAACCACAGAAAATCATAAATAAATCATTCAAATACAAGACAAATTTTTCTTGGATGTTCTTGGATCATAATGGACCTGAAAAATATTTTTTAGTACAGAAAATGTAGCTTTGGGTTTTGAAACAATAAATACAATACACAATAACAAATCCTCCATCCTAAAACTTCTTAAATAGTAAAATCCGACTCAGATATAGAAATAGGGTTTATCTTACATCTTTCTCGTATTTAAAGCAACTTATAAAGGGGGAAAATCCATTGAAGTTATTTGTAAGGATTAATTCCTTAAATCTAATTCAGGACGAATTTTATTATGTCGATTATAAACATTCATGATTGAATTCATTCAATTTCCCAGAGTTTATCTTTGTTAAAAGGTCTTTTACGTCTAAAAAGTTCTTAAAATTGCTGAAAGGAAAGCGAAAATTACACGATGGAGACAGCGTTCTTCCTATTCCAGATCGAATAGATCGTTGGCAGTTACCGCCAACAAAATACTTCGTTGTTGTGCTACTAAAACGTTTATAGGTGGTAGGCTATCAAAATTCTTGGTAAATGGAATGTGTAGGAACAATATCGTAAAAATGTGGGTTGAAAGTATAATTTGCTGGTCATGTGGTTTGAATCCCACGTCAAATTGTAGGTCGCGTCTGGCTAAAATTACCCAGACATTAAACGAGTTTGAAAAACAGGATTCGTCATTATGTGCCTGGCTACAGGTATCATAATGATTTATGAAGACAGAAAGTCTTGACGTTTCGTTGTCCGTGTCCTTAAATAATATGCTAATTTAATAAAATTATAGTTTTAAAAAATATTTTTTGTAGGAAAAGGAAGAAAAGAAAAGCCTTAAAGAAAGACTGCAAGCAATTCAAGAAGTTACACAGAGCGTACAAAATGCTATTGGTAAAATTGCATCATTATTGGAAGGTGTAAGAAAGTATGTACTATGTGACAAATGTACAATGTTGGGTGCAATATTTTAATATCGGAGGATTATTAATACTTATAATCTCTCTTAGATTTTGTAAGCTTTAACCCCTTCTTAGGTCAAAACATCTGGTTGGGTTCTAGTGGAGATCTGTCAGAGTAATGTACTAGATAATAAAAGGCTAAAACTTCTTAATGCTACTTCATAGCCTTCCTTGTATATTAGAGCTTCAGGCTTCCTTCCTTCATTGGGACATCGCTGTAACATACTTGAGGTTCTAAAATATTTAGTTAAAATGTCTTCAATGTTTTTATCAAACAAAAAAAAAATAGATTAGGTTGTAATCCTGAAAAGAAGCGTCTCAATAATACATAAAGGTTAGCCTGTACGTACAGGCCATAGAAAACAACTTTAGAGACAACAATTTAAGAAATTAGATGAGACTGACTCACAGTAGAAAGCTATGTGTGGTGCTGTGTGGCTATGTAAAGATGGGTCTGTTACTCTACGATAATCACGTGTCGCTTTAATAGCGAATAGTGAAGAAGAGTAACACACACACATTTTTGAGTTACCAGAACTATCAACTGTTAGTTTCACTGTTACGAAGTGACGTAGTCCAACAGCACACACATTTAGAATTTTTGAATTAAATAATCTTATTAATACGGTTATTATATGTATGCATCCTAATCTATGTAGATTAATGACAAGAAAGCAGTACAAGGTTTGATAAAAAAATACATGGTATCTTCGTTTTTCTTAAAAAGTGTGTTATATGTATATTAATTTTGTCCTCTTTAAAATCGTCCCTACTAGATACAATACACTTGTACCAGCGGTTTTTCCAATCTTTAAAACCCTTCTGGAACTGAATTTTCAACATGGTGTTTAACTCTTTCAGCGATTCTCTCTTTACCTCATTAATGTTGACAAGACGTAGTCTTTTTAAGGTTTTCTCATCTTCAGGAATAGAAAGAAATCGTAGGGAGCATGTTCAGTGAATACGAAGGCTGAGGCATCGTAATGGTGTTATATTTGGGCGAAAAACTACGAACAAGCAGTAAAGTGTGAGTCATTACCATGAGTTGTTGCGTCACGAATCAGTGCATTTTTTTCGGACTGCTTCTCGGAAACGGCGTAAAACTGTCAGTTACTATTTCTTATTGATTAAAGCTCCTGGTGGTAAGAACTTATGGTACACTTTGCACTTAAAATATAAGAAAACAATGAGCAGAACGCTCACATTCGATCGAACTTGACGAGTTTTTTTTCGATCTTGGCTCTTCAGGAGTCTTTCATTGAGACGATTGGGCCTTAGTTTCGATAGCATATCCGTACACCGTATTTGATCACTGCTTTTGGTTGAACAATTTCAAAGCAAATTTTGTCGCCACACGTCTCATACCCAAATCATCGGAAAAAATTTACTCGACTTGAGCCAAATGATATGCCAGCATCATTAGTAACCTCTCTGATAGTATTTCGATGATTATCCATCATCATTTTTCTCACTTTTTCGACGTTGCTATCGATTACACAGGTCAACATTTTATCTAGGCTTGTACTCGGTAAACCAACTAGGTATCCTAGGGTTTTTGGGATCGCTGATCACGATGAAGGGGTCGGTTAACCTTCATCAGGTCAGGTTCAAGGTCATTTGAAGGTCAAATTGAGCCAATGCAGCCAAAAAATCTGAAAAAATTCATACGTATGTTTTTTGGGTCACTGAATTCGAATCCGGTGTTATTTTTTTCATATAAGGTTTCCTGAAGGTCACTAGAGGTTACTTCAAGGTCATTCTGAGGTTATTTGGAATAAAACAGAAAAAAATGGTGTATACGTCTTTTGGGTCTCTGGTTCAGAATTAGAGGTCGGTTACCCTTCATCAGGTCGGTATTAAGGCCATTTGGAAGTCAAAAACTTTTTCGTCACTTCTTTGAAACTTCTCCAAGCTGCCTTTTCTTTGTCAGTCATCTTTCTTTCAAATTCTACATTTTTGAAAAGTTCTCTTATATCAGGTCCGGTAAAGACACTTTCATTTATTTTCGCCCCCGAAAGTTTTGGCAATACTCCAAAGATATGCATGAAAGCATCGCTCTGGTTTCTACTCATTACTTTAACAATTTGTTTTGCCAGACCTAACTTTATGTGCAATGGTGGTAATAGAACCTTATGAGGAGGTACCAAACTTTCTGCTAAAACATTTTTCTCACCTGGGATTAGATTTTTTCTTGGTGGCCAAACTTTTACTACGTAATGTTTATCTCTAGCACGACTGTTCCATTCACAAAGGAAGCATGGATATGATACAAACCCTGATTGCAAACCGAGCATGATCATTATGATTTTTAAATCACCGCAAAGTTCCCACTTATGAGAATCATATTTCAGTTTTTCTAGTACGAGTTCTAAATTGAAATATTCTTCTTTTAAAATGACCGAATGGGCAAGAGGCAAAGGGGCATACGTATTCCCACTGAAGAGCAAGATCGCTTTCAAACTTCTTTTCGATGAATCGATAAAAAGGCGCCAATGACTAGCTGTATATTCGATACCATATTCTTTGACTAATCCACTAACATCATTGCAATAAATTAAGTTACCAGATTTTGTAAAATACTTTTTGAATGGTTTTTCTCTTGAACGGTAATATGTTACTTTTGTCCCTGGTGCTAAACAATTTTTTCCTTTTAATCTCGATGCTAAAAGTTCAGAACCTTCTTTTGAAAGTCTTAAGTCTCTACAGAGATCACTCAGGTCACCTTGGTTAAAATGTGTTTGTTCTGACATACCTTCATCTTCCGAGCCTGAAGATACATTGTAGGTTTCACTTTCACCATCTTGCGGTGTATCTAATGATTCATCATGCATTTCTATATCATCAGAAACTT
Source organism: Pachyrhynchus sulphureomaculatus (assembly GCA_019049505.1). NCBI lineage: Eukaryota > Metazoa > Arthropoda > Insecta > Coleoptera > Curculionidae > Pachyrhynchus > Pachyrhynchus sulphureomaculatus. Next base: position 197,422,874 of record CM032446.1, read on the forward strand.
CAAAATGCTCTGCATTGCTATGCCTGCTGTCATCATTATCAGGTGCAGTTTCTATATATATGGACAATGTTACAGATTCTACGCACGGATAAGTTACAGAGTTTTTGTTATTACGATTATATCCTTTGAGATTCGTTAAGCAGAAATAACAATTAGACGTATGGTCTGATGGATTTCTCCATTTCATCGGTGCAGAAAATATTTGTGCCCTTGTTCCAAACAAAATATTGCGGCATTAACTACAGATGACATTCGGAGTATAAGAGTTGTTCAAGCAACTCGTGTCGATATTAAACAAACTTTTATATTTTGTTTTCAAAGTCTCAGAAAATTTAATTTTTATTTTTGAGTGTATACAGCCCACAAACGATACAAAAACAGTTCACATTATTCTTACAAAATCCTTGACTTGTAGCATTAAACTCTTCAAAAGCCAAGTTTCCCACCGTTGAAGAGCTACGGTCGCTGGATGACGACGGCTGCGGGCCCGCTTTCCCACCCTGACCAACCGCCGATTCTGGGGTTCCGAGCCCCTGTCTCGTAGAAGTTTTATTTGTAGTTGCCATGACGGCATGGAAGCCATAACCCAGGGACTTCGCCGGATAGTGGAACAACTCCGTTGCCCACCGTCACCGCGTGGAGGTGCCCTGGGTGCAACTATAAGTATTAGTTCATTAGCCCACATTTATTAAATATGCATATCAAATAACTTTATGGAAATGTTAGTGGAGTTTTAAGATTGAGACAAAAACTTTCTGTATAAAATAAACCGACCTCGAAGCAAGTATAATGCTGAAATATACTAGTAGCACTTGATCATAACCTTTTCCTCTACCCATCTTCTTATATTCCTGCTTGAAACGATCTATGGAAGAAATGGTAGGGAAGAAAAGAACACAGATTAGGAATTAGTGGCCCAAAAAAGTGGGTATCGTTTTTTTTAGATTTTTCAGCCGCTATCAATTAAATTGACCTTCAAATGACTTTGAACCAGATTTGATGGAGGTTAACAGACCTCTAATTCTGAACCAGAGACCTAAAAAACGTATACACCATTTTTTTTCAGATTTTTTGGCCTGCTCATAACTGTTTTATTCCAAATAACCTCAGAATGACCTTGAAGTAACCTCTAGTGGCCTTCAGGAGACCTTATATGAAAAAAATAACACCGGATTCGGATTCAGTGACCCAAAAAACATACGTATGAATTTTTTCAGATTTTTTGGCTGCATTGGCTCAATTTGACCTTCAAATGACCTTGAACCTGACCTGATGAAGGTTAACCGACTCCTTCATCGTGATCAGCGACCCCAAAAAACCCTAAAATACCTAGTTGGTTTACCGAGTACAAGCCTAGATAAAATGTTGACCTGTGTTATTGATGTACTGGGGCGACCAGGGTACTCTTCAATGTCTTCACGGCCTACTTAGAAACGTTTGTACCTCTTATAGATGCTTGTTTTATTCATAAAAGACTCGCCAAAAGCAATGTTCAACATTTCCAATACGATACTACACTCTTAAAGTAAACTTTAATATAATTTCTTTTCTGCAACCAGCAATAAACTAGGCATCCAATATGGCCGCCAATGTCAAGATACGTCAGGGAGAACTATACTAACAGAAAAAAAAATGACAATTGGACTTTTACAGCCCAGGAAAAATTCTCTTTATTTTTTTATCAAACCTCGTATTAATTAAAACACTAAAATATTAATATCAAATTAGAAAAACTGTACACAAAAAGATAAAAGTAAAAATAATTTGGGCAATATGAAACATTGCTAAAGCAGCCTTTAATAAAAATGCTCAATCAATTTTTATGTGCGTTTCTATGTAGAATTTAAGAAGAACCCATGTTAGTGTTTTATTATATCGATTGGGATATGTAGGTTAATATCTACCGCCCTATTTATATTTTCAGCATGTTTAACTTCACCGTTCCCTATCTCTCTTTAATAGCCATAGGCCTATTAGTTCTTGCCACTTGTGTTTTATACTTGATACCCATCCGATATCTTCTAATGTTGTGGGCGACAAACAAATTTCTAAGAAGAATATTCAGGCCGCATGTTGTACCGAATAATGAGATTTTAGACTTGTTATCCCGAATTCCGGATGATGAGATGTTGGTAAGTTTACTTTTGTGTGTATGTAATTGTTGGTGGCTTAAGTATTGTTTAAATGTATTTTTGCTTTATGTTAACCAAGGACAGGTTCATAACAAAACAAGTAAACGACAATATTGACTTTGTTGTTATGGAGTATTGTTGTAATAATTAGTAATTTCACTATTCATTTCATATTCAAATTTAATTATGGAAATATTTTAATGTTTTAATGAACATTTTCACACACGTCGCAAACACACAACATATACAGTGTCCTCCAAAAAAGCTTGTAACACACGAAAAAAGGTTTGATATCTGTTTTTAATTGAAACTCCGGTTTTTATTGTTATGCCAACTAAAATAAAAAATAATCTAACTGAAGGGGGTTCCGTTGCCTGTCAAAACTGACATCTTGTTCAAAAGTTTTATGAAGAAAAGAAAGTTTCTCTTTCAATTTTACAGAAATGTACAGAATTTTAGCAGCTCAATCACACTGGTTATTTTTGGCACTTTTTAGGATTTACGAAATTTCTTACCTCAAAAAACTATATTTAACTTCGTCAAACTAATACATTTTAAACTTAAGTAATAGTGGTTAATGTAAAATAACTGAAAACGGACAAAGTCCATATTTCAGCAGTTTTACCCACTGCTCTTATTCGTCAAATGCATCCTGAGAGGCGTTTCGCCGTATCACAGTTCGTCCGTCAGGCTAGGACTGACAAACAAGAGAACAGAATTTGCTGGTACTTATCCAAGAAAGTTACGGAACACGATGGTAGGATACAATGAATTGTACTAAGTACGCATACCTATTACTATACTACTATATATATAGCTTTCGAGCCGACAGACACAGTCACAATTCGTTGCATCCTACCATCGTGTTTCGTAACTTCTTGGATAAGTCCTAGTAAATTCTGTTCTTTTATTTGTCAATCCTAGCCGGGACTGACGAGCCGGGATACGGCGAAACGCGTTTCAGGATGGATTTGACGAATAAGAGAACAGTGAGTAAACTGCTGAAATGTTGACCATGTCCGTTTTCAGTTATTTTGCACTAACTACATATGCCTGAAGAGGATCTCTCGAAAAGCGCTACCTTTTAAGCGTTAACTGTGTCAACCACTCTGTCGGCTCGAAAACTGCTGTGTCAGCTTTCGATGAAGTAATAGGTATGCGTACTTAGTACAATAAGTTGTATCCTACCATCGTGTTCCGTTAAGTAATAGTAATTAAAATTTACGTTACATTCTTTAATAGAAAAATAAGAAGAAATAAAAACAGCATCACCCCGATACTATTTTATTTTTTTTAAAAAAAACCTTAATATGATATTTATTATGCGTATGTAAATGTGTTATAATAATATATAATTTTTTTTTTTGTAAATTAAAGTAAATTAAGTAATTATTTTAACCAATATTTTTAATAAATGATTTGCAGTTTATTTAAATGTGACGTTACAACGTCATAGTTAGGAAAACATTAATTGTATTAGATTAGTTTAAAATTTGCTTTTTATTAAATTCCAGAAAAATAGATTTTCAAGTATTTCAAGAAATATTGTTATAGAACCACGACAATTTAATAATCGATTGAAACTGCATATGTCAATGTAATGATATTTTTATTTATTCTTAGAGAAATTTAAAATTTTATTCACTATTATTCATATGGTTCATTCAAAATGCTGAAAGCAACAATAAAGTGTGTTTGAAGGGCAGAGAATTTTCTATTTTTTTCCAATTTCTCATTACATTTAAAAAGTGGTAAACATTAAACTTTCAATAGATCGTTGACAATCTTGACAAGAAGTTATTGAAAATGTTTTTCTTGTATAAAAACTAAAAATATGTCTGTTTCTTACTAATTTTTTATAAAATTTAAAAAAAAAAACTTGAATCCTGTCGACAAGGATATCTTAACTGAAGCAAAAGCTGTATAGAAGTTGGATGAGGATATGTAAAAAATCTTTCTTTTTTTAAACAAACCGGAAATTCCTTAAATTAATTGTAGTTCAGGAAATAAACATATTAGCTAAAGCACCG